>OU744319.1:32086481-32450686 GCA_916610145.1 Eristalis arbustorum | reverse complement strand
TTGTTGTCAACGAACTAGGCGCTGGGTGTGTTGTGTTATGTGGGTTGTTTTGTGTGTGAACGTGCAGTAAAGAGTGGTGCGCCTGCTGGCAGAATTGACACCGAACTCTGCTAGGGCATTGCTGAGTTGCGTGGTTATATGCTAAGCAATTTTCACAAACACCTATCCTTTTGACTACACCTTTACGTGCTGTTGTATCCATTTTGCGGAAACGGTTGCAATTTCGGATAGCATGTGCACCCTTGTTACAGACTTTACAACTGAATTGTGGTGTGGGTGTTGGCTTGATGTGAAGAGCTTTCGCTTTCACGAATTGCGTTTTACCAAGCTTGCTGCCGTCTGCAGCTTGCTGAAAACCAACGGCCTCCAACATCCTAAACCTGCTTTCGAGAAATTCTTGAAATTGTTTGAATTTCGGCAGTTCCTTTGTGGTTCCTAATTTTTCTTCCCATAATTGCTGTGTGACAAGAGGTAACTTCTTGGTAATAACGAATATAATGATTAAATCCCAATGTTCTACTGGGACCTCTAAATTGGATAACGCATGTCGGCACTCTACCGACGTGTCCAACAGCTTCTTAAGCCCTGACGCATTCTCATTATCTAATGTGTCCTGCCCGAAAAATATATTCAACTGCGCATTGACAAGAAAACGTTTGTGGTCATATCGTGATGTTAGAATCTCTAATGCCGGTTTATAATTTGAACTGTCAATGGCTAAATGTTGGATTAACCTTTCCGCCTCCCCTCCTACACTTGACTTCAAATAGTGAAGTTTTTCAACAGACGTTAACGCTGTATTTTTATTGATAAGCGCATCAAAAAGATCAAAAAAAGATCTCCAGTTTTCGTATGCTCCCGTAAAAGTGGGTATATTTATTTTTGGCAAGGAGATACGACTATTATTAGTACTTAAGTTAGCACTTACCGGTTCAGATGCCGTTGCTTCTATTTTGTCCATGGCATCAAGCAAGGACGTTTTGTACTCCAAGTACTTTTCACGCACCTTTTCATAAATCTCTTCCAGCTCCTCTAACTCTTCGGGTTTTGCAGCTGAAATTCCCTCGTAGTGCTTCTCTGTACTGATGTTATAGTTTTCCTCCAGTATTGCGATTCTGTTTCGAACGTAATTTTTCGTTCTCTCGTTCACCGAACGTTTTCCAAAATTATCTATGGCCTTTATTATCTGTTTCAGCAAACTGGCTTGTACTTGCAGTACCGATGGCATGATGAAGCAGTGAAGAAGATGAAACGCGTAAGAGAAAAAAAATAAAAAGTGAAATTGGTTGTTTCAACTTACGTATGTAATGTAATTTAATTTTTTGTTTTTAGATGTGCGCACTGGAGTGCAAATGATATGAATCCAACGATGGAACGGAACAATGAACTCCAACGGTGATAAGGAACCGTGATATTCCAACGGTGAGTGGAATCTGCCGGTGCTCGATGGACTGAATAAATCACACGTCTCTGGTACTGCTGGACGAATTTTTTTTACACGCCGCGAGAGACCGATTTGCACTTGTAAAACTCACCAAATGTTTTTTAGATATGAACACAATGTATATGAGGTATGTACATGTGTATGTACATATAAGTTCAAAAGTTACGAATGATTGGAAATTCGAAATGTACTTTTATGAAATAAAAACCCGAAATATATGACATATATGTTTTTATATGAAGTTTTTAATTTATTTTAAATCCAATTAACACTTGTGGATTATTTACTTAATCCAATTAAATGCTCGAAGGACCATGTAGATTTCTAGAATCAAAACCAATAGAAAACCTTTGTTTCCTTTGTTCTAGAATCTATAGATATATATATATGTGGATCTATATATAGAAACGCGAAGTTTATCGTTATAAATTCCGTTTATTCGGACGACCGCTCACAATGGGTTTATGAACAGAAAAAGAAAGTTGTTACAGATTTATAATTTGACATTTCATTTTAGATGTAGTTTTAGTTTTAGTTTTAGTTTTAGTTTTAGTTTTAGTACTTGACATGTGATAATGCAGTGTTAAGATAATGTAGAAAACTGTTTTATAAAAAGTAAGGAAATATATTTTTTATTATTAAATAGACAACACATGAACGTAATTTAACGTTCAACAATGAGGATGAGGATGAGGATGAGGATGAGGATGAGGATGAGGATGAGGATGAGGATGAGGATGAGGATGAGGATGAGGATGAGGATGAGGATGAGGATGAGGATGAGGATGAGGATGAGGATGAGGATGAGGATGAGGATGAGGATGAGGATGAGGATGAGGATGAGGATGAGGATGAGATGAGGATGAGGATGAGGATGAGGATGAGGATGAGGATGAGGATGAGGATGAGGATGAGGATGAGGATGAGGATGAGGATGAGGATGAGGATGAGGATGAGGATGAGGATGAGGATGAGGATGAGGATGAGGATGAGGATGAGGATGAGGATGAGGATGAGGATGAGGATGAGGATGAGGATGAGGATGAGGATGAGGATGAGGATGAGGATGAGGATGAGGATGAGGATGAGGATGAGGATGAGGATGAGGATGAGGATGAGGATGAGGATGAGGATGAGGATGAGGATGAGGATGAGGATGAGGATGAGGATGAGGATGAGGATGAGGATGAGGATGAGGATGAGGATGAGGATGAGGATGAGGATGAGGATGAGGATGAGGATGAGGATGAGGATGAGGATGAGGATGAGGATGAGGATGAGGATGAGGATGAGGATGAGGATGAGGATGAGGATGAGGATGAGGATGAGGATGAGATGAGATGAGGATGAGGATGAGGATGAGGATGAGGATGAGGATGAGGATGAGGATGAGGATGAGGATGAGGATGAGGATGAGGATGAGGATGAGGATGAGGATGAGGATGAGGATGAGGATGAGGATGAGGATGAGGGATGAGGATGAGGATGAGGATGAGGATGAGGATGAGGATGAGGATGAGGATGAGGATGAGGATGAGGATGAGGATGAGGATGAGGATGAGGATGAGGATGAGGATGAGGATGAGGATGAGGATGAGGATGAGGATGAGGATGAGGATGAGGATGAGGATGAGGATGAGGATGAGGATGAGGATGAGGATGAGGATGAGGATGAGGATGAGGATGAGGATGAGGATGAGGATGAGGATGAGGATGAGGATGAGGATGAGGATGAGGATGAGGATGAGGATGAGGATGAGGATGAGGATGAGGATGAGGATGAGGATGAGGATGAGGATGAGGATGAGGATGAGGATGAGGATGAGGATGAGGATGAGGATGAGGATGAGGATGAGGATGAGGATGAGGATGAGGATGAGGATGAGGATGAGGATGAGGATGAGGATGAGGATGAGGATGAGGATGAGGATGAGGATGAGGATGAGGATGAGGATGAGGATGAGGATGAGGATGAGGATGAGGATGAGGATGAGGATGAGGATGAGGATGAGGATGAGGATGAGGATGAGGATGAGGATGAGGATGAGGATGAGGATGAGGATGAGGATGAGGATGAGGATGAGGATGAGGATGAGGATGAGGATGAGGATGAGGATGAGGATGAGGATGAGGATGAGGATGAGGATGAGGATGAGGATGAGGATGAGGGATGATGGTCAATGATGTCTCCCCACTGTCTTCTTTCGCAACTGTCCCCTGCTGTGCTTCCTATCCTCCTGCAACAACTCATGACTCCAAAGTGTAGTTTCCTTAAGTGTTCTTGACAGCCCGGTACCATCGTCATTTCGGTTACGGATCCACTTCGTTATCCACTTTCGGTTACTCCTGCAGAGTCTCTTACATTACATCTATTTTTTTTTAAGTTTATGAAAAGAAACTGAAATCTCTAACGAGCTAAGCAGCGAGTCTCTCGTGAAAACTCCTCCTTGGCGGTGGGTTTTTCCCTTTTGCCCTCATTTTTGTTGGCTCATCCCGAACTTGGAGCCGTGAGAACACAAGTGAGTGGCAAACACTTCGAATGATAAATTATTGATGCTGATTCTGCTCTGAAGAGGAAAGCGACGACTATGACACGAGAGCAGTGGCGGCAAGGACCACGGCGTTAACAGCAAGAAAGATGACAACGACCAGCAGCAAGCTCACCCGGTCTCCGTCGCTCCAGTGTTGTGCCAAGTTGGGCGCTACTCACCCCGGCTGGGGTTGAATGTGGGAGGAATCTGTTAGGTGCAACTTTCCTGCCTAATGACGATTTATCATTGTTTTCCCTCTTCGCCGATGTGGTGCGCTGGCGGCGGGGGACAGGATAATAGGACGCCCAATTTGATTGACGTGTTATTATTTGAGAATATGTGACAGGCGAGCGGGAGGACGGAGGATTACATTCGTTTTCCCTGTCGTCTGGCGGTGATAACGAAAGCAGACGCGCCACCATGGGGTGTAGCCGAAGCGGGCCGGTGTGAGGGTCGGGGCTGAGTGACGAATTATTTGGGTAATAATTCTTGATTCTCGGAGAGGCCGTCCGATTCCAAGGACCCAACAGCAGACAGTTGAAAGTGATGTCTGTGCATGACTTCGGATTGATTTGAAAGGTGAGATTGATTTCTCATATTTCACAGGGGCCCTCGCCGGTGTTGTCAGACATGTGCGCTGACGTCGAGGAGCTGTGTAACTAATGCGCGAGAGGTTGTGGCGGTTGGTTTTTTTTGCCGAAATATATTTTACCGTTGAGTGTACAATTTCAGATAAACAGAAAAACCTCAGCCGATCGGTGAGGACGGAGGTGGCCACACAAGGACATCCTGCCGGGGGGATGGGCCTGATTTATAGGAAGACATCATGGTGCGGCATTTTGAAAGAAGTGTCTCGCTAATGACGTTGTTGACGGAATGTTGTGCTTGAAACTTGAGTGCAGTGTACATGATGAATGGTGTACATCAGGAATTGAGCAGGCTATCTTTGATGACACGGTCCTTGAGGCAAGCGTCCGCAATCGTTGGATTCTGCGGGGAATTACGGTATTTGTCAAGGACAAGGTCATCCATCAGAGGGATTATTGGGACACATTGAATTGGCTGGATGCAATCTAAACGATCAGACAGTGGTTTGTGGCTTTTCTGAGTGCGGTCTCGCTACTCTGTTCCCCTATTCATTTGCTAGAGGAGTGTCGTTATGGCTTTCCGGTCACGGATCGTGTAGACCAACGTGACGGGTCGGTTGTGCTTTATAAGGTTCGAATAGTGACCACAGGGGTCGACGCACCAATCTCCAATGTTTGACATTAACACGCTTGCACTGGTCCTGCTGTGGAATACCTATGCAGTTCTTATGCCAACCACTTCCGTGAGTGCTTTGCATTGTGCCCTCATGAGTGAACCACAGAGGTTCAAGTTGGGACGAGTGGTTTTTGATTGTTTTTTATTTAATTTAATTTTCTTGGAAGATCACCAAGAAGAAACTAATTGTTCGATGACGAATTTCAGCGAGCACATTCAGTAAAGACACATCCAAGACTGAGCTGAAAAGAAGGGCTAGCCCTGCGAAAATAAGGGAAGAGTACCGACCTCTCCGGAAGAAACGACATCCACTGTTCCGACTCTAGTGAGGTTACTGCAGCAATCGTTGCTGGTGCCGATTGGCCACCTCACCTGAACCTCGGCGTTAAAGTTTGCACACGAGTCTGTACGCCGAACAAAATATAATTTCCACGGCCTCACCTTTTCAAGTCGCGTGATGCTCAAAGAGTACTTCTGTCTAAGAGAAGCTTCTCAAACTTGGCCGTTCAGAGTCGGTATAAAATTGTAGGTCAATTCCACTCGTCAGAGAATAATTGCACGCACAACGAGAGTCGTTGAGAAGCTACACCTTGGCCCTCTACGTGCTGTAGCGTCACCCATATTACATCAGTATTGCATTAAAACCCTGCCTTAACTCAGTCTGCTCGCTTTTCAAAGTCGATAGTAAGGAAAATCAGTGGGCAGCATGTTATTACACATCTTCTTCCTCGGCGTTCTTCTTCCTCAAATAGGAATGTCTGCTGATGATTGTGTCTGCAAAGGAAAATAGGGCAATAGGACCAGCAGATGTGTCCAGATATTCTTGGGAAGTTTTCAGAGCCATCGATGGTGAAATAAGGTATCGGAAGGTATCGACATTAGGCAAGACAGGTCGTTAGTACTTACTTACTTAGTTACTTGCTTACTTAGCGGGCCATGCATGAAGAGTCCGAGCCTAATCAATTGCTGAATTCCATCGATGACGGTCCTAGGCACGTTGCTTCTGGTCCTCAAGGCCAAGCTGTCTGATGACTTGGTCGATATACCGGATGTTGGGTCTTCCTCTTCTTCTGGAATCAGTAGTCTCGGATTAATAGGAAATATTCACTGGAGCGTTGGTGTCCATTCCCTCGGAGAAGGCAGCGAAGTCAACGGATTTTTACCTTACGAAATACATCCACATCCCAGTGCCAGTTCACGCTTGTGTCTTCTCATCCGACTTAGGATCCTTTTCCCGAAGCCACCAAGAATCAACTCTGCAATTTTGCGTAGTGACCAGCTTTCGGCTCCATAAAGCAGGACTGACAAAATAAGAGTGTTGTAGGACCGGAGCTGTGGGATCCATCCGCTCTACATGACCTAGCCCTCTTAAGCGCTGGATCTGAAGACGCTTAACTAGGTACATGCCGCTGTACAGCCCGTACAGTTAGTGGTTGAACCTTCTCCTTCAGACCCCATCAACCAGACAGAACCAAAGATCGCACGCAGAACTTCTCTCAAAACGAGAGCTTCTTCATCAGCGTCCATGTCTCTGCGCCATAGCGCAGGACTGGGATGATCAGTGTCTTGTATGGAGTCAACTTGGTGTTTCAAGAGATGGCTCTGTTTCTCAGTTGCCTCTTGAGTCCAAAGAAACAGCGGTTGGCAAGAGTTATCCTCGGGTTGATCTGGATACTGATGTTATTTGTACAATTTACTCCGGAGCGGAGGTAAGTGAAGTCCTTGACGACCTCGAAGTTATAGCTGCCCATTGTGACGAACTGCCCAAGACGTTGAAGTTGTATGTCCTTTCTTGAGGACAGCATATACTTTGTATTGCCCTCATTAACTGCCTGACCCATTTTAGCCGCTTCAGTCTCAATGTTAGAAACTGCTTCATTGATGGCTCGCTGAGTTCTGCCAATCGCGTCATTGCCATCGGCGTATGCTAGTAATTGCACGGATTTTTGGAAGATCGTGCCTTTAATGTTGGCGTGTGAGTTTCGCACGATGTTCTCCAGGACGATGTTAAAGAAATCACATGACAGCGCGTCGCCTTGTCTAAAACCTTTTGTGACATTGAATGTCTCAGTGTGTTTGTTACCGACCTTGATGGAGCAGCGAGAGTTCTCCATTGTCATCCTGCACAGCCTGACGAGTTTGGCGGGAATGTCAAAACTCGACATGGCGTTGTATAGCTCGTCTCTACGCCTGTCATCTGCGTCCTTAAAGTCGACAAATAGGTGGTGACTGTCGATCTGCTTCTCTAGGGTTTTTTCCAGGATCTGCCGTAATTTGAAGATTTAATCGAAAGTTGACCTGCTCGGCCTGAAACCGCACTAATGGGACTTATCAGGTTGTTGGCGGATGGTTTCAGTCGCTCACACGAAACGGCAGAGAGTACCTTGTACGCGATGTTGAGGAGGCTTATACCTCGATAGTTGGCGCAGTCAAAGCGGTCTCCTTTCTTGAGGACCGGACAAACGACGCTGACACTCGTCGGGCATGATTTCCTCCGACCATATCTTACTGATGCATTGGTACTGCGCTCTAGCAGCCCATCTCCAGCTGCCTATAGAGCTCTGCAGACTGTCCGTCCGTTCCAGCAGCTTTGTTCGACTTTACCATAATCGCTGACTTGACTATGTCTAGATCAGGGCGACGGAATTTTCATATATCGTCGTCCATTGCGTGGAGTAGGACATTCTGCCCGAGGCGGTATTGGTGTCCACTTCGCCGTTAAACAGTTCGCAAAAGTGTTCCTTTCAGATTCTCAGTACCGACAGCGACTCTACTTCGAGTTCCTCCTCTTCGGTCCGACAGGCTTCTGTCCGTTGTTCGTACAATTTGGTAGAACTTTGCCGTAACACGTAACACGCCCATCTCATGATCTTTTTGAGAAGCCGATGCTCTTCCCTTCGTAGAGCTCACGAGCTGCTCTCATCCTTCGCTCCAGTGTAGCCTTACATGCTGCTAGCATCGCTGAATGCGCCTGCCGGCACTCGTTGTCAAACCATGGGTGGTGTTTTAAAACCCAACACATAAAGGAGGGCTTCTCTCATGGCATTTTGACAAAGGTTCCATTGTTCGTCGATTGTTTCGCCGGGCAGGGTTGGGGAAGGGATCTCGTTTGGGAAAAATACCTTCCGCTCGTCAAGCAGCGACGTCAAACTTTACTCGACTGCTCTACTACTACTCAAGCTCTACTCCGTTGTACAATCGATATCCGAGTTCTGTCTATCCTTGGCTTCAACAAGGAAATGATCCGAGTCGATGCTGGCGCCCCGGAACGTGCTGACATCGGAGGTGTGTCTGACGTTGATCGCAATGTGATCAATCTGGTTGACGGTTGAATGATCTGGGGACCGTCAGGTCCTTTTATGGATGTTGAGGTGTGGGAACTGCGTGCTGGCTACAGAAAGGTTCGCCTCGTACGAAGTCCAACAGCCTGAGTCCATTGTCGGACGTGTTGTCATGTAGACTGTGTTTGCCTATAGCTCAAGCAAAGACGTCTTCCCTGTCAAGTTTTGCATCAAAATCCCCTAAAACGATCTTGGTGTCGTAACTGGGGCATTGAACGTATGTCCTTTCCAGGAGATAGAAGAAGTCGACCTTGCTATCGTCGTCCTGATCCTCCGTTGGGGCGTGGGCGCAGATTAGGATGATGTTCCCGAATGTTGCCTTGCTGCGGCTTGTTGTGAGGCGCTCGCTTAGGAATCCAAAGCTTGAGACCTCTTGCCTAAGTCGGCGTCAAACAACACACCCGCATCCAAACAAGCGCTGCCTTCGCTTTTTGTAGCAGTCGCCGTAATATTCATCGCAGTTGTCCATCCTCTGTTTGCATGGCCTATCCCATCGCTGCTCCTGGATGGCAGTGATGTCAGCCCCATAGGCCTCTAGGGCCTCCGCAAGTTCATCGGCCGCACGTGGTCTGTTAATGGACGCCACATTTGAAGTGCAGAACCGAAAATCGTTGTCCAGGTCTTTTTATATTCCAATGTAATGGCTGTCAGAAGAGAGCGCGCCATCGCATAAACTTGGGAACACTAAGCCATACGCTGAAGTTAACCACATGCTTAACAAAAAAACTTGGCAGGCAATGGTACAATGCTCTAGCGTCGCTTTGGGGCATTCACGTAATCAACTCAGCGCGGCTGTCACGATTTGAACAACGTCGCTTGGACTGCCCACGTGATCCTAGCACTGCGTGGTTGCTTACAACGACTGCTCTTTCACGGAAGGTGATACGAGAGAGGTCTGGGAATTCCTTCTTTAGTCACCACAAGGTGGCCTTTGTTCGAACAATGCCATCTGTGGTGAACATCATGGCTCAGTGGACCTTAATGGAGGATTCATTCACCATGGCAGCACTTAGAGGAAATGTCATTTTTAAAATACCTTACGCGGGCCACGACTAATACCACCGGATGCGGCTCCCGGGGCAACCCTGATCTAGGTACTGCGGCCTACACTTCCACCCTTGCGCGAACACCCATAAGATTACCACCAGCGTGCCGCATTCGGGAACCAATTTACCTTCAATGCCTCTCCCCAGCAGGGAAACATCATCACCCTTCCGTGATGGTGCCGTCAGTCGTTACTTGAAACGCGATACCAAACTCAATCCAAGCGCCCGCCTCCGCCTCGGTCTCCACTCAACTGCTTATGTTAATTTGTTTTCATGATCGCAACTCAAAGGCGGTTAAATGTCAAAATTAAGACGTTGCCCTTCCGGCCAGCAACAGTAATCCGAACCCTTGCCAAAGAGAAAGAGGTCAGCCGTCAAAAGCACCCGGGCGACGCCGCCTAGGTCAACGTCTATTTTTGGCTCGCCATTGACATTCCCGTGCAGGTGTTCGCCGACATCCGCGCCACCCAACCCCCGGCTGGTAAGTCATCAATTCCCCGAGTGTGCTAACGAGTGTAATTACGTATTGACTCCGACGGCCCTCGGGCGCCCAAGGCCCCCGGATCGAACTAAGCCGTCGGCAGAGAATTCGCTGGATATTTAACTAATGGCTTTCGGACTGCTTTCCTTGGATTGTTTGTTTAATTGAGCACAGTCCTCGGGGGCGGGCGCGGGGCTGCTACGCAACCGTGATTCGCAGTTAAGGGTTGAGCGCCTGGGTTCCATGGCCTCCGGAGGAGTTCGTCGTCGGGCCCCGGTTGCGTTTGCGGTTACACCGGATCAGGATGTGATGGGTAATTGCTTAATCAGCCGAGCAAATTGTATTTCACGCATCCGAGGGCATTCACTCGGAATACAGCTCTCATTTTTGAGGCGGAACGGGAGCGGCGAGTACTTGTTGAACAATTTCTGGGCCAAGTCCCACATGCGGACGACGGCGACCCCGAGGGGTGCATGAATTTAAATTTGAATTGCCCACGCAGAGGCGAACATGAGTTTCAATCAAATGTAAGCTGATGCTGCCTTTAAGGCTTAACCGCTGCAACGTCCTCCCATCGCACAGATGCACTGAGAGAGGAAATAATTACTCAACGGAGGAGGAAGCCGTTAAAAATAGACTAGACAAGTGCTCGGTGGAATCGAGGAATCGATAACCAGACGCTTAGAGAGCCGTCACCGATTCCTTGTGAGGAGGGACACAACTTGAGGGTGCCGTGAGTAAGTTAACACGATACATCAACATCAGGATGATGAATGGCATGCATTGAATAGCCAGCCCTTGGTGCCTCGAAGGGATAACCGTGTGAACGAGGGGAGGTTTACTCTGACGATGGCCATCACTCAAGTTATCACTACTCTCAGTCAGTTGACGGCGGGCTTTAGTTGACGCACGGCTTCAGTGACGCGTGTGCGTGTGTGCCTGTGATGGGCGGATTTGCGAGTGAATAAGGGGTCCTGTGTGTGCTTATTTTTCCGAAAGACGGCTCCTTTGTTTGGAAATGAGTGAGCCGGCAGTTCCGAGAAGACATTTTGAAGGAATTTTACGTGAGTTCAATGGACCGCAAGTTCAGGTCACCAGATCCTCCACCTTCGACTCTAATTCATCGGGAGCATAGCCCAAGAGTTTGGTTTGGTTTGGTGGTTCTACCCGATGGAACAGCATTCACTTCGTGATTCTCACATACTTTCTCAAGGCGGGCAACAGGAACAACACACCCCTTCCTCAGCTTGTCATATTCGTTCCAAGACGCTCGGCCCTTCTCTCGGACGTAGTATTTGAACGGGAATGTAAACGGCATTGGCATTGACTTCCGATCTTCACTCGTTTTGGCTTAAGGCGCGCATTCGCCCCAAACTTGTGTACTGTGTTCATATCTGGTCTGGCGCACCTGAGACCACCCTACTTGCCAGATAGAATCCCGAAGCGAGCGATTAGTCTTACAGGCGCCAGCAATATCGCAGATTCAAAGAACTCGCTTGAACACCGACTTACCTTGTCGGCTTTGCCAAATGATGCTCATGAGTGCCACCACACTGCATTCCTCGTCTCCATGAATTCACACGCAATACACATCGCGCCAGGAATGTCCATCAATTCACCCCTGAGCCTGGTTTCGGACGCGCAGTTAAACTTAAAGCCGCGTTTTTCAGCCGCACTACACCGATGGGACGAGGAAAAAGAAGAATTTTTCTGAAATGTAGATTCCAGGGATGATCATTCACTAATCCAAGACTTTCCCAGATGTGAACAAATTAGTTAGCCGGGCTCAAAGTCAAGCGGATGGAAGTTACTTCGATGAGTAGCTTTACACGGCTCAACTCAAGGAGTTCAGTTCCGAGACAGTCTCTACAGCATCAGTTGTGTGGCCAGCCAAGGTATGCAGTCAAAGATGTCAGCGACAAAGAAAGAAGAAGAGCCTTCGACTCCGAACCAGTGGGACAACGCAATGGAGGACGACCACGAAGCCGATGGCGCACTGAAGTGGAGAAGGACCTCTACCAACTTGAAGTGCGAAATTGGAGGCAGCTGGCTAAGGATCGTGCCAGCTGGAGAGGAATGTTGACCGAGGCCCAGGTTCACCCCGGACTGTAGCGCCAAACGAAGAAGAAGAAGAAGCGCTACACCAAGTAGGGAGCTAGAACCTCTATAGCTTCTAAGCACCCACTCGTATTGTGCGTGCTATTGTTCTCTCACGAGTAGAAGGGACCTACAGTCTTATGCCGACTCCGAACGGCCAAGTTTGAGAAGCTTTTTCTAGACAGAAGTACTCCTTGAGCATTGTCAGTGACTCGAAAGAGGTGGTGCCGTGAAAATTATTTGTGTCGCGCAGAGCAGGAATCGAACCTACGACGTTTAGGTTGAGGTCGACGCACGTACCCACAACGCCACGGACCACCGTGGCATCTCTAGAAAAGCAATATTTATACATTTACGCGAAGCCTAGGCGGCCCATCTGCAGAAGGTTGTGTCACTTAGTTGCAAATTAAATATAGGTTAGTAAGTACTAATTAGAAGTTAATAAGAATTGCTTTATTTTATTTTTCCTAGTTTTAAAGTCAATTATATTTTTCAGCTCCTCAGGAAGCGGGTTTGATATCTCTGGCACTCTGTATTTCACCTGTTTTTTTTCAACACAGTTGTTGTGGAATCGTGGAACTTCTAACATAGTTTGAGCAGAAACACAGGAAGGTTTCTCTGGTGATTGATTGATATAAACCGGTTGTCGTCGTAATACTCAAGGATCAGAGTCAACTTGGAGTATATTTAGCCTTCCTTCTTCGGGAAGAAACAGGAGTCTGCACACATTCACTTCAGCGCTGTATTTTCAATTCTCTGTAGTTTTTGTAAACGTGTCTTCGATGTGTTGCCCCACGCCAATGTGCCGTATCTTGATTGCGACTCAAACGTTGGTGCATGATATTTTAGATGGGTAACCGCAAATAGAGCTCTTTTAAGCCTCATGCGCAACTTGTTAATATGTTTGTCAAATAAAAGATTACAGTCAATGATGACTCCAGGGTACTTGTAGCTGTCTACTATGTCGATTAAGCAACTGGTTGGACTACTGCAGCTATCATTCCTATACCAAATATTCTTCTGCTGTAAGCCGTGGACTTTGGTAGCGATGATCATCAATCCGTTGTCATGACACCATTTCACTGCTCAATTGAATTCTCATTCCGTTGCTGTCTGCAAGGATCTGTGACGCACTATTATCGCTGTATCATCAGCATAAGCCAATGGAATGCTCAGTTTGAACATTCTGAGAAGCTCGTTTGTGTACAGTGTGAAGAGGAGTGCGCCCAACTTGGATCCTTGAGGGACTCCATATGGAGCGTGTTCTCTCGGACTGTATGCCTCATTAATTGACGCGAAAAAATCGCTTGCTCAGATAATCTCAAAGCCAGTTTGCCATTAGTCCTCGCATACCTATGCCTTCAAGTGCTTCAATTAGATTTGTATGGCTTAACGACAGAATCAAAAGGCGATGCAATGCACAGGGTGCAGCTTTCTCCAGCGGAGTAAGACCTAGCGGAGCATATAACGAGAAAGCAACACATCACACCAATTTACATGGTTCTGGAATGAGAAAACGAAGTTGTGATTCACGCAAATGGAGTCTTCATCCTACGTTGGTCAGACAGTGGAACACATCAGACCGTAGTGACAGTCTTTGAGAGCGACTTTCTGAACTGCGAAAGCGATCTTTCGGTCCTCCTACACTCCTGAAGAACGCGGACCTAGCTTCCCAGCGTGTTGTGCGTGCTATTGCTTTCCCACGAGTGGAAAGGACCTACATTTTTTTGGCGACTCCGGAAGGCCAAGTTGGAGAAGCCTTTTCGAGACAGAACTACAGGCCGCGCACATTTATTTTGCCGTACAGACCACGGATCGAACCTACGACGTTGAGGTTTGGGTTGACGCACATACCCACAATGCCACGAGCCATCATTTGTATGCAACCTTGAAATCGATAATTTACAAATGCCGACAAACAGCACTGGCACCAGACCCGACAACAAATTGAGCTGAAGGATAAGAAACCGAATGCCGCAGCCTAAGCGGGATCCCGAAATGGGTGACAACCTAGTCAAATAATTATGGTTGCACTGACTCAAGCTCTGAAAAAATTGCTAAGGTGAAGGAAACCCCTCGGGTTCCCGCAACAATCCGGCAGAGTCCACCCGACCAAGGCAACGAACTCAGTCGGCACATAGTAACATGTACTGTAGCTGGACTAAGGTCGACTTAGACCCAGTCAATCTCGTTCTCGCAACCGTAACGACAGGAAAGACCAAAAGTCACAATTGGCCACAA
Organism: Eristalis arbustorum; assembly: GCA_916610145.1. Taxonomy (NCBI): domain Eukaryota; kingdom Metazoa; phylum Arthropoda; class Insecta; order Diptera; family Syrphidae; genus Eristalis; species Eristalis arbustorum. The sequence continues at coordinate 32,436,242 of OU744319.1, read as the reverse complement.
CTTGAGTCCGAGGTTGCAGTGGAATGCGGTCGATTATTGTTTCTCGAGCGACACGTGGTGGTCAGTCGTTCCCCCGGCACTCCCGTTCAGCCCCATCACAGTAGTTTCACCATCGATCCACCAGATTTCATTCTACACGCAGTTCTCACAAGATATTCCAAATTTTATTGACAGCTAAACTCTCGACTCACGCTCTCTCACACGCCCGTAGGCGGACGCAACGCCCTTATCTCGTGGCGTAGGCGATCAGAGGATGAGAAGAAAATCGTTACAAATTTCGCGCGAATCATCGGCCTTATCGCCGCATCGACAAACCTAAGCGTAAGCACACAAAACGCTTCGCGCCGATACACAAACATGCTTCGCATCTGGCCAAACGTCAACTCATTAAGATTGAATTTAATCGCCGTCAATCTCATGAATAGTGGAAGTTAAATGCGAAACCACACCTGGACGCGATGCGGGCCTACCAAAAGGTCTGTATGCAAATGTGGGTCATTGTTCGGCGAAAGTGGCGGCGCTGTGCCGCCGTAGATATTGTTTATTTAATCGACCGAACGTTTCCATCAACCGTCGACTAGTGAATTAATTATGAAATCACATCGCAGACCCTGTGGCCTGTAACGCACCATCTCGGACTGCGTAGGTCGGACTGGGCCGGGCCGGGCTGGGGCGTATAACAGTATTCGGGTGGAACCGGTGGGATGGGGAAAAGATGAAATAATACCGTCACACATTATGAGACGCGGTGACATTCCATCGGAAAAACGTGAACTGACGTGACATCACACACGGTCAGGGACTGGACGTAGAGTGTAGACGACCGGGCTAATGAAGAACGTGATGCCTATAGCAGGCTATAAACCATTAAATCATGCCGCATGCGTTTAATCGATTCATTGAACTTTTCCGTATCGGCGTTGGACGAATTGGGGTATTTTGCTTGAGTTAACTGACGGGGCAGCTGTGGCGGTTGAGCGGAGTGCGGCAGGAAACTCGATTGCATTTGGACACAATTTAGCTGTGGATGATGGATGTAATCTACGTGGGATTTGATTGGAAGCAGGTGGATAAGTTGAAGTATCTCGAGGGGGGAGAGGAGTAATACTGAGCTACCTGTTGGATTGACGAAGCTGGAGAAATATTTGAACAGCTGTAATCAGAAAGGAAGGCATCCCATTGAAAGACCGAGGACGAGGTGGTTGGACCAAGTGCAAGATTCGCTGGGCTGCGCCTGTTCATAAATCCTGCTGCGTCGATGGCGAAGAGCGTTGATACGTGCTGCTTGGTGGAAATGACCCATCAACGCTCAACTGTCAAATGTCAGAAAGTTGGACAAGCCATCGAAGACGACTTTTGACATTGGACGCCTGAGCATCCTCCTCCTTCTTCCTCTTCTTTGGCTGGCGCTACAGTCCACAACGCAACAGAGGACACCCGCGTTAAGGTGCCGCACCCAAGTGGAGAAGAACCTCAACCAAATTGATGTCCGAAACTAGCCAGAGATCGCACTAGTTGGAGAGGATTGTTGAACTTTGACGTTTGGAATTTGGAAATTTGAGTTAAGGTGTTGAGAAGATTCTTAGAAAACGATGTTGTGTGCTAGACATCTTATCCAGCTGCTCTTCTAACGAGTAATACACCTGCTTAAGCACTTCTACGTTTGTGGAACGCTTAAGATACGTCACCTCGTCCACCTCGAACATATGAACACGTGTGCTCCACGGAGTCTCCTGGTTCGAGCAGAGGAATACCGATTTTCCTGTCAAAAATGCAAAGTTATGGTTTGTTTGGGTCCCAGCAACGTTATCCATGAAAAGCATCGATTGCTGAGGGTGCGCTGTCAATGAGATTCCTAAGACTTGACCTGCTCATATTGATCAGGGTACTCGCTTAGGGTCTAGCATAGGCAAGCGTTGCTTGATTACGAGGCATCATCGGCTAGTTAGCCATCTACGAATTGCTGGCTTGTCCAGTTGCAGTAGATTCCTCAAAGTAGCGATAGGGACTAAGTTTATCGGAGAGACGACCGAATGCGTGCCTTTTGTGTGAAGAAACTTTTGCCAATCGCTGCTTCTTTGGGCTAAGAAAAGCAATTGGTAAACAGAGCTATCTCTCGAACAACCAAGCTAAAGCTTTACAAGACCTTAATCGTCCCAGTCCTGCTATATGGCGCGGAGGCATGGACTCTGTGAAGAGCGGATGATGCTGCTCTTGGTTGCTTCTTCGTGTGACTTTCGGTCCCGTCTGCTTAGATAGTGAGTGGAGGAGGACGAACTATACGGGCTGTTCAGCGACATCGACTTAGCCAGAAGAGTGAAGATCCAACGATTGAGATGGCTAGGTCATGTAGAGCGGAAACCAATGCTCCGGCCCGAAAAGTCTTCGAATCCACCCCCGAGGGACGGAAGTGGAAAGGGTCCTCAACTAACTATGCGTGCGGAACTGAAGGCAGCTGGCTAAAGATCGATCCGGCTAGAGACGCTTGTTGTTTGAGGTCCAGGTCCACTCCGGACTGTAGCGCCACCTTAAGTTAGTAAGTATATTATCTTTCTGAGGCCGCTTAGTTTCTGTGAGAAGTAGGAACCTAGTGTGGCTTTCATGATCGACGCTGGTGGTGTAAATTGGTCAGCATCTCCCGCTGAAGTCGTTTGAGAATAGTCCAAGTCTCTGTGCGTGAAGGCCTAAAAGGCAGTGGCCGGTAACTACACACGCTGTCAGATCTTTTAGGATCTAGATTGGGCTAGATTTGCTTGAAGATTTGGCATGTGGCTCCTGTTCACCATTTGGCATTAAATCTTCGGTTTGTTGAGAAGGCTGACGGCCCGTGGCGTTGTGGGTATATGCATCGACCCAACCTCGATGTCGACTTCTGTGCGACAAAAATAATTTTCACGGCCCCACCTCTTTCGAGTCACTCACAATGCTCCGATGGTATTTCCTGTCTAGAAAAAGCTTCTTAAACTTGGCCGTTCGTCTTCGTCATAAAACTATAAGGCCCTGTCACTGGTGAGAGAATAATGGCACGCACAACACGAGTGGTTGCAGAGAAGCTAGGCCCTGGCCCTCTACGGGCTGTGGGGCCACCCATATTATTATTTTTATGGGCCGACTAATTGCTGCCCGGTTGTCAGAATAGATGACGATTCTTGATATCATTGTTTTCAGCCAGGACTACAATTTGTATGCTTCTAAGCTTCAAGTTGTTCGCCTGAAAAACGCTGCAATCTTTCAGTATTCAGAAAGACAGCTGGTAGTTAACGTGCTTGGAATAGAAGCCAGCAACTGCTTCCACCGTTGATCCATCTGTGAAAATTCGCAGTGGACCTTACCCCTGGAGGTTGGGATGTTCATCTCCAAGAGGAGTTCAGGTATCATGAGGTCTGCGTCCATAGGTACAGGTAACAGTTCAAGATCATCAAGGTTCCAGTTCGAAGTTCTTACCAGAAATGCAGCGATTACGTCATGATCGCTTCGTTAGCTGCCAACTTAACTTACCGCCTAGGTCTGTCGGTGGAGGACTGAGGAGTTCTCCTTAGTGCCCTCATAATGCAACCACAATGCATGCTCTGCGCGCCATCAAGTGGTGTACTGAAATCGTAACCTTTCGGTTCCCTTCAATTTTTTCCCCACAGCCAATCGAAACCAAGAGTCAGTCCAAAATGAAAGACAACACCAACGCTTGAAATTTTCTAAACTTATTTCATTTATTCCTCTTAAATAATCTCATAATTTGTATTTACATTATTTTTTTGTTTTTGTTTTCATTTTTCCAAATTTTATTTTAGTTTAATTAAATGTTTGCTTGTTTGTTTTTTTTTTTTTTTCCTTTACATCTCAATAAGTCTGTTCATTGTTCTTACAAATATCACTTAACTTACAATAGATTTAATTATTCCTTAAGTCTAGAAAGGTCCTTCGTCCCTTTATCATCCTAAAATGGTTGCTTTTTTTCTCCTATTTTTTTTTAACAAATTAATGTCACTTCTTTGACAAAAGAAGATCTTCGATCCGTGTTTCAAGACACCTCAGCGTCTCGGGCTACATATAAAAATTATTTATCTGCTTTAAAATTGTTTTCATTTCATTCGCTATTATTCACATTTGTTTTGGTTTTTTTGTTTTTTGTTCATTGTTTGTTTACTGGTTGGTGTGCCTGTCAAACCGATCAGTTTTGTCGTATTTCTGACGCAACAAAAGAATGCCCTCGAATGTGGTTGCTAACAATTGCTTAATTTAAATGAATTTACCTTATTCACCTCCTTCTTTCGTCTTCTAATAATTGTCTCTATGATATTTATATATGTATGCATTAATCTTAATTGTTTATGGGTGTGCTTTACTTGATTCGTTTTTATGTCACCTTTGTGGGTTTTTAGGTCATTCTCTCGTGGGTTGAGAATGAAGTGTTTGCTTTTTGGTTTTTTTTTTTCTGTGTTCGCTAAGAGATGCTTACAGCAATTAATGTGGTTAACTGATTAAGCCGGTGAATTAAATGAAAGTGTGCAGATGTCGCAGGAAGTACAGTCTGGGTGTGATGGACGACGAAGGGTGGGGTTGGAGAACAAGACAATTTGGGAGCAATGCTCACCCGTGCACGACGATGATAGCACTGCATGGTATGATAACGAAACGTCGAGGCTACCTTACTAATCCATTATCCCGAGAAGTTCGTTGCTTTGGGTGTCAAAATGATCTAGACGGCGATGTTAAGCCTAGACGATCTACTGCCTATCTATAAAAATACATTGCTGCTCCAAAACTCTAACAAGGCTGTTTTGCATTGCCTAACCAACTAAGGGGCGTACATTGCCCCTGTCCTTCACAAGCTGGAAACCGCCGAGAGCTCAACTCAAAGTGTTTCATCAATTGTCAAAAGCCAGCAGTTCGACTGCTCTGTGCAACAAGACCCGTACAAGACAGTCATTGAGGCAAGTTTCGAAATGGCAATCCAATTTCAGCCAAGGCACACAAAACATACTCAATTTGTTAGAGAGGAGTCAAGGGGACAACAAATGCTCATTGGAAGACTTGAGGGATGGAGTGCCTTGATAGGTGAGCTAGAAATTTAGCACAGCTCAGCGCCAAGTCGATGTGTCCAAGTATTTTAGCGTCCGATTTATGTGGTTGCCGGGACACTGTTTCATTGCAGAGAATTGGTATCCGTTCGTATAGCACAACAATGGTTCGATAGCTTCTAGATGCATCTCGCTCTGGTCGACCTATCGTCGAAAAAGTCGATGAAACTATAGAAAAGATTGACCACGACCGTCACATAGGCAGCCATGACGGTTTGAATTATTTAAAAAAGACTGGCTACAACAAGAAGCTCGACGTTTGGGTACCACGTGAATTGTCTGTGAAAAATTTAATGGACCGAATTAACATCTGCGACTCTTTGCTGAAACGAAGTAAAATCGAACCATTTCTGAAGCGAAAGGTAACAGGAGACGAAAAGTGGATTAAATAGGACAATAATGTGCAAAAAAGATCATGGTGCAAGCGTGGTGAAGCTCAACAAATGGTCGCAAAGCCAGGTGCTTGGTAGGATTGGAAAGGAATCATCCACTATGAGCAGCTTCAGCCTGGTCGAACGATTAATTCTACACTTTGTTGTCAACAACAGATGCGATTGAAGCAAGCAATCGAAAAAAACGGACAGAACTGATCAACAGAACGGGCTACGTCTTCCAGCCGGACAACGCTAGACCACACACAGAATTGATGACTCGTCAAAAGCTGGAAGAGCTTGGCTGGGAAGTTTTGCTGCATCCACCCTATGGCCCAGACCTTGCACAATCGGACTACCATTTGTTACGATCAATGCAGAGCTCCCTTAATGGAGCCTTAATGGCTCCAAGCCTGTGAAAATTACTTGTCGCCGTTTTTCGCCGGGAAACCACAAAAGTTTCACACTGTTGAGGTGTAGGTCCATTCCGGACTTAACAACAGCAGCAAGACGTTTTGTGCTGAAAATGGAACATCACTCAACGGTAGACATACAAGTCATCCATGCAGACGCCAGTCCTCAGTCATTCATTCGAGAACATCGGCTTTGTCGTATTCATTGACGGGAACATGACAGACAATGCCACGACGAAGGGGTTCATTTCGAAGACAAGCGGTCTTCGCAACGCGAGAAAGTCAGTTGGAATCGATGGGATCAGCAGAATTCTGCTAAGACACCTGCCCCTGGATGTGGCCAATAATATACGTATTCTTCCTGTTTAACAATGCTCAAAATAACGCACATTATTCAGAGTATTGGATTGGACAACAAAAATTCTTCGAATCCGTGCAACCTTCGGTCAATTAGATTCCTTCCGAACATCTGCAAGGCATTCGAGAAGTTTATAAATAGAGCTCTGATCAACTGGACAGGGGACTCAGAGCGGGACATCATGCCACGTCGAAACTGGTGTCGGAAATCAAGTGGAGAATGAGCCAGAATCAATGTACGGGAGCCTGCTTCATTGACCTGGAGAAGGCCTTCTACAACGTAGGAGTTAGAAGGACATTTCTAGAAGCCTTTAATCGGCTGGGCATTAGTAAACCACCTTTCCGTATGGAGATCAGCAAGCCATGCCAGTCGCAGACAACCTACATCTACCGAATAACAAATCTAACAAATCGTAGCTCTATCATCAACTCATGACCTACCCTCGACTGAAAACGATCACTCAGTCTGCCGAATCTAGGAGCCATTGTTGCGTCTTTAGATTTCAAGCTGCATGACTAGACCTGTTGTACAACGTCGTATGCGGAAGCTTCAGAGACTGAGTTTCTTCTTGTAATTGCAGCGCATTCTCGCCACGAAGAGGAAGTCACCCAGAAGCCAAGTATTGTAACAACTTGGTCGAACTAAATTACATTCGTAAACATAAAACGCTTCCATCATGCCGACAAGACTAGGTATACCACACTGTCGCTACTGTATACACTCAAATGCAACGAAGGCTCTCAACCCAAGGCTGGAGTTCCACAAGGGTCCCAGCTGCGACCTATGCTCTTCAGACATCCTCAACATTTTTTGGAGGCACCAAGACTAAGTCCCACGCAATTGTTCTACTACGACTGAAGTTTGACTGCTGTCAACCACCATTCAACTCCGATGATTGAATTCCCAGTTCGATCTGTAATTGCAGCTGGGGTTCTGTATGACTGAACTTTGATTAGCAAATTGAGCTCCCTTCACTAAGACTTGCTTTTGACAAGAAGTACATTCATTTCAACTGTTGCCGTTGATGCTTGTTGGTGCTGAGTTGTTGGTTAGTTCTCTGTCGGCGTTGGTGCAGGCTAAGATCCTGTCAACACCACAAGTCATTTCAATGCTTTTCAAGCGGAGGTTGGTGCTATCCAGGAACACTGTCGTTAAACCAAAATTCACATGCATACCTTGCCAACACAAATGCCGGGCCCTGATAGAATCATTAGAATCCCTCATCTGTGTATCTGGTCACAGTGACATCCCAGGGAATGGGAAGAGGTATGAACTGGCTAGACAACGTTCCACTCTTCAAAGCTCGCTTGCAGAGGGTGTATTTTTTAGCTCTACAAGCAGTGAAGGCAAATATCTTTACGCACTTCCTTCAGATTGCTGACCAACGATGCGTACATCCAGAAAAATCTGGCCCGAGTATTAACGATCCAGAGCAGACGATGTCCTACAGCAATACGGACGGCTCTGCAAGGTCTGTGCAATCATACCGACAAGACTAACTAACTCAAACTGTCGATGCTGCAACAACACTGATGAGAAGGAGACCTTTCCACATTTCCAATGAAACTGCCCGGCAATCGCTAGACTCAGATGGCGAACGCTTGGTAGACCCAAGGGAACTTATGTCCCTTGACTTTAGAGGGATCTCAATTATACCCCTCAACTATTTAGAGCGGTGGCATTGAAACTGCCTACCTAGTCACCCGTGAAATGTCGCTTATTCGACATATACTGCCCAAACTGCTAAAACAAAAGGTGGCTAAATGTCTTGGCTATAGCCTACTAGACACTCCAATGCAACGAAGGTTCTTAACCCAAGGCGGAAGTGCCGCAAGGGACCAAGCTGGGACCGATGATCCACAACATCGAAGGTGCTCAATCCAAGGCGGGAGTTCCGCAAGGGACCAAGCTGAGACCGATGATCCTTAACATGGAAGGTTCTCAATCCCAGGCGGGAGTTCCGCAAGGGACCAAGCTGGGACCGATGATCTTCAACATCGAAGGTTCTCAATCCAAGGCGGGAGTTCCGCAAGGGACCAAGCTGATACCGATGATCCTTAACATGGAAGGTTCTCAATCCCAGGCGGGAGTTCCGCAAGGGACCAAGCTGGGACCGATGATCTTCAACATCGACGGTGCTCAATCCAAGGCGGAAGTTCCGCAAGGGACCAAGCTGGGACCGATGATCTTCAACATCGACGGTGCTCAATCCAAGGCGGAAGTTCCGCAAGGGACCAAGCTGGGACCGATGATCTTCAGACAAACTTTGACATTTCCCAAACGCAGCAAATTCATTGCGTATCTGGGTGTTTGTTGTGAAGAAGAGAGTGAAAATGACTTCGAGTTCGGATTTGCCTTTGTTTTGAAGACATCCACACGATACGAAAATGCTGCCGTGGGTTTTGACAAATCTGAAAAATTAAAGAGCGAATACAATTTTGAGTTTAAAGTGAAGTTTTTCACCAAATCTTCTAGTTCACCTCTGTCGTTCGAAGCCAATTCGACCTCATTATCAAAAGAACTCAACTGCAAACCTATTCTATTCCATTTTGCTGAGTTCAATTTTATTTTTGGGTTGTCACTTGTCCCTTGTCATAACACAGCTGTTTTTCGAACTCGAAGGTCGGCGGGTAGACTACCTTACCGATGGATTTTTCGAACGAACGCTTCCACGATGCATATGGCAAGTGAACATGAATCGAGTGAGTGAAGGGAATCTCAGATACGTCGTTTTCCACCATAGGGGTGAATATCTGACAAGGATATAGATATTGCTCAGGCAAACCCCAGAATCCCCCTTGCTTCGGCAAGAAGGCTCTATGACAGTCTTAAAATTCCACACCCCCGTCACTCGCTCCCATGACCAGACACGGGTGCTGTTAGTTATCCGTTCCGAGAGTGTACAGACAAGTCAAACAAAACTTCATAATTCCAACTTTTGCCAACGATACCAAAATAAACTCGTCATCGTCTGTTGCCAGTAACTTCGCTTTCCGCCTCACGTCTCTTAAATGAAACACCGCCTCTTGGCTGCGTGCATATTTAATCGATGAACAAACTTCACGGTAATTTTCTAGGAAACGTCACGGGAACTTCAGAAATGTGCTCAGTTTTTTTTTTTGCTGAACGTGAACTGATGCCCTTTTCGCAGTCGTTACGCCAACGTTATTCCCTCTGATATTCATTTGCTTCAGAGCATTATTTCTGCGAAGCAACGTTTGTTTGTACAATTAATTGCCTTAATGCGTCTGTCATCGTTGTGTCTCAACGACGTTCGGCACGAGTCGGTAATGAGGTTTCCCGGAACATTTTCTCGGACTCAATCGGGAGCCATGAAGTCATAAAATGTGACCATGAGTCAGTTGTCACAGCGATCGAGAGACGCGAGATGGGTCAACTAATTCCCGGAATTCTAGTCAGAAATGCGCAACATTTTCGAAGCTCTCGTGGAAGTAATTACACATTTGCTCCTTGTGTCCATCAACCCTCCCCGCTTCGTCCTTCGTTTTCACATCGTGTAGGGGTGGGAAAAAAATCGCACAAAAAAGTATACCATTTCGCGTTTAAACTAATTCACAACCAAGCAATGAAGTTCATGGATACGAAAAACCAATTTCACAGCAAAACACAAAATTTCAGTAATCTCCTTAAAACTACTATTTACAAGTGGTTCTCTGTGTGTGTGTGTGTGTTCCTCCTACAATCACGTGTCCATTCCGATGCACAGATCTCTTGCGTGTCAAATGACTACGTACGTACATGTCTACGATAAACTCTGTGTGGGTGAATCAGTGTCTGCGCGCGCGTGTGTGTTTGTTTATATATATAATCCTCAATTTAATTATTTATTTAATCCTTACATGCTCTCCTTACATCCTGACATTGAATACAAAAACACAAGTAGCCTCCTCCCCGTCGGGGACGAATGTAACACAAATCCGAACAAAGACACCGGAAAATCTTAAGCCAAATGAAAACGAACAAACTACCAGACAAAAAAAAAAACAACAGCCAACCAAACGAAATGAACAATACCGTGACCGGGACGGCGGAGTGGGAGTAGGAAAAAATAACAAAAAAAAAAAAAAAACGCCAAACACAAGAGAAAAAAAAAATCGAGGAAATTTAATTCCCAGATGCAGCAGCAGAACGGCAACTTGGAGCGCTTCTTCAGCTCTTAATGTCATTGCTTATCCTCAGCGAATTACTAACACCGGAAACAGACCTCAGTAATGCTTGTAGATGACACAGCAGTAGCACGGGCAATATCCCGCACAGCCAACGCCAACAGCGGCTGGTCCTTGAGTTCACCATAACCACAGATGTTGCGGCATTGTGCTGCATTGCAGCTGGATGCTCACCTGAAAAAGACACACAAACACAAAGAGAAACCGAGTGAAAGACGGAGCATTGGAAAGGTTTCGCAAAAAAATGAACAAAAAAATTATGACAATAAATATATTTTCATTTTTCTGTTTGTTTTTGTGTAAGTTGTGAAATCATCGTGCAGCAAGGATGCAGGAAGGGAAATGATAATTCCATGAAAGTAATTAAAATGAGTGGCGGATGTGGGGCGGCAGGGGGATGCAAGCTCTCTGGCAGGCATTTGGCTTGGCAGCGACGAAAACAAAAAATCGCACACAAGAATGGCTTCATGAAGCTGACGTGTGAGTGGGGAGGGATTATGCACGAGCTAAACGCCGTCACTTGGCAGGACATCATGGGGGGGCGCTGTCACACAGGCGGGATGTGATGCCGGTGAGCTTATCGACATAGAGGGTGGTTACAGTTTAAGGGCCGATGTTGATTTTGAATAAAACACATATTATTTAGGAAATTACCAGCTGTACCAGTATGAAGTGAGCGTCAAGATACAAATGTCTCGATAGGGAACATTTGTTGTGAACGAGCCCTTATTTTTTTTGTTTGTTTGCAATGACATCTGTGAAAAATATTTAGTACACATCAAGTCATTGAACATCGTCGTGTTAAAAATGTCGAATTTTGTACCAGAAAGTGATGATGTGCGGAAGGCATTCATTTTTTGTTTTCATTTGAAGTGAGTCGCATTGAATGCTTGTCGAGGCATATGGTGATCATGCTCTATCAGAAGCAACATGCAACGGTTCAGAAATATTGACTTTGATGTAAGAAATGAAGAACGTGGAAGACCACCAAAAAAGTTTGAAGACGCCGAATTGCAAACGGTATTGGATGGAGACGCCACGTCGAGTCAAAAGCAAATGGCAGCAATGTTAAATGTTTATTTATAAGTGTTTAATAATAAGTGTCTTATTTTCAAAAAAACGCTCATTTCATACCGAAACTTCAATAGGAGGATAAACGAAAGAAAAGAATTACACAAATGGTCAGCCTCGTACTTGAACCCTGTCTCCGTCGATCTGGTATGATATTCCAACGCGCTCCACTGCCTGAACTCATAACGAATACTTCTTAGCGCAATAGTTTGTCGTAACAAAAAATACATAAAAATGTATACATATACCCTGGGCTAGGATTTAAGTTAAGGGAGTCCCTGAAGGCGATTCCAAAAAAAATCGCGAACACCAACACTCAGGCTGGCCCAACTGTTCGACTTACGAATAAAATGAAATCATGTCCGAAATATCGTTATAAGTTCTATTTATTTTGCCAATACATCTCATCATCTCATCAATCTCTAGTGATCCCGCCGATCACTTTGACTGCATTGCTTGCCTAGCCTTTCCTCATCACCTTCCATCGTTTCGGTTGCATGCTGACACAGGGCTTCTGCTGGCTGATGCAATCCTCTGGTGGATCATATTTCTTCGCGTGATCACTTGATCGGTAATACATGCGAGTTGCGCTGGAACGCATTCCCACACTATACTCGTGCAATCCACGGCCAAGGCTGGTGGATCGTGTCGTGCAGGTCGTTGCTGCTCGTGTCGTGCTAATTTTTACCTAGCCTTGATGTTGTAGATCCACAGGATGCTAGACACCGCTTGACGCGTTCGGAAGTCACTTTAGTTGACGATCGTTTCCTTGTTCTCACTCGGTTTCTTTGCTGGAATTAATTTTCCATACGGGCTGGGTGCAAATTCTCCTCGAAGTTCAACTGCTTCATCGATGGCGATACTGGGGGAAGGAAAAGCCTCCAATCGCTGAATAAATAACTTGTTCCCAAGTCAAAGTATCAATCAAACTTCCAAACTTCGCTTGTTTCAAAACTTTAAGTGAATCCCTGACATAAAGACTTACTCTCCTTTTTTCCGATTCACCACGCATACTCCACGAGTTCGGTTTGTGACTGAAGCGAATTGATACAGCCTTCTTCCGCATCGGCTGTTCTTTTGTCCCTTTTGGAGAGTTGCGGTTCTTCACAACATCGGACCATCTGCAGAGCCGCTAATCCGCATTCCCACTTCAGCCAACTCAAGGTCATGGAACCATAATCAATCGCTAATGACTACTGAGTTAGCGCTAGAACCATGGACCCAAGACTACCGCTAGCGCCACATCAGAATAGATTAGTGTGCTCTGGGTTGAAGCTGGGCTTCAGCCAACATGTTTCTCCAATTAGCCCGGTCTCGAGCTGCCGCCTCATTCTAGCTGTGCGCCGTGGGAAGCATGGTCTTCCTTCACCGCGTTGTCCCTCAGGGTTAGTGTGTAGAGTGTAGGTTAGTGTGCCCATTCGCACAACAAACAATGTCTGACTGTTTAAAAGATCCAAAAGTGTGCAAAATGGGTGCCACATGAATTGAATGAAAGACAGATGTAACACCGAAAAAAACACTTGTGAAATGTTGCTTCAAGGACACGTAAGAAAATCATGGGTTAATCCGGTACAACCATCAACATCGACTGCAAAACCATATCGATTCGGCAAGAAGACAATGCTGTGTGTTTGGTGGGACCAGGAAGGTGTGGTGTACCACAAGCTCCTAAAACCTGGTGAAACCGTTAATACTGATCGCTACCGACAGCAAATGATCAATTTGAACCATGCGTTGATCGAGAAACGACCAGAATTGTCAGAAGACACAACAAAGCAAAACCGGTTCAGGATACAATCAAAACACTTGGCTGGGAGCAGCCACCCCACCCGCCGTATTCACCAGACTTGGCTCCTTCCGACTTCCATTTGTTTTCATCGATGGGACACGCATTGGCTGGTATGGTCAAATGGCCACCGCACCTCCATCCGATGGTCCAGATTTTCGATGGCGCTGAAGCATATTTGAGGTTCTACGCCGTTAATGTGCCGAATCATCTCATCCTTTAGCTCTTGAATTTTTGCTGGCTTATCGACGCACACGAAAAAATCCAACAATGTCAAATCACATGATCTTGGCGGCCAATTGACATCGCCACAACGTGAGGTAACACGGCCATTGAATTTGTCGCACAAAGGAGCCAATGTTTCGTTGGCTGTGTGGCAAGTGGCACCGTCCACATATCGTCCACATTCATATCTTCCAATTCGATCCATAAAATGTTCGTTATCATTTCAGGCTGTGGTGGCGGAGATATGAAAAAGTGGTGGCCCGTGGCGTTGTGGGTATGTGCGTCGACGCCAACCTCGACGTAAGTTCGATTCCAGCTCTGAGCGACAAAAATAATTTTCAAGGCCCCACCTCTTTCGAGTCACTGGCAATGCTCAAAGAGTATTTAATGTCTAGAAAAAGCTTCTCAAACTTGGCCGTTCGGAAACTGTAGGTCCCTTCCACTCGCGTGAGAACAATAGCACGCACAACACGAGTGGTTGCTGAGAAGCTAGGCCCTGGCCCTCAATGAGATGTAGCGCCACCCATATTAGATTATTATCATTTCAGGATGCAACTGCCTGATCGGCCTCCATTCGATGATGCCGCCAGCCCATAAGCCGCACCAAACAGTCACTCTTTGTGGGTGCATTGGTTTTTCGACCGTCACTCTTGGATTATTGGCATCGTTGCCCAAATGCGGCACTTCTGCTTATTGACGCATCCACTGAGGTGAAAATGTGCCTCATCACTGATCATCCACTGTTGCCATTTCCTGCCACCGTTCTGACAATTGACGACGCTTCAAATGGTCAAGAGGCCTTAATTTTTGAGTCAATTGCACCCTGAAAGCCTGTAAATGCAAGTCTTTATGCATGTTCATCAACGACGAGCATGAGAGGTGCAATTGTTGGCCACGACGACGAATTGAGGTGGACGGCTCTTCAGCCGCTAACAGCACCAATATGATCTGCAGTACGAGCTGTACGAGCATGCATCGTCTGTTGCCAGTAACTTCGCTTTCTGCCTCACGTCTCTTAAATGAAACACCCCTTCTAGACTTCGTAAATATTTAACCGATGAACAAACTTCACGGGAATTTTCCAGGAAACGTCACGGCAACTTCAGAAAAGCGCTCAGTTTTTTTTTTTTTTTTTGATGAAAGTGAAGTGATGCACTATTGTTTTCACATCTCCTACAGACCAGGTTTGCTCAAATTTGTGCACGATTTTTTCGATTGTACGCACACTTGATCACGAAGTGCACGATATGCATTTTGATTTGAACGCCCATTTTCACAATAAGTCTGAATAACTTAACCGCTTCCAGCTCTCTCTAAGAGTAGAGACGAATTTGCCAGATGCCACTATGGCAATATCGTCAGCATAGGCAATAACTTTGCATCTTACCTCTTCCAGTGAGATTAAATTTAGCGGAATGTTCCAAAGAAGGGGAGAGAGAACACCTCCTTGTGGGATGCCCCTTATTAAGTCCTCTATGGATCTTAGCGTCTCCCATCTGAGAGTGTGTGTTACTCTGCTGGTCAGTAACTGATGAATGAAGGCCACTAACGACTCTCCAATCCCGAGGTTGTTAAGCGCAAGTGATCTTGCCTTCGGTTTGAAGTTGTTGAACGCACCTTCGATATCGAGAAATGTCACGAGTGTGTATTCTTTAAACTAGAGAGATTTGTAAGTCTAGAGCTGTCTCTACAGACTCACCCTTATTGTAGGCATTTTGTTCAGATGAGTGTCTGTGTGCTGGAATAGCTTGCCTGAGATATTGGTCTAATAGTTTCTCCAAGGTTTTCGGGCGAAACTGATGGGTCTGCGGTCCTTCAACCTTGACTCTTCTCCAGGAGCTGGAAACATGGCCGAGACTCATGCAGCCTTTGAAGATGTTGAGAATCCAGGGCATGATGAGGTGCGTTGTTCTTTGAAGCTCAACGGGGATGATGCCGTCATTTCTTGCTGACTTGGAGGGTTTAAAGCTTGTCAGTGACGACATGACAGTTGTGTGACTGACATTTATGAGGTTATTCTTACTTTATGCCGACTAGCCACTCGAGTACCTCTTACAGAAGGCTCCCACCGAAGTAGGTGAAGTCTGGCAAAGGGGAGCGGTGCTGAAAGTAGACCCATTATCAACCCGATGAGACTTAGACAACCTAACTTGCCCACAAATCTTGGTTGCTTGCATATGTCTGGATCTGAAGAGACGGTGGACAGGGACTAATGGCAGTTCGGTTGATTTATCGAAAATGGCTTCCTGCTCGAGAAGCAGGCAACTCCGTGATTCTGTCTGCAAGGTACGATTGGACGACGAATCAGTGCAAGTCCTTCAATTTGCATGCCCAGCTGGAGACACGAAGAGCACACCACACGCGTCTACACGATTTGATGAAGCTGATTTGTCTTGATGACGAAAAATCACTCGAAGATCATCGTGGACATATTCAAGAGAAGTAAGTCATCTCACCCTTGACGTCAGTTAGGTGAACACTTTTTTAACTTTGGTTCAACCTGTAGGTCCCTTCCACTCGTGTGAGAACAATAGCACGCACAACACGAGTGGTTGCTGAGAAGCTAGGCCCTGGCCCTCTATGGGCTGTAGCGCCACCCATATTATTTTATTTTCAACCTATGTAGGGAGGTCAATGAAGCCGTGAGGGGAAGCGACGTATTGCAACGATACGTACCCCCTTACGGTGCCGCCATCATCAGAAGTCGATAACACTGAACTGAACAAGAGGAGTGTTCCGGATGACCATTCAACGAAGGTTACAATATTGGATGGTGACTGAATCGAAATGACTCGGAGAAGTTGTTAGCATACATGGTTTCCGTTGCAACGCTTCGAGGTGAATGCCCGTATCTGCACATTCGTCAAACTGATGAGAAAACATCGCCCCGATCCGCTGACAATGCACTGTGAAGAATCAGCTTAGTTTAGTGTCACTTAAGAAATTATAGCGGCATCGGGAATCAGTCTCTCGGCAGCAGCGGCTATATTTTTTTTTCTACTGTCGGCTGTCTTGGATAAACTAGCAGACTCCTTGAAAGTGAGAGATGTGTAGATAGTGCTGGACAGAAGAAAGAGGACTGGCCCAAATGGCTGTGGATTGAGGACACTGGAGCAAATGCCTGCTCCGAAGGGTGGTCCAACTCTAGTCTTGTAATCACACTCTTTGGTTGCATTGAACGATCTTGAAATTATCGCACATCCCACGATGCCCTTGCCTCGCCGGGATATTTCAAACTCGTCCCAAACTTGAGCAAAAGTCGTTCGATATGAGTTTCCTCTGAAGTCCGATTCTCCTCCAAGCGTGCATACATGTGTACGCACTTCCCTTTCGCGCCAGAATCCCAGAACAAGGAACACCAGAACTGACCGACAGTGGTCCCTCTCCCGGGACTTCTCAGTTCCCTATGAGGGTTTCCCTCCAGCCGCCCAGCCGCCCAGCAATGCCGAAGCACCATTACGTGCTCGCTGTTGTTTATCCCCGAACTTTCAGCGCGTTCGATAATAAATTGATATACGGCCTCCCCCTGGCCGGCCAGCCAAGTCATGTGCGTCTCTTTGTTTCAGCACGAGTACATTAATTGCACGAAGAGGAAAATAGCAGAAAATAAAAACGAAAAACAGACGGCTCGCTGGCAGGCGGACGGCCAATAAGCGAAGCCCACCACACACATGTTTAAATTTTTAATGCGATGCGATGTTTGCGGAGGAGCCTCCCCAGTCGCATCGCACATTTAATCCGATTTCTTTTATGGCCTTTGTGAGTGTTTCAGTAAATGTGGATTATAACCAGCGGCGTACGTGCAAGCGGGATCGAGCTTAAAGCGCGTTAAAGTGGGAGATGCTGGAGCGTCGGCGGCGGGAGGTGAGAGTATTTTATCGACGCATTAGGTGCTAAGACGAGGCACGCGAAACCGCCGAAAATGAGGGACACCAACGCCCGTCGCAATTTAGAGAGTGGTCTCAGAGATGTGGTGGTGTCTGAAGGAAGGGTTGCAGGCGCTGTAAAGAACGGCGAGACGGGGTGGGCCGAGGCGATTAAGTTTCGCAAGACGAGAAAAATCCGGGGAATCGGACAAGGATCGTGTTCTGATGGAAAGAGCAAAGTTCGAATTTCGGTTCGGTGCTTGATTGAGGCGTTGTTTCGAAGGGAGTGCTGGTGAATTTTTCTGGGCGCATGTGAACGATTAGAGCGGGAACACGACTCCTGAAACGTGAACATTTGGCTCACAATTCCTGTAACTTAACAGATGCAAGGAACCCTTTGGGAGAAAACTATGCGCCAGAAAGTGCTGAGTGATAGGGAGGTGTTCCTTCCTCACGATTGGTGCGTGATTTTGAATTTAATTGAATGGAAGAGCGTGTGACCATAGAGCACTGTACTCCTTACTTTGTCCAGGACTTCAGAGAAAATGTATGACCTCCTTAGATGGGATGTCCCGATAGACTGTGTTGCATCTGCTTAGTGTAAGATTTGGGGTGTTCAATGGTCTTCTTTTGTTATCCACAGTGTTTGCAGTTTTTAGTTCTGACTCGTCCCCTTTTTCTATGGATGGTAATTGCATGGGAACTGGCCTGTAAGTGCACCAAATAGGATCCTAAGCTCAGCCTCCTTGGTTCTTCTGGTAACAGTTTTTATACGCTTTGTGGAGTGTGTAAGACCCTTCTGGTTGTTCCAAAATTCTATCCGGCGTTTGTTTTTAAAGTTGTGGTACACAGAAAGGCCCAATATATGGAGACACGACTACTTTGTTTGCTAGTATATCTGCCTTCTCATTTCCTTCATTGTTTTCATGTCCTGGCACCCATGTCAGTTTCAATCTGCTTTTCTCTGCCAGGGTGTTGAGCGCCTTGTGGCATTCCCAAAGCGTCCTAGAGCTGAATGTTAAGCTATTTAGAGAGCACGGCCTGAAAGTCTGAGGATATCAATATATTTCATACTTCTTTAATTTCTGTTCTTGATTTGATGATGTTTAATGTGCTGCTTCATTTATGGCGAAGAGTTCAGCTCGAAGGATAGAGGACTCTCTGAGCGGTGCGCGTAGCCTACATATGGATCCTACGACTCGTCTATACACCATCTTTAGGCGTCATCAAGCATCCACGAAGGGTTGTTGGCCCATTCTTCTGTATCATGATTTTCTATCTCAGGTAGTGCCCTGTTAGTCTGTCTTCTTTGAACTTGAAAATTCTCAGCAGGGCTAGAGCTTGCCGAAGACAAGTTAATGTGTGCGTTCTAAAAGAGTTTTTGATCAAGAGTGATTCCAAAAAATCTTCCTTTAGCAATTTCTTTAATTTTGAGTGTCTTCTCAAAGTTACTGACTGCACCCAACCTGGTAGGATGCCAGCGTGATCCCTGCTTGTGCAGTCAAGTTGACATACCCCCTCCACTTGGCGCCCCTGGATAGTCATCACAACAAACGTTGTGTGGTGAACTAATGTATGCAGCGATCCCCCTCTGCCCGAGGGTCAAATAATGGGCCTGGCCTACCAGTTGTAGGTTGTGCGTGAGGCTAACGCCCTCACCACATAAACAAATCGACGGTTACGAACCGACAACAGGCCTCGGATATGGACGGATTCAAAGTTGACGACCCCAGCAAACGATCAAAGGACAATGATTTTCGGTTCTGCACGTGGAATGTGAGGTCCCTGAACAGACCACGTGCAGCCAATGAACTCGCGGAGGCCCTGGACTGCTACAAAGCAGACATTACCGCCATCCAGGAGATACGATGGGAAAGGCCGCGCAAAAGGAAGATGAGAAACTGCGACATCTACTACGGTGATTGCTACAATGGGGGAAGGCAGTACTTATTTGCATGCGGATTCGTTGTCCGAGGCAGACTTAGGCAAAATGTCTTAAGCTTTGAGTATACCAGCGAGCGCCTCATTACAATCTGCCCGATTTGCGCACACGCGTCGACGGAAGAGAAGGATTACGATAGCAAGGATGGCTTTTATGATCTCCTAGAGAGAACATACGATCGATGTACGACCAGCTATGACACCAAGATCGTTCTAGGAGAAGAAATTTTTGCTAGAGTCATCGGAAAACACAGCCGGCACGACAACACATCCGGAAGCGGACTCAGGTTGGTAGATTTCGCCTAGGGGCGTAACCTCTCTGCGATGAGCACGTGGTGCCCACACCTCACACCTGGCGGTCTCCTCATCAATCAACCGTCAACCAGATTGATCACATTGCGATCGACATCAGACACTCCTCCAATGTTCTGGATGTCCGAACGTTCCGAAAATGCGACATCGACTCGGACCATTTCCTTGTTGTAGCCAAGGTAAGGATGAGGATATCGAGAGAGTGGAAGAACACTGCGGTCTTACGTCGGAAGTCTTCAATCGCAACCACTAGGAACCTTGCCGATCGTGTCTCCCTGAAACTCTCTGAAAGTTCGACGCCGCCTGCACGTACAATAGAAGAAGAATAGAAACGTTGTCAAAAAGCCATCAAAGAAGCTGCCACTGATGTGCTGGGTTTCACGGCACCACCCAGAAGGAACTCATGGTTTGACCGCTGGTGCAGGCAGAGACATGCTGCCAAACAGCAAGCCTACCAGGCAACGCTGCATCGAACAACGAGAGCTGTTAGTGAGCTGTACGAACAGAGGAGAAGGGAAGAGCACCGGCTTCTCAAAAGGAAAAAGAAAGAGCATGAGAAGCGCGCGATCGAGGAAATGGAGAGGTGTTATGGCAGGAATGACGTATGAAAAAAAAGAAAGAACTCGTCAAATCATTTCTTTAGGCTTTTAAACCGCGATTACGACACGAATTCCGCTGTCAAGCATAATGTTTCACTCAGTTTGGACGATGATGGACAAGAATGCCGCCTCCCCGACTTAGATGAAATCAAGACAGCGATATTGAGACTCAAGACTACTTACAAACCTTAACGCTCCGCACGACGGTCGTGTGGATGTTCGAATTTGTCAACTCTTTCCATCGATCGTACGGTAGGTAGTACAATGGGAACATTAGTAGTACTTCTGCAGAACAAATTTTGATTCACGTTTTGGATTTCGACGAGTGAGCATCAGCGGATGAATACGTTTAGTGTCGTTTGTTTACTCAGGACATAACCATCACTCAACCTTTCTGCCAATGAGCAGGTCTGGCCAGACCTTTTCCATTTTTACCAAATTTTCTGGCCTTATCGGTGGATAAAGAAAAGCAGATTGAATCTGTGTGACGAAACCCACTTGTGGGCAGAAGGGTTCAATGAAGTCCCTCATCCGCGTAGTACAACGTGAACGCAAAGAACTTTGTGACAGTTTGGACACGTCTAAGGACCTGCAGGACAATGTGAGCGCCTCCTTCACTTACTTACTTATCAAGCAGACGAACCATGAAGGGTCTGAGAATGAGCAATTGCCTTCCATCGGTGACGGTCCTGGGCACGCTGCTTCCAGTCATCAAGGCCAAGCTGTCTTGCATCCGCTATTACTTGGTCTTTGTACCGGAGGTTCGGTCTCCTCTCCTTCTCGAACCAGTAGGCTCGGATTCGAAGACCCTCTTTGACGGAGCGTTGTTGTCCATTCGCTCGATGTGGCCGAGCCAGTGTAGTCCACGGATTTTTGCCTTCCAGACTACATCCACATCCTTCCTCCTTCCTCGCAAACGGGACCATATATCCGACGTAGAATTTTCCTTTCGAAGGCACGAAGAATCAGCTCTGCAGCCTTACTTAATGTCCAGCTTTCGGCTCCATAAAGTAGGACTAGCAGAATAAGGGTTTTGTAGACCATGACCTGGGTCCTTCGAGTCAGGAGCTTCGAGCCAGTTGTTTTGACAGACCGAAGTAGCATCGGTTGCCAAGGGCGATTCTACATCGGATCTCCACTACGATGTCAATCGTGGAGCTTGCATTTGCCCCGAGGTAGACAAACTTCTTTAGCTGTCGATTGTGACGTTTTGGACTAGGTGGTGAGCGGCGGATCGTTGTTTGCTCGACAGGATATATTTTGTCTTGTCCTCGTTGACCTTAAGACCAGCTCGTCTCGCCTGTTCCTTAATTGCCGTGAAAGCTTCCACTATGGCACGTTGGGACCGCGCGATAATGTCGACGTCATCCGAGTATCCCAAGTCGACGTCATCCGAGTATCCCAACAGCTGGACTGACTTGTAGAAGATAGTGCCTTCCGTGTTGACTTTTGCCCGCCGCACTATCTTCTCCAGTACCAGATTGAAGAAATCACACGACAGCGCATCTCCTTGCCGAAATTCGGTGCAGGTTTCGAACGGTTCAGAGGTTTTTGAACCGAACTGCACGGTGCATCGCGTATGTGTTAGCGCGGTGCGACACAACCGGATCAGTTTTCCCGGGATCCCGAATTCGGCCATTGCTTCGAATAGCTCCTTGCGATGAATGCTGTCGTATGGGGCTTTAAAATCGATGAAAAGATGGTGAGTATCGATTTGAAACTCGCTGGTCTTCTCCAGGATCTGCCTTAGTGTGAAGATTTGGTCTATAGTCGTTTTGCCGGGCCGGAAGCCGCACTGGTGCGTGCCGATTAGTGCGCTGCAGAACGGCTTTAGATGTTCACACAGTACGCTGGATAGGATCTTGTAGGCGACATTGAGCAGTGATGTACCTCTGTAGTTCTTGCAGGACTATCGCCTAGGAGCGCCTTATTCTGTTCACTGCTTCAATTCTTTCACCTCCACATAAAGGAGGTCAGCATTTAACCACAAAATAAAGCGGGCTTACCCTCTGGCGATGCTCCATTCGGCTCATCAACATCCGGTGCCGCATCGACGGCGGATTTAAAACTTAATCGCGATTTTGGGACTTTACGGTCGGCAACATTACCATTATGCCCGACGAAATGGGAAGGATTTATGGATATTCTGACAGCCAGGTGTCGGTGACAGCTTTGGCAGCTGCTAAAGCCAAGCTATTAGAAAAGCTATCGTTGCTACCTGGTCATTGCTTGAGATGAACGGTGACGATGAGTAAAGCCTGCAGCTGACTAGGACTGTGCCCGTTGAAAGCGGGGAATATCATGCATAGCTGAATTGTCAGACTTGCCTGCCAGTTCAGAATGAAGTGTTCCTCCACTTCGGTGTGGCTTGTATTGAATTCCGACCGTGATCAGTGAAAATATGGTGCAGCATCGTGATGGCTACGGCACGTAACACTCTGTCTATCTGTCATCCCCGGAGTTGACACTCACCAGATTATTAGCGAATGACGCCGAAGAAGTAACGAAGGAGAATCGCATTTAAAGCCACCATTAGGGCACCCTTTTCCCAACGACACGCCGCACCCTTTGAATCTCACATTTAAGCAAATTCCTTTGAATTTTTCGATTTTTTTTTGGAAAGTCTGCGCCCCTTCTCCTCATTCGGAGCATTCCTTTCATCGCGTTCGTACATGCGCAGCGCGTCTCATTAAAGAGACCCCCACAACATGGTGTTAACTCGCAGAGCACTTCCTGCCCCAAATTCAGCCAAGTTCAGCCACCGAAGGGTCGGTACGACAAAGTATGCCAAACAGCATCGTCCCCCCGCATTCCGGCAGTGCCTTCGCGCTGCAAAGTGCATATTTTCACAGACGTCAGTTCACTTCCATCGCACTGCCGGCGTACTTAGGTTCTCGTTAAGCGACGGTCGTGCAGTGAGGGGAATAAATGTATACACTCGTATCTGGTTAATTATGGGCATGCACAAGGAATGCCTTCTGAGGCCACAGTCGGCCGCGTCGGTTGGTTTCTCGGTCTGGTCGCTTCCTTGCCACGCACCGCCCTCTTTGCAATTTAACCAACTTTTAATCTGTTCTTTATTCGCAACAGTAGTTCGGGAGAGTTCCGGGAGACGAGACGAGAGCCAGTGTCTGCTTGGGCTCCTCCCTCTTCTGTGGTTGGCAATTTATTTTTTAGCAAGCGTCCTGCCTTGTGATGAGAAGCAACATGCAATTCGCAAAGTGCTTGGCGGTGGAGTGAAGAAACACAAAAAAAACTGAACCGATGCAGATGGCAAAGGACGATCACGTTACGGGAGCGAGAAGTGTTTTATTTGCTGAAACAATGGCTTCCCTCGCAGCGAGGAGGCCATGGAAATGGCGGTCGAAACAAATTTGTTTCGTTTTTCGGTAAAAATGACGACGCCTGCTGTTGTCAGTGACTGTCAGTTGTTTGTACGTGTCTGCGACTTAAGAGTGACCACATTTTTCCTCATGGCGGGACAAAAAGATGTCACAACAAGCAGCACTTGGATGTCCCTCAGGTCACTGCACCCGTCTCTGAGGTGTAAACCGCAGGGCGATTGCTTCTCTCCTTGAAGTGTATGTTCAGGTCTATTCGGACATGGGGTTGGTTGTGAAGTCACAACGGAAAGGATCAGGACGAGTACGGGAGAGGCTTGAGAGGAATCTATTTTTCCTCCTGGGCATCACAATGGATCTACGGAGACCTAAGTGAGGCGAGCTTCGGCGAGTCCATTCACTAACATAACCTAGTCTAGTCAAGGCTGGCTTCCAGTTGACATGCGTGGAACTGAAACTTGGAAGACTCGTTTGCTCTAAGTCAACCTGGTCTACAGGGGGTCACCATCCGCTTTTCTGATGAAAATACACATTCAATCGAAAACTGTACCTAAATACAAGGAACTCTCATTTTACTGGCCGTGTAAGGGCTTGTCGACAAGTCCTGCGGTCTGTCATAGAATATCTGTTTGCATCTACACGGAGTCTCCTCTCCTGTGCTTCTGTCGCATGGATGAAAATGGTTCCGCGTAAATAGGCAACAGCCGATAACGCCTTGTTGTGCCATTCATCCTTCTAGTTTGGGAAGATCAAATGATGTTCTCTCAAGCCTTGAAATAAGTGGTCTTTCGTAGAACTCGCATTCGAGCGTTGATGTGCGTGCACACAGCATTCGCTTCGATCATAGTCCCATGGATATGCCGCCTGACGAACGGACGCAGATAATGCTGCTGTTACGTATATACAAAGTCGACTTTCCTTGTACCCAGGACTGGCTCCTGCAAGAATCTGAGCGAGGAAATCTCTGTAATGGAATCTAGCTGGGACTGGTGCCTACGTGGAGAGTGACAAAATCACATTTCGTTCCAAACGGAAGCCAGTGCGGTTCAATGGCGACGAACTTTTTCGGAAGACCATGAGGCATTGCGGAGTATTTGTGTCTGTAGCGAACGTCAAGCTGTGAATTAAGAGCCTGGCCCGATATTAAGACCACTCCCAGGATAGTCCAGAATTGCACGCGTTTTTAGAATTTGATCGGCAGTCTAACATGCCTCGGTCTGGAGTCACGAGATTTAAGGTCGCCGATGAACGATCAGAGTATCTCATTTTGTGTTGGAGCCACCTGAGTCCATGGTTTGAGCTTCCATCGATGCTTGAATTAAGACCGGATGAGGTCTAACCCAGCGACTGTCCCCTATCGCCTGTAAGAAATCAACGGCAGTCTTGTTAAATATTGACAGAATGGACTGCAGGCGATTTACAGGTGTGCTGACGGAGCCCTAAACGTTCGCCAAACACCTAAATGTGCGGGATGAAATTCTCTGCGACGCCCCTGTGGTGATCATGTCGAAACTACAGAGCATTGCCTGTTCCATTATTCCGAGTTTTCTCGGATCAGCTGGCAGTTGTTCTTTGCTGATGAGGTAGCAGCTGATTTTATTGAATATTTTTTAAGATTTTCTTTTGGTTCTTTGTAAAATAAGTGCACATTTTTGAAAAACCAACATTTGTCTTCTTTTTTTAAAAAGCTTTGCTACGCGTTCCTTGTAAAGATAGCTTAACATAAAGCTGGCAGTTCCAATTTCTATGGAAGGCAATGGCCTGTGCATCCAGGGCAAAGCTGTTGATTGCTCTCAACTTGGCGAGATGCCAGCAACGATCCCTTTGCACGCACAGGTCAAGTTTAAATGCAGCCTCCTCGCGGTGCCTTCTCGATAGCCTCTACTGCAACCGCTTAGAGGTGAACTTAAGCGGCTAACTTCCCCAGCGGCAACAAGCATCGGATACGGATGACCCTACTGTCGACGACCATGGAAAACGAAACAAGGACAACGATTTTCTGTTCTGCACGTGCAATGTGTGGTCACTTAACCGACCACTTGCAGCCGATGAACTTGTGGAGGCTCTTGAAGCCTATAGGGCTGACATCAGCGCCATCCACGAGGATGACAAACTGCGATGTATATTACGGCGATTGCTACAAAGAGCGAAGGCAGCGCTTCTTTGGATGCGGTTTTGTTGTTCGACGCAGACTTAGGCAAGAAGTCTTAAGCTTTGGATTACAACAATCCGCATCAAGGCAACATTCAGCAACCTCAGCCCCAACGGACGATAAGGACGACGATAGCAAGGACGACTGCTGTGATGTCCTGGAATGGGCATACGTTCAATGCGCCAGCGACGACACTAAAATCGTTTTATGTGATTTTGACGCAAGACTGGGCAGGGAAAACGTCTTTGCTTGAGCTGTCGGCAAACACAGTCTACATGACAACACGTCCGACAATGGACTCAAGCTGTTGGACTTCGTACGGGACCAAATCTTTCTGCAGTCAGCATGCGGTTCTCTCACCTCAACATTCACAAAGGGACCTGTCGGTGCCCTGATCAATCAACCGTTAAACAGATTGATCAGGATCGACGTCAGACACTCCTCCAATGTCCTCGAAGTCCGAACGTTCCGAGGTGCTAACATCGACTCGGACCATTACCTGATTGTAGCCGAGGATAGACACAACTCGGCTGTCGATAGTACAACGGAGTACAGAAAGACCAAAGCAGTTTGACGTCGGTAAGCCACAATCGCAATCAACCGCGGGGAACCTCTCCAGTCGAGTCTCCCTGAAGCTCTCAGAGAGTCCAACACTGGCAGGCGAAACAATCGACGAACAGTGGAACCGTTGTCAAGCCCCCATCAGAGAAGCTGCCTCTGATGTGTTGGGTTTTAAAAAGCCTCCCCATGGTTTGACAACGAGTGCCAGCAGGCGCATTCAACGAAGCTAGAAGCATATAAAGCTTCACTGGAGCGAAGAAAAGAAGGGAACAGCACCGGTTTCTGAGAAAGATCATGAGTTGCGCGCGATCGTAAAAAGAGAAGAGAGCGTCGCAATAAGCAGCAAACACTTGGAGGCAGTCAAGGACAGTCGTCTACGTCGGATCTGCATTACACAGGGACAACAACACCAGTACCGGGATGAAGCGCAGAATTTGCTCAAGATGAAATTCCTCTCGAAGGACCAATGCGACTCCATGTCAGTCAGTGATCATACTTGTCCTGCTCTATGGCGCAGAGGCATGGACGCCCTTAAAAGCGGATGAAGAAGCCCTTTGTCGTTTTGAGAGAAAGGTTCTGCGTTCGATCTTTGGTGCTGTTTGCGTTGACGGCGTCTGACGAAGGAGATTCAATCGCGAACTGTCCGGGCTGTGCGTCTTCGGATCCAACGTCTAAGATGGCTCACAGCTCCGGCACTTCAATTCCAAGCGATTAGAGAACGCAACTCAGGACGTCCTCGAACGAGATGGCGCACACAAGTGGAAAAGGACCTCAACCAACTTCGTGTGCGCAGCTGGCGATAGATCGTGAGGGCTGAAGAGGCATGGTAGTTGATGCCCAGGTTCACCCTGGACTGTAGGGCCAAGGACTCGCGGATGAAGGTGGGTGCGTTCGGCTCCCAGTTGTGTCGTCAAGGAACGGCGACCATATAGTTTTGGCTAAAGTTGTGTGTGGGAAGAGAGAATATCAGGGTGAACTAGAGTCATCTTCTGTGATGAGCTTGCAAGCGTTAGCCATCGCTTCATGCTTTGTTTGCTTGAAACCCATCCTGTCCCCCGAAATGTCTCCGACATCAACTCGTCATCCATTAAAGTCGCCAATCTAGCCCCGAGACTAAGAGAAGCCGCACAATCGTGACTTCTCACACGGACGAGGGCCCAGCATTCTGTCATCATCCGGTCAAAGAACCACGACGCTGGTGGCAACCTGCCATGGACGTGTGGTGCCGATTGATCACCAGCCACCAGTCTCGAGTCGTCTGCAAGCAAACATCAACGGCATTCTCCTTCCGAGTCGGGGCCAATTCCGAAAATTTCCAAAATCCAATTCAGCATCACGAGCTCTTTGGTGCCTCCCCCGGGCGCCAGTCTGACGTCTATGCGAGTTCACACAGTCATCTGCGGAGAAAATCCCCCTCGAGGCGCCCCCAGTAACCATGTTAACTTCATCCACTTGCCGGGCGCAGTGGAGGAGGGCCATCTAATTCGGTTATTTGTTTCTCCTCGTCAAGTGGTCGTCGTGGTGCCGAGAAAACTTTTTAATTCGATTCCGATAACTCCGCCTGCACGGCGCGTTGGCCCGGTCGAAAGCGGACTCACCAGGACCCAGCGGTGTCCTTAATGACCTGTTCAAACGAACGGAGTGTGTGCATCACTGCGGCACATTCCTCCCCGGAGCAGCTTCAAACGCTCATCAATGGTCGTGCGTGCGGGGATCAAATCGGAATACAGCGCCATTCAGTGCATAAAAGCGAGTAATTGGGTCAACCGCCGGCAGTCTCCCTCGGACATTCCCAGTCAAGGATAAGTGCTGCTGGACAGACTGCACCCGAGGGCACTCACAGACGCATTCTGCTCGCCGCTCTCTGTTGCTTTTTAATTAAAAAAAAAAGGAAAAGAAATAAAGGCTCCGCTCGGCAAGGGATGGCATGGCTTAGCCGTAACTACCCGTAACTCGGGGGATGGCGCTGCGTTCTTGTTTGGCTTCCACTACTCGCTTCGTCCGGTGCACACAGGGCCCCATGTTTACTCGCACCCATGCGGAGCAACTGTTTCCATGTAAATAGTTTCTCAAGGAAAGGACTGGTTGCTCGACGGTCGTCGGCTCCTGGAAGGATCCATCGCCCGGGGATGGAAAAATAATTACTTTTTTGTCGGTTCGTTCTCCTGTGCCGTGCCGTGCCGTGCCGACTGTTGCCCAGAACCGAGCCACCGACCGAAGATGGCACGCAACCACCCACACATGTGCACAGGGCGGGGGCTGGCCGGGTACATTAAAGGTGTCGCAGTGAATCTATCAAGGATGCCCACCCCCTGGCCGCACCCCCATTGAAACAGATAAAGTGTCCTGGGCCAACATCACACCGCCCGCGGCGGCGGTTCCAGATAAAATACAACGCAAAGCTGTTTGTCTTATTTTTCGTCCTTTTTCTGGTGAATCGCTGAAGGCTCCGAGCAGATTTTATTGTTTGCACGGGCGCTAAGGGTAAGCACAGCGCACATGTGAACGTGGGTGTGCTTGTGTGTTTATTCGAAACGGTGCTAAGGACGATCAAAAGACTTTGATAGTTGTGCTACGAGTGGCAACAACAGGAGTGTTAGCACGTTACTGTGTTTTCGGTTAAAGGACTCTCCTTGTTGTGTCAGCCTGCCGAGTGCCGAGTGCCACGGCATGCAGGTGTGTGCCGGGGTACGGCCGCGTGGGTGGAACGAGACCCTTTGTAGTTTTGTAATTTTGTAGTTTACCAGAGGCAGTCACCTTTTGAGATTGCGAAGGTGTGTGTCGCTTTTTTGATTCACCGGAAACGGGATTGTTTCGGGGGTTGAATGGGGGAACTTTTTGATGTCTTTTTCAATAAACCGCCCGTGTGGTGGAGCGTGCGATTCGCCAGGAAGCTAATCGGAACTGTAGTTTCACCGGGAATGTGTCGTTGTGTATTAAGCTTCTCCAGATAAGGCTGGAGTCGGCTTGGTGGGGCACAGGTGGCGTTAGCGAGTGGATTTCGCGAACTGTTGTGTCTGTGGGGTGAATGCGAACGCTTCAAAGAGGTGCAAATGAAGTTCCGCATCCGTTGAGCGGGTCAGACGAGGGGAGGTGCGTCTGCTGTAGTGACAGGGTTGAGGAAATGGCATTTCGAGAGGGAG
This sequence comes from Eristalis arbustorum, assembly GCA_916610145.1. Taxonomy (NCBI): domain Eukaryota; kingdom Metazoa; phylum Arthropoda; class Insecta; order Diptera; family Syrphidae; genus Eristalis; species Eristalis arbustorum. The sequence continues at coordinate 32,406,838 of OU744319.1, read as the reverse complement.
TCTGTGGGAATGAGTCAGCCGCGGTTTGAGGAGCTGATCGCATGTAGGCTGGGTGCGAGGGGAGGTCATCTGGCTGGTGGTCATGAAGTGGGCCGTCTTGGCGGAGGGTCTGTTTTGAAGACTCGCCGGGAGCCAGCTTCGACCACCAACTCCGAGAGGATCGAATGTCATGGGCATGGTATCAGCTAAACAGAACGTACGTACGTACACGACCAGCTCCACCTTCCGACGCAAGTAAGATGTGATGTGCTGTTCAGCAATTGGTTGAGTCCACCCAGCGGAATTTGGATATCTATAAGGCTTCAGCAGGTTAGGCCATCAGTCTGTCCTACACTTCAGGTCTCTATCCGAGTAAAGGGTAAACAAAGGTCCAGCCCGTCCCTAAAATGGGCGAATCTTCGTTACCCTCCTCGTACCGACCCAAAGCACTTACGTCCCTTCTTTCTAAGGTCATGGAAAGGCTGATAAATCATCAGCTTCTGAATTTTGAATCACGGAAGCTTATTAATGACCAACAGCAAGGCTTCCCCAACATCAGATCCACTGGTGATTTGACAGCTTATCTCCCCGTAAAGTGGAACCAATCTTTGCACACTAGAAGCGAAAGCAAGATAGCTGCGCTGAATATTTCTAAAACATTTGACAGAGTCTGGCACAAGCTCTTTTGTCGAAAATGCGTGCCTGTGGTGTTGATGAGTGTCTCCTTCTTTGGATTAGAAACTACCTTTCGGACCGTTCGAAGGAGCTCTAATCTGCTACCCACAAAATAAATGCTGGTGTCTCCCAAGTGAATCGTTTGCCCGATCCACAAGAAATGAGACCCCTTCAACTGCACCAACTATCGAGGGATCAGTCTTCTTATCATCGCGAATAAGATCTTCTCTGCCGTCTTATATACCCCCCTGAAGCCATTCATTAATAATCTGATCTGGTCCGTATCAGTGTGGCTTCAGGCCAGGAAAGTCCACAACAGACCAAATCTTCACACTACGGCAGATCCTGGAAAAGACCCAAGAAATGCAAATCGAAACTCACCATCTGTTCGTCGATTTCAAGGCCGCATATGACAGCGTGCATAGAGACGAGCTATACAGCGCCATGTCTAGTTTTGACATTCCAGCCAAACTCGTCAAGTTGTGCAGGATGACGATGCAGAACTCTCGCTGCTCCATCAAGGTCGGTAACGAACTCACCGAGACCTTCAATGTCAAAAAAGGTTTTAGACAAGGCGACGCGCTGTCATGTGATTTCTTTAACATCGTCCTAGAGAACATCGTGCGAAACTCACACGCCAACACTAGAGGCAGGATCTTCCAGAAGTCCGTGCAATTGTTAGCATACGCCGATGACATTGACGTGATTGGCAGAACTCAGCGAGCCGTCAGTGACGCACTTTGCTAACATTCAAACGGAGGTTGCTAAAAAGGGTCTGGCGGTGAATGAGGGCACAACGAAGTATAGCCTGTCGTCAAGAAAGGACATACAACATCGACGACTCGGCCAGAACGTCACAATGGGCAGCTATAACTTCGAGGTAGTCAAGGACTCCACTTACCTCGGCTCCGGAGTAAACTGTACTAATAACATCAGTATCGAGATCAAGCGTAGGATAGATCTTGCCAACCGCCGTTTCTTCGGGCTCAAGAGGCAATTGAGTAATAGAGCCCTCTCTCGAAGAACCAAGTTGACTCTATACAAGACACTAATCATCCCAGTCCTGCTATAAGACGCGGAGGCGTTGACAATCTCGAAAGCGGATGAAGAAGCCTTTGGTCTCTTTGAGAGAAAAGTTCTACGCACGATCTTTGGTCCTGTTTCTGTTGACGGGTTCTAAAGCAGAACATTCAACCACTAACTGTCCGGGCTGTGCAGCGACATAAGCCTAGTTAAGCGTCTACAAATCCAACGTCTACGGTGGCTAGGTCATGTAGAGCGGATGGATACCACAGCCGGATACCACAGCCAGACAACGCAATAGATGACGCCCGCGTTTAAGATGGCGCACCCAAGTGTTGAAGGACCTCAGCCAACTTGGTGTGCGAAGCTGGCGACAGCTGTCCAGAGATCGCACTAGTTGGAGAGGCTGTTGGTTGAGGCCCAGGTCTACCCCGGACTGTAGCGCCACACAAAGAAGAAGAAGAAGAAGAAGAAGTCCCCCAAGGCTCTGTTCTGTCACCGACACTCTTTCTCATTTTTATAAATGATCTCCTGTCTGCCACTTCTAATCCAATCCACTCCTTCGCTGATGACACCACCCTCAGCTTTTCATATTCGTTCAAAAATGCACAACCCTGCCCTCCGGACGTAGTATTGGAACGGCAGCTTATGTCAAGCACATTGAATTGACTGACCGCAATGCTTCCAAGACTCAAAGCTGTCTGCTGTCCCTAAAGCGGACCCCTGATAATCAGCCATTATCCATGAATGGCGCTTGTATCAACGAAACCAGAAAACTTTATATCCTTGGTATGTGGAGGATCGTTAGTTGCAACGATCACACATTTGAGGTCGCCAAAAATGCTGCTAAATTTTTAGGTTTCCTTAAAAATAACAATGACAATGGGTGGCGCTACAGCCCGTAGAGGGCCAGGGCCTAGCTTCTCAGCATCCACTCGTGCTGTGTGCGCTATTGTTCTCTCATGAGTGGAAGGGATCCTACTGCTTCATGCCGACTCTGCACAGCCAAGTTTGATAAGCTTTCTCTAGACAGAAGTACTCTTTGAGCATTGTCAGTGACTCGAAAGAGGTGAGGCCGTGAAAATTATTTTTGTCGCAAAGAGCAGGCATCCAATCTACGACGTCGATGTTGGGGTCGACGCACATACCCACAACGCCAGGGGCCACCGTATTTGGTTTCCCCCTCTAATTTGGGTTCAATTTACAAGGCATGAGTATAACGCTTATATTTGGTCTGGTGGCTCCAAGACCACCCTGCACTGTATAGAATCCAAAAGCGAGCGGGATATCGTGGGTTCATCAGACTCGCTCGAACATCGACGTACCGTGTCTTCTTTGTCCGTGGTTTATCGTTATTTTAACAAACGATGCTCAAGTGAGCTAGCCAACTGCATTCCTCCTCTCCTTGAATTCACCCGCAATACACGTCTCGCCAGGAATGAACAACAGTTTACCCTTAAGCCTGCTTTCAGACGCACTGTAAAATATAGGGACTCACTCTTTAGCCGCGCCACACAAATATGGGATGCTCTTCCCAGCTCAATATTTCGCATAGACTACAATCCGCAGGGAGTAGACCTCTGCCTCAACCAAAATTCCTCTCCATCTTGCTCAGTCTTGTGCTAGTTGCTTCCAGCCACGCACGTTCAACTAATTTAGGTCCCCTTCTAGCTGCGTGCGCCACCGTCAAGTGGCGTTAAGTCGCACGAACAAGGCGGTCAAGCGAATGGAATATTTCTTGAAACACCACGCTCACCACACTTCCCCTTTAATATATGGATTGTAACCTGTGCTGTGAGGCTTGTGGCATAATGTCGACCAAGGCCATATCTTCTAATTCCGGTCCAAAAATGATTGGTAATCATGGCGCGATAACGTTGACCATTCCCTGTAACGTAACAACTTTCTTCTTTGGCTGGCGCTACAGTCCAGGCCTCATCCGACATGCCTCTCCATTCAGCGCGGTATTGTGCTAGTTGCTTACAGCCATGCACGTCCCCATCTTCCTGCGTGCGCCACCGAAGGCGTGGTCTTCCCTTACTACGTTGTCCCTCGAGGTTGGAGTCGAAGACTTTCGGGACCGGAACATTGGTGTCCATTCGCTCGACGTGAAGCCATCTGAGACGAGAGACGATTCGAACTCGTTTGACCAGATCGATGTCGCTGTACAGCCCGTACAGCTCGTCTCTCAATCAGCAGTGCCACCCATATTATTATTATTGTTGCGAAGGCCACAAGATTCACTGCTTCATCTGATGTTTATATCCAATGTCACACTTCTCGGAAGTCTCGTTGAGCGATGTGCGACATTTTATGAGTTCTTTGGAGTCAAAGGCGAATGGTGCTGCCTGCCCACAAATTGATTTTGTTTTTTTGCTAACTTTAGTGGCAGGTAAACATATCAATTAATTATTCGAAAGTTGACCGTGTTTCTGGCTAACTTTGCGTTCGCTAATGCCTACGTTCGTTGATTTGTTTCCAGACGTCATCAGTATGAGCTAAGATGTGCGCCTCTACAAGTTGCACTTTAGCTGAAATTTTTAAGTCATTCGCGGGCTACTGCATAATTTGGTGTAAGTCTTCTATAACGCTAATCACCTAACGCGGAATTTCCCTGGAACGTAACCACCGCGCAACCACCATCTCCCAATCCGACGTTTGCCAAGTAAACCGCGTGCTAACCAAAATGAAAGATCGACATCAAACTTTGTCGTTAGGCTTGTCTCTGTAACGCGTACTCAGTTCCATGTCACTCTGGATGTAAGACTGGTAACCACGAGAGGATTACCTTGCGCTTCGGAGGCCAGAGGCTGTTCCAAATGTCAACCTCGCTACAGTGTCATTGTAAGCAGTAGGCGCCGGTGAAGCAGTAATTGAATTTTGCGAAGCCATTAATAGTGGAACTGATTGAACGCACCCTTGAAAGCGCTCTCTGTGTGTGAGTCCCTCGATCGTCTGGGTGTACTCAAGGATCACAGCCAAATTTAAGTAGCACGTCCTCGATCGTTCAGTCTTCTTTGTCGTGAGCTATTAAAGCCGGTCTTTCCGATCGGTTGTCGTTCGATTTTGTAACGACCTTCAGCGCACATTTACTACACCATTCTCTACTTCATCGCAGCGTCCAGAAACCAGAGGGTGGCTCTAGTCTTTTGAAAAACAAAAAATCTTCTCCTACACTTCCACTAATCGCGTCATGATGGTTGAGGGCTCAAAAGAAGCGTCTTTCCATTCCACTCATGTGTGATTAAAACGTGATAACAACCGATACACTGGATCGCATCTATCTCCTTGCTGTACCCTGTAGGTGTGGAAGCAAGCTTGCTGCGAGTTTGTTTTTCTTTTTCAGAACCCTTGTCGTCCAAAATCATACCTCGCTCTGACCAAAACGCAAGCATGTTATGAACACGAGGGTAGTACCCCACGGAGAGGTTCGAAAACAACAGTCGATGCAGTAAGTCATTGAAGAAAGCTCCGAGTTCTAGTGCGATCGCTGAAACTATCCTTATGCCTCGTCGTTCCATTCAGAAGAGCGGTTTCCCTGAATTCAAAAACAAGCATCTCCCACAATCGCACGCATCTGCCCGAAGGACTCACTCACTCAGAGCAGACCCCGGCCATTTGTTAGGAAACATAAACCGCCTCCTTTGATCCAGTGCGTGCGAAGACTAGCATGAATTCCTTAACACTTTGCCAACAGCATGGCCATTCTCAAAGCAGCAACATCTTATCATTGTCCGGCCCAACGGAGCGTGCATCCTTGAAAATCCGAGCAATTCAAGAGGCAATTTTCCTCATGCATCCCTGCAGTCGTGTGAAAAATGCCCAACCGGCAGGCAGCCGAATGCCCTGTCCCTTTTGATTCGCAAAACTCTCAACATGTCAGTGCGTATCTAAGCCTTTAATTTCCAATTTCGGATGTAAATTGAAAACAACCACATCCGTGCGGAGAGACACCATTCATGGCAGGCACTCAAAGCATCCGACTCAAGGCTGTCGTCGCTGCCACCACGAGAAGGAGTAACACGACTCTGGGCCCGTCAGTCAGAGTGTGTGAAACAGATCTTTGTGCCGGAATTCAGGGTAAAAGTTTCGACATATTGCTGTGCTCTCTTCACGGATGCGGAGAACTGAAGCACACGTCATCCCCCTCCGTCAGTGGGTGAGTGCATTATAATGAATCAAAAAGGAATGCTATTGCTTTTGAAACACACATCCTCTTCGTTGAATATTTATGAAGTGAACGGTGGCCGTGTGTGCCTGGGACTGTGGCACGAACCGTTTCTACGAAACTAAGGAATGGTCCCAGTGGTGAGGTGTTTCTGGACTGTTTTCAAAGTTCTTCTGTGGATTCCTTGTGGATATTATCTTTCAACGAGTATGTTTGATGAATCCTCTGGAATGGTTTGGATTCTCTCTGAATGATCTCGACGTATTCCCATATCTGAAAATGATGATGCTCTTGGAAAATTTGACAATCATTTGGGCGTGGACAGGGGTGAGTTCTGAACTGTCTTTGATGGTGTAGAGAGGATTATGTGAGTTATTCAACGGAAAATAATGAAGAATGACTGAAATTATTTCAGTCGATCTTCGGCCATGTGGAGGAAGGTTCACGAAAGTGGCGCCCAACAGTAGACCCAACTTCAGGAGCATCTTTCAGCACTTTCTTCTATCCGGAGTCAAACATCGATTTAATTATGAACTTCAGAGGGCACTACTTTTACCAGTTTGACTGTCCTCATGGGTGGTTCTGCAGTTCGGTGATGAAAATCCATTCTCCATTGAGTCGTCCTTTAATCACGAAATCGAACCTCGAAAACCTGTCTCAAGTTTCAGGAAAGTGGCGCCCAATAGTAGACGCTGCAGATGCCCCCTTCAAGACCATCCGCTCTCTCTCAGGACTTTCTTCAATCAGGAGTCGGATATTAATTTCAAACAAGTTCGAGTTAGAAAGTGGGGCCCGACAGTAGGCACCAGAGTTGGCAGTCTGATTGCTCCCTTAGGTGGCTCTGAGTTCGGAAAAGAACTCCGAAGTCCGCCTCTTTTAGGGCGACCATCAAGCGTCTCACCGTTAGAACAAAGTGGCGCCCAACACCGGGCCCTACCGATGGTAGTCTGACTGTCCTCATGGGTGGCTCTGCTGGTCGGTGATGATGATCCATTCTACCTGCAGTCGTCTTTCAATTCAAAGTCGACCGTCAAAGGCGTGCGGCAAGTGTGAGCAAAGTGGCGCCCGACAGAGGGCAGTCTGATTCTTCCCTTAGGTGGCTCTGCTGTCTTGGCGAACACTATCTCTTTCAAAGGTACACTCTTTCGAAGGTAGTCCTACAATCCCGAGTAGACTATCGACCATCTGCAGCAGCATAGAGAAAAGTGGCGCCCAACAGTAGGCCTTACTGGTGGTAGTCTAATTGTCCTCTGGGGTGGATCTGCTGGTTCGGTAATATCCATTCTCAGAGGAGTCGTTTTTCAATCGCGAAGTTGACCCTCAAAAGCATGCGGCAAGTGTGAGGAAAGTGGCGCCCGACAGATGGCACTAGAGATGGTAGTCTGATTCTTCCCTTAAGTGGCTGCAGTCTGGGCGAACACTATTGACTCTTTCAAAGGTAGTCCTACAATCCAGAGTCGACCAACGACCATCTGTAGCAACCTGGAACAAAGTGGCGCCCAACAGTAGGCACTACCGATGGTTGCCTGATTGTCCTCTGCGGTGACTCTACGGTTCGAGAAAGACTATACATTGTCCCAAGGAGCCGTCCTAAATTCCAAAAGCCACCCATCGACCTTTTCAAGGTATTTCGAAGAAAATGGCGCCCGACAGTGGCCACTACTGTTGACAGACTAACTGTCCCCGTACGTGGCTCAGCTGTCCGGTTATGACTATCCAGTGTATCTTAGTTCATTCCCACCATTCGGAGCCCACCAGTCTCCAGCTAGTTCGAAGGAAGTGCCTCCCAGCAGATGGCACTTCCGTTGCCGGTCTGATTCTCTCATCGACCTTATCGGCAACTCCTCTGCTCCTACTACAGTCGTTTCATAGAAAAGCTCACACAGCCGCATCTATTTCAAATTCCACTGAAAATTCAGGCCGTTTCCGGTTCATTTGTTTGCGCAACGAAAAGGCTCCCTAATGATTCACCGAACCATGATGTATCTCCTCGGGCTGGAAGCCTGCCACCTGAACCACATCAATCGATCACAGTCCGTGGAGCAATAAATTTAATCGATGCCCCAAGCCTGGCCATCAAGTCCACCTCGCCTTCCGCCCTCATTCAGGGCCCTTGGCAGATCCATTATGGACACCCGAAAAAGCGAAGGTGAATCGAATCACTCCATTAGCACCGTGATTAGGATCCCAGAACCCAATCCGTTTGGCCGCAGGTAAGTACACTTCCGGTCGCGCATCCCTTTCAGTAATTACCATCCGAATGCACCATTAACACGTGAAAAACGTAAGGTTGTCCCGTCTTCGTCTCCGTCTACGTCCGCGTCGCCCCCGGCTCGGTGTGGCGGTAACGATCAATTTGTGAACTCATTACGCACACATTCAGGGCATCCCACGCGCCCCGCTCACTCAATGGCGAATCACTCAGGCCACATATTCTAACCCTGTCATGGCCGCAAGGGAGTAGATTACACTAAAACCCGAATGGAGGGACTAATAGCACTTCCATTTGTGCCTATTAGCCTGTGGGTACCTGCAAAATGAAGAACTTCCATCGCACCCAGCACGTTGTGACCGTATCGAATTCTCCGTTGGCCAAGCCGTTCCGCGGCGACCTGAGTCCCCGACCGACTTCGGCCGTACAATGGCAAAGATTACTGCAGCGCATAAATTCCACGAGTAATAATCGGGATCATAACCTTCAAAAGTTTCGGCTTGGGCACCACGGCACGGTCTTGGCAGTGGGAGCACGATTTTAATGGCCATTGGCGTACGTTAAACCCCGGCACGTCGGGCAGCGTGTGCCTCCGGTCACGGATCGCGTGTGGGCGTGGTGGCGGTGGAATAGTGATTTATCGCTGAAATTAAACTCTCGTAGCGCTAATGACTGATGGGTGAAGTTTTCCTGTGCTCCGCTTAGGAGCCGCCGACCGGTGGTGTGTGGGAATTAATGAAATTTCACGATGGATGGAAGAAGTGAGTGATTTTTATGACTTCTGTTGGAGGGATGCATGCTCTAGGGGATGCAGAGTGTGGATGTGGGGGGGGGGATTTTTTGAGTACAAAAGTTAAGTACTTACCGATGATGACGTGAACGTAAACGCTAGCTGACTTGGCTATCGTCGGAACACACGTGTAGTTTCCCGTATCGCTAGGCATTGCTCGGCGAATTTTCAACCTGAAAACAAAAAAAACATTTGAGTTTGTGCATTTATCCAATTAGCCTGAGAGGCTTTATAAATCACTCTGAAGTGGGCTGGAACCAGTCAGCCGCCAGATTCATTCCCATTCAGCGGTGTGCGTCGATGCGAAGATGACGACGGCGCTTGATGGACAGATGGACGGAAAATGCACTGTTTGCTGGATAAGAGCGGAACACTCTTCAACTCCCATCAATGGACCCTCATTTAACAAAGAATCGACGTGATGAGCTGTTGATGAGCTCCATTCCTACTTCAGATCAGCATAAGTATCTACGTTTAATGAAAGGCGATGTACACTGAACAGGACACTTGGTTTTTTATCAGCAGGTCTTTTTTAATTATTGGCGTGTTGAGTACAAGCGCACGTCGACCAACCGTGGCTGGGCTCCAGTGCGACAAATGTAATGTTCACCTCTCCCCCGAGTCGCTGACAACATTCATTACCCCTTGATCGTTGTTAGTGTCTCGGGGAAGGTCAGTCTATCCAGAGAGAGAGAGAGCGTCGCAAAATTGGCTGTTCGGAGTCGCAAATTTCTACTCCCTTTCCACTCGTGAGAACGCACAACACTAGTGGCTACTGTTGACTGGAGAAACTGGAATCTGGTCCCTTATGGGATGTAGCGTCATACCTTATTAGTGCCATAATGTATTCTAGACGCCTGTAGGTGATAGGCTTTGACTTGACTATTTGCCTATATTTGAGTGTAGCACACCTTCGGAAACACGAAATCCCAACTCCAGTCAATGAAGTAGTCCTCCCAACTAGCTTTGCAGACGGCGGACACAGCCATTAAGAGGCTGAAGAACAGAAAACCTGTAAGATTCGATAGCTAACCATAAGAGCTCCTCAAAGCTAGTGGCAATGATCTGGAGGGGAGCATGCGCTAGATCATCTGCCGGCTTTGGGAGGACCATCATATCAGCTCCATATGCTCCATCCACAAAACAGGTCTCCTCTTGCAACAACTACAGAGGTACGTCCCTGCTCAATGTCGCTCACATGATCCTATCCAACGTGAACGTCTAAAGCAGTTCCTCGGCACGTATCAGTGCGGCTTCCGGTCCGACATGCCATCTGTAGACTAAATCTTGACTGAAATCCTGAACTAAACCAAACCCTAGAGAAGACCAGCGAGTTTCAAATCGCTACTCACCATCTTGTAATCGCCTTCGAAGGTGCGTTCGACAGCATTGATCGAATGGCACTGTTCGAAGCGATGGCCGCATTCGGGATCCCGGGAAACTTGATCCGGTCTTGTCGCACCACGCACCACATACGCGATGCACTGTGCAGTTCGTTTCAAAAGCCTCTGAATCGAAACGTGCAAGGAGATGCCCTGGGAGATGGCAAGGAGATGCGCTGTCGTGTGAATCTTTCAATTTGGTTCTGGAGAAGATGCTGCGGGCTGTACAACAGTCAAACTGTTGAAATAGGCTGATGACATCGACATCACCGCGCGGTCCAACACAACGCGCCACAGAAAAAGCCTTCACCGCAATTGAGAAACAGTCGAAACGAGCTGGTCTAAAGGTCAACGAGGACAAAACGATCGTAGGAACGGTGCTCCACTGGGACTACACAGATATACAGTGTGTATGACAAGTGAATTAAAAAAAAAAACAATCTGGAATGTCTATGAGGAGTCACGCCAACTCGATCGTAATGGGGGTTGGCATGGTTAAGCGAGGTGTTTGGTTAGGTAATTGAACTGCCAGCGAAATTGTCTGATCTGTCCCGACAAGCCTTCGGGACAGTCTTCTTCCTTGAATAAGCAAGGCTTTTGAGCAGATAGATATTCGCGTTCTGTGGCAGTGGCTTGTGACATCATACCAGACAACCAGATCGGATTCAGGGCCGCGCATGAAACCATACATGCCGCGTCCCAGCTGGTGTCCGACATTCAATGGAATAAGGACAAGAAACAATGCACGGGTGCTTACCTGATTGACTTCGAGAAAGCAGTCGACACCGTTTGGTTGGAGGGCCTCTTCCTCAAGCTGGTCAGACGTGGCTTAAGTAAATCATTGCTGTACACAATCTATGACATGATAACAGGTAGAAAGTTCGTCGTGAAAAGTGGCATCTTCCACGGTCTGCAACAAGGAGCGGTTGGTTCGCCGATCTTGTCCTCGGTATTCACTGCAGATCTTATAGGTTCAACGCCCCACTTAATTGCGTACGCCGACGACTTAGTGGCGTGCAGATCAAGTCCGAAGGTTGAATTAATAAATATCTTGTTGCAACGTGACTTCGCACAAATTCAGCGATCTTGCGACGACTGAAAGTATCCTTTTCAGAACCCCGTTGTACATGGCATCAAGAGATCCGCCCACAAACTGTCGTAAGTTCGGCATTGTTGACCCACATGGACGCCCTTTAGATGTGAAAAGTGAAGGCAGGCATCATGGCATTTGGTTGGATCAATGTCTGTATTTTGACAAACATGTAGATTGTCAAAAGCTCTGCCCAAAGCTAAAAAGGCAAGGAGGTTGTCTTACAGCAGCCAACTTGATACTAGGGTGAAGGTAATCTGCCCTCATCCGGCCAATTATGGCATTCGGTTGTCCTTTGTGATTCAACGTGCTTCCTTCCCAGATGGAAAAGATGATGTTGTTCGAGAGACTCTGTCTTCGGTCTTGTCTCTGGTTGTATCGCACACCCGAGTCTGAGTACAAGAAGTACAATCCCTACTAGGTCCTGTACAACGAGGCAAACTTGAATAGGATAGATAATTTTATTATCAAGCTGACCAGAAGGCAGCTCATACGAGCAATGACTTCGTCCAACAGTCTGATCTTTGGGGCTTACTTTGGGACAACTATCCCAGATGTACCAGTATGAAGTGAGCGTCAAGATACAAATGTCTCGATAGGGAACATTTGTTGTGAACGAGCCCTTATCTTTTTTTTGGTTTGTTTGCTATGACATCTGTGAAAAATATTTAGTATACATCAAGTCATTGATCGACATCGTCGCGTTAAAAATGTCGAATTTTGTACCAGAGAGTGATGATTTGCGGAAAGCATAGATTTTTTGTTTTCATTTGAAGTGAGTCGCATCGAATGCTTGTCGGGGCATATGGTGATCATGCTCTATCAGAAGCAACATGCAACGGTTCAGAAATAATGACTTTGATGTGAGAAATGAAGAACGTGGAAGACCACCAAAAATGTTTGAAGACGCCGAATGGATGGAGATGACACTTTGAGTCAAAAGCAAATGGCAGCAATGTTAAGTGTTGCACAACAAACAATTTCTGACCGTTCAAAAGTTTTGGGAAAGATCCAAAAGTGTGCAAAATGGGTGTCACATGAATTGAATGAAAGACAGATGGAAAACCGAAAAAACACTTGTGAAGTTTTGCTTCAAAGACACGTAAGAAAATCGGTTTTGCATCGGATTGTTACTGGCGATGAAAAATTGATTTATTCCGAGAATCCCAAACGGAAAAAATCATGGGTTAATCCGGGACAACCACCAACATCGACTGCCAAACCAGATCGATTCGGCAGGAAGACAATGCTGTGTGCTTGGTGGGACCAGAAAGGTGTGGTGTATTACGAGCTTCTAAAACCTGATGAAACCATTAATACTGATCGCTACCGACAACAAATGATCAATTTGAACCATGCATTGATCGAGAAACGACCAGAAGTGGCCAGAAGACACGGCAAGGTAATGTTCCTGCACACAAAGCAAACCGGTTCAGGATACAATCAAACCACTTGGCTGGGAGCAGCTACCCCACCCGCCGTATTCACCAGACTTGGCTCCTTCCGACTGCCACTTCTCTTCATCGATGGGACACGCATTGGCTTAGCAGAACTTCGATAAGTTGAAAATTGGATGTCTGATTGGTTTGCTTTAAAAGAAGAACAATTCTTTTGGCGTGGTTTTCACAAATCGCCAGAGAGGTGGTCAAAATGTGTAGAAAACAATGGCCAATACTTTGAATAAAATGTTTTTACGTTCCCATTAATAATTAGTGTTTTATTTTCAAAAAGACTCTTTTCATACTGGTATAACTGGTAAACTGATCCATGGATGCTTAGTGATGGCAGTGATGTTTCCGCCCAAAATCTGGCTCTCCGTCGAGGATTTTTAGCTGCGAATGAACAATTGGAGAAGCTATCATCCTGTTACCCTGTCTCTTAAGATTGGGCCGCCTTATCGGACTTGTTGCCACACACAACATGACAATTATCGGGTGAAGCCAAGCTAAGCCACGTAGTAATGGAAACAACTTAGTCTCTTAATGTCCCTGCTCAAGGCGCTACATGAGCTATCAAACACAGAAATAAAAGAATAACCCTTGTGCGCAGACACCTTCAGTCACAGTCGCTTATCGGCGGCTCCCAGACCCCGTGGCGTCATCGTCAGGTTAAGCGTTGTGCAGCCATAAAACGAAGCCATCATTCCACCTTCAAAACACACGCACAAAATCTCATCCAACCGCAACTGGCTCATGCACCTGAAACACTGTCAAACCCACTTCAGGCGACACACACACGCACTCTCTCATCGCACCCCACTCAGGCAACGAACTCACCTCGATGTCAAGCCCTCCGTCCAGTCGTTATCCACACTTATCCGATGCGAGTTGTCGATTTCGTTTTGATTCGTTGTCATGTCAATGATTTCATTGCCTGCAAAGTACACACGAAATAGCGTTTAAATTCAATATTAATACGGCGCTCAGGCGCCCATCAACAGCCTGCTACCGCACGCACGCCACCACAACCGCGCGATGGGAAACAATAAAAAAAAAAAAAAAACAGAAAAAAAAATACAATCGAACTCCGGCTTGCAGGAAGCGGTGGTGATGGCGTCCGTGTGTGGGTGGGTGGGTGTCAAAGTCAACTTACCCTTGTACCAGAATATGTTCCCCAGCTCGTGTGGTCCCTGAAGGATCTTACATGCGAGATTAATATCGCTGCCGGTCTTCACGTATAAATCAGAGGGGCCCGTGATCGTTGCCTTCAGCTCTGGAAAATAAAACGTGGTTGCCAAGGCGTTAGATTGCGAGAGTTAAGACTTTAGAGGGAAATAAGATTGTCTCGGAGGGCGGGCGGGGGAGGGGTAGCTCCCCAACTACGAGAGGAATTATCTGTCTGTCTGTTTAAGTGCGAAACGAAACGAGAACATAAATTAGAGAATGAGCACGCTCTTGAGAGTGAAGTGCTCTTTCTGCACGATGCCCTTGTGGGGGTTGATTTTTGTGCGGGGGGTTTTAACGAACGTGTGTAGTTTGCGATGCTTGTGGGTGGCGATGGGAGTGGGGGGCGCAATTAACCCTCTGTTGAGAGTGAATTTTTTGCTTAACGATGTGAGACGCGAAGGAGGAGAGAAGTAGCGCACAGTGTGGCGGTGAAGTGGTGTTCGATTGGTTTCGGTGTTAGTTTTGCTAAGACTGGCATCAGGGGATGAGTGACTCGTCGGTAGTAGATGCCGTTGCACTGTGACGTACTCTTAAGATTGCCATCGAGTAGTTTATTCTGTGAAGGCTTCCCACGAAGAGAGCCAAGAGACAGTTGACCCAAGAGAATGATTTTGGTTCCAAGGGCGGCGTTGTCTTCATGGACTAGTCCTACAAACGTGGCAAACACATTCCAGCGCCTAAATGTAAATCGCGCTCTCTCCGCTTGTAGCAAATAAGAAGAGGCCGTTGTCACCCCGGGATATGGCATTCGAACCGATCAGCCCACCAAACTTTAGCAGCCCTGCCATTTCTTAGGCCCGTCAATAGCATCTAGAACGGCGCCATGACTACCCTAAGTATGGCTGCCCTCCTGAACCGAATCGACAACAAGGTTCAAGAGTATCACCTCTGGGTGAGCACGACCAACATATAATCCTCCCGATGCGCCCGAAAGCTTAACTCCAACAATGATGGTTGGCTACGGTTCGTACACCATCAACCTGTACAAGCCAGGCTATGGCGCCTCCAACGACAAAGACAACTACTAGCAATCTTCGAGCATCGTCAGACCACGCCACAGCCATCCAAAGAAGCTACATTGGTCGGACCATCCCTTCGTGAACTGAGAGCCTGTCTTGAGAGTTTGCACATCGTCTAGTTCAAGAACCACCATGCGAGCAACCTAATGACTTCAATGCCAAGTGACTTAATCGTTGGCTCTGATAGCTCATCTCCTTCGTTTTGGGAAGGGTTAAGTCAGAGACATTTAATCGACATGAAGGATCTTCAGTTATGAGGGATTGAGCCCCAGTCAATGTTGACGATCATATAATCCAACTAGTGGTGGCCCTTGGCGTTGTTCCTCAATCCGAGACTTGATGTCATAGGTTCGATCCCTGGTCTGTACGACGAAGAGAAAATTACATTTTCAC
This sequence comes from Eristalis arbustorum, assembly GCA_916610145.1. Taxonomy (NCBI): domain Eukaryota; kingdom Metazoa; phylum Arthropoda; class Insecta; order Diptera; family Syrphidae; genus Eristalis; species Eristalis arbustorum. The sequence continues at coordinate 32,391,441 of OU744319.1, read as the reverse complement.
GGCCCCACATCTTTCGAGTCACTGACAATGCTCAAAGAGTACAACAAGCTTCTCAAACTTGGCCGTTCGGAGTCGTTTTCAAACTGTTGGTCCCTTCCACTCGTGAAGGAACACTAGCACGCACAACACGAGTGGAGGCTTAGAATCTAGGCCCTGGCCATCTACTAGCTGTAGCGCCACTCCTATGTCCCACGCGTTGCAGTTTACAAAAGTCTAGTGAGTCGTCATCAAACGGGAAATCAAATCCCTTCCAGCCTTCCAGGGCCATTCAAGAAACCAAAGCACGCTTCCTAGTCTTGACTTCAAACGAACAATGACGTCTTCAAGCTGATGCCCGGTATCTCGACGTCCCTGAAACACGTGTCTAGGTGTATCCCCTACCATCGCCTGTTGCACAGAATGTACTCGCAGAGCATCCCGCCGTCCCAACAAAGTTCAACTACAACTCTGTTGTTTTCGTCCGACCTTCACTCCTCCCCCGAACTGATGAGCAACAGAGCAGCTCATTGTTTCGTGGAAGAGGAAATGCCAGGATACAACTACACTGGCTCGGCAAGCACTCGAAAAGTGGTAGTTTGCTCGGATACGACCACGCCAAATAAATTAGCATCTCAAACGTAGCACCAGTCGGGCCAATGAGACAGTTGAAATTAGATTTCGGTTCCTGTGCTTGATTTCTCCGCCGGCAAACACACCAGCCGGATGAAGTGAAGTCGACGCCGACGCCCGCACCGAGGCACAGGCCCTGCCACCGGTCCGGCCAGGGTGCACGTCCCGCTGCGAGGGCATGTTTAAGAAAGCAAATTACCACCGCCTCCCTCTGCCCGCTCTGCTTAAATCCGATTCCAGCACTTGATTCTATCCACTTGTGCTGGCTTGGGCTTAAAGGGACGTGCGGCCCTAGACATCCACTGACTGCCTGTTTTTGGCTCTGCTCCTGGAATCAAATTAAAGAGCGAGGGGAGCGATGTCGGGCGCCCGGTCAGGGAGAGAAGGGAAAATTATTCAGCGAGTTATGCCTTTTTTCTCTCGGTCCGCAAGCCTTGCGTGATGTTCGTGAGCGTTTTATTCCGAGGACGTGTAGTCCGTGTACACATCCGGCTGCGCGCTTGTGATTGTGGCAAGAAGTGGAAATTAATTTTTCTTTCGCTTAGTTCGTGAGCGGTTGGATCTAGTCCTCGGCCGCACACACACACACACCCGGTGGCGACGTCGACGTCGTCGGCGGAAGATGAATGAAACGAAATTGAATGACTCTGTTGTAATCATCGGAGTGTGGATGATTGTTCCTCTGGAATTAAGCTGGAAGATTTGTTTCCTTTCGCCGCCCGCCTGCCCCCTGTTTCACCTTAAAGGCTCTTAAAGGGTGAACGTGGCAAGGTGTGGCGCGATTGCGGGGCGGCGGATATCTCCGTCCGTGGGGAAATATTTGCGCAAGCACTTGTGCTGGCTTTAATTAAAAAAAAACTGAACCAGATGAGCAGCGGAAATGCGGAAAAATCTCATTGTGACGAGCCCGTGGGTGCTTGCCACTTGCCGGCGCTCAAAGGGAGTTCATTGACGATTTATAGCCGAAAGAAGTGCTTTCATAAGGAAATCCTTTCTGGGTCACAGTTCCCGGGAGCGTTCCCCGAATTGTGCCGAAAGGTGGGCGGGGGGCATAGTGCACAAAGGCACAAAGTCAGCCCAGCTACGACACGTAGAGTGCTTTAGGAGAGGAATTGTTTTGCTGATGCTACACGTACATATATGGGACAACTCCGGGCTCAAGGGCCCGTGACTTCAAGTGGGGGACACTGGATTTCTTGGAAAAAGAAAGCATTCATTTCGGGGGCTCTTTGTGAGGCGCAACAAAGGGTTGTGTGGGGGCGTGTGTCACACGACTGCGATGAAGTTCGATGCGAGATTGCGTCGCATTGTATTGGCTTCTTGGTTGCCAGGCTATCTTCGCATATTCACTTTATCCCTCGCATGTTGAATTGCAAGGGGGAGAATATTAGTCTTCTATGGAATTCGGGGTATTCAAGATCTAAGTCAATTCTCCGACAAATTGGTACCTATCATGAAGGTGATCCCATTGTAATGTTTTCCCATCGAAGTCCTCTACAAAGGACTGGTACAATCGCTATTCACATGTCTCTCCTGAGGTCTTTTGAACAGTTGGTAGTGGCATGAGGTGGATGCACAAAGACCTTCTGGCGGACAATGATTGATGTTCAGGTGGAACACAAACGCTGCAGGTCGATGTCTTCCTTCAGACGGGGGGAACTCAAAGGCTATGATTGCCCGTCAATCCCACCAAGACGCGGTAAAACCCTACGGACCGTCAGACCTGGTCTAGTCACCGTTCGCTACTCGGCCGCCCGCCATTCGGTGAAGTTGCCTTTTATGGGCTTTTTGGCTCTCGCCCTGAAGGCAACAAAACGGCGACGGATTTAGAAGCGGTGCGGCCACGTCTCACTTTAGTCCCATTTGACCCATTGCGATGCCCACTGCGATGGAGAACTCCCATCGTCCTACTCGTGATGGTTGTGGCAGCCTCCGAGTGTCCAGGCGTTGCGCTGTCCCTTCCAACCATATAGTGGTCTTGACAAACCTGCAAAAAATTTAAAGCGAAATCTGCTATGTCTTGGAGACTCCATAAGAAACAATCCCCCAGTGCTCTCTGGGTCTCAGTATGGAGAGACTGGGGCAGTGACAAAGGTAGTGGCAACTATCCTCGAGCTCTTCTTCATCATGTGTAGCACAATGACTGTAGCTTTCCAGCGTATGTTCCAATGGAATACTACAAGTTACGCCATCTCTTAGCTAGCTAGTTGACCTAACACATTGATGTGTCTGTTGTTGCACTACTAGTCAAGGCCAAAATACCTGAGAGATCTCACAGGTGTGAGGAGACTAGTCAGTTTCATAATTCAATTGTTCACTTTGCTCTTGACATCAGCGTGTGGTGGATGGATAACTTGGGATGGGTCGTACTAGATTCCATTTTCCAGCAAGTTAATCTTCTACCTCATGGCCGGTTATACCCTTATGACCCGAATCGAATGCTACAAGCCAAGAACCTTAAGCGACTAGCTGGGAATTTATTGCTTTAGCCGATAGTTCTTTAACTGTCACTGTGAATGGTAATACCAGCTGGTGGTGCTTACAACAATGATGTCATTTTGGCCGCTTCTTTGATCGTCAGGGCCATCACCTGAAAAACACTGCCGTTGTCCGTTAGTCTGAGCGAGCAATGCATTTTTAATAATTCAGGGATGGTGCCTGCGCCTGTTCCTTCGTCCATCTTGGTGATCTTGATGATGGAGTCCAAGTTATTGCTGGTATCTGTGCTCCACTCCTCTTTTGTTAGCAAATCACACCGGAAGGGCGGATCGAATTCAAGGTATGGAAAAAAGAAGTCACTTACAGTACGTCCTTTTCGTAATCTATCTAAGATGCTAGCTGAATGTTTGGGCTTGCGTGCCAGCTTTTGGATTGGGTAATCGTAAAATCACTTTTTGTAGTAGACTTGTGCATGAGGTGGTTAAGAGGAAGAAGATCCTCAGGAAACCGCCAGGCCCGCTATAGGAGCGGTTGATATTGCTCCGGTTAATCCTAGGCATGCTAGTTTCTGTATTCAGGTTGGAGTCTTTTTGGCAGGCTGGCCACCAAACTACGTTGCCAACGGCAAAAAAAAGGCAAAAGCTGTGTACATCCAAAAGCTGTAACCCCATTCTTTTCTCGTATATCTTATTGCATACACAAAGGGCACAGACCACCTTCTTGGTCCTTTTATCAATTCTTAGCTTCGAATCTAGTTTCTTATCTAGAATTTCCACACGGTGCTTCGCACATTTCTTTAGAGTGAGGGTTATACCCCCGATGGTTGGTAGGGCGAAAGGCGGAATGGCACATTTGTTGGTAAAAATAACCAACTCCGGTTCTTGAGACTGCAAGATTTCGGAGGGTGTTATTCGACTAGGGAGATATTTGCCACAGGCTATTATGGCAATGTTCTCATATGCAATGTCCTTGATTCCCGATAATCTGAATTTTGCAAGAACCTCATTGATGATGACACCAATGGAGGGTGAGGGGGAAATGGCTGGTGAGGTGCCCTCCTCGAGCCTAGAACTTTAACGGTCGAATCGCCTAAGGAAGCATGTATGATTCTCTTGCTGAGCAGACTTGCAATTACTGAAGTCACGCACAGATCAAGTTGGACCTTTGCAAGTGCAACTCTGATTGTCTCGGTTTCTTTACAATTCAAGGCTAACTCGATATATAGGAATACAGCGAGTGCGTATTCCTTGCATTCAGGGATTTCCTCACAGCACTGACAACGTCATAGAGTGCTTCATGCTTTTTACCTTCAGAGACGCATGGTGCACACGCTTTATTCCTCCCGACGCGTTCTTCTTTCTCCACACAATTGGCTTAATACATGATCTATGCGGATGTCCTGCAATCTTCCATGTCGTACGCCGAACAGTGGACAGGCGACTCCCATACAAACGAGATGTACATCTCGAAAGAGGTGGAGCCGTGAAAATTGCTTTTGCCGTACAGAGAGTACAGATCGAACCTACGACGGTGAGGTTGGGATCGATTTAGGAGGAGGAGCGTATGAATGAAAGGCAGTAGGCCTCTTCTGTTCTGATGTTCACAACAATAGTAGGAGATCTTGTCGTCGCTAAGCCGCCTACAATGTTCGCCCCCACACAATTAGCTGATCCAGAACATGTCCCACCAGTCACGGTTGATAAGTTGCAGAAAGCGTGCAGGAAAATTGCCCAAAACCTGCCCTGACGGCATCCTCAATAAGCCAGCAATGGAACCGTCGAGAAGGGTGCCTCTAAGAGAGAATCTTTCATGATTGCTGAACGAGGTGCTCGTAGGACCCATTTGACTACTGGACACGACTAAATGGATCAAAGAGGTGATAGCAAACGAAGCGACGTAGAGGCAGTTACGCTGGACGTTAAGAACGTGTTTAACTCAGCGATCTGGGCCAGGTCTACTTACTTATCAGGCAGACGAACCATGAAGGGTCTGAGCCTGAGCAATTGCTGCCTTCCATCGATGACGGTCCTGGGCACGCTGCTTCCAGTCATCAAGGCCAAGCTTGATGGCCTTGATACATCCGCGATGACTTGGTCTTTGTACCGGAGGTTCGGTCTGCCTCTCCTTCTGGAACCAGGAGGCTCGGATTCGAAGACCCTCTTTGCTGGAGCGTTGTTGTCCATTCGCTCGATGTGGCCGAGCCATTGTAGTCGACGTTTTTTGGATTCCGGACTACATCCCCATCCTTGTACAGCTCGAAGGGTTCGCGGTTGTGTCAGCTCTGCAGCCTTACTTAATGTCCAGCTTTCGGGTCCATAAAGTAGGCAGAATAAGGGTTTTGTAGAGCATGACTTTGGTCCTTCGAGTCAGGAGCTTCGAGCCCAGTTGTTTTGAAAAACCGAAGTAGCACCGGTTGCCAAGGGCGATTCTGCGTCGAATCTCCACTACGATGTCATTCGTGGAGTTTACATTTGCCCCGAGGTAGACAAACTCCTTTACTCAATCGAAATTGTAGCTGTCGATTGTGACGTTTTGGCCCTGGGCCAGGACAGCCAGGTTTATTATGAGCTCCTCCCAGTACCTGCGTCAGCTCTATTCCTAATAGGCAAAGAAAACATTTTCCTAATGATGTGCCAAGATCAACGAAACATTTTACAAGGCTTGTTACGACATCGAATGGAAATCATCCAAAAATTCTGTCACGTACGAAATATGGGTAAAATCCCAGAGCCATTGGGAAGCCACCGTGCCCCACCCGGTAGTTGAAAAAAGAAACCCTGACCCACTTCGCACCGCCATCAACTGAATAAATTGCCAGATAAATCCCGTCCGACTGTCAGCCACTAGAGGACTCTTCAAGAAACTATTGCCACCTCCCCCTCCGCAGCAATCAAATCATATCCCTATTAATCCATTAGTTCCGAACTGATTTTATCACCCATCGATCACGGCGAGCACGGCGCAAGACAAATGCTCGAACACAACGGCTGACATGCCGAGCACCACATGCGGCTGACAAGCCCCCCCCGACCATCCCACCATCAATGCCATTTAAAATCAAATATCCTTCGGAAGTGTAATAAATCACAGGGGTTCCATCAATTTCTCCAAGCACCGCACAGATCAACGAAAATTTGTCCACCCACTTATCGGCGCTGAGGCATTCCATCACCCACCGAGATTCCCAGTCGTCACCTCAGACAAGTGTGTCCCGTCCCGTGTTTGGCTCGCAAAACAAAAGAAAAAAAATAACACACTCCTTCCACCGCGCTCCGGTGACAATAGAAGTGATTGATTGGGTCAGTGGCAATGGCAAACGAATCCCGGAAGTGGCAGGATCCATTGTTCGGCTCGCACCCTCTCCGTTTGGCTTCAATCAATATCCTGCCGCTGTAAAGATCCACTTCTTTGACGTGGACAAGCAACAGGATTCCTTTTCTTTCAAACTAATTACATTTTGTTCTCGTTCGTGGGGTCTTTTTGTAGCCGTGCGCACTTCAAATTGGAATTACTTTCCGGAGTGCCTGGACGGACTTCTCCGTCGGCGGAGATGGTTAACAGTTGAAGCGGATCAGCGGAGAAGGGCAATCGATTCGCTGTGCATGCTGTTCTTGGAGCGCACGCTGATTTCGTGACTTGCGATGTGCTTCGGATAAGCTGCAGGAATGTTCGTTTTTCGGGAATCTCTGGCGTTGGCTCAAAATGCAGCTCTTGAATCGGAGCGGTGAAGGAATTTTCAAATAAAAGCAAGAATCAGTGAAGTGGTCCAACGTGATGGCGGAGTTTATCGTTGCCGGGGATGGAGTGGTCAAGAGCTGCTATGGAAAGGGAAAAGCAGGGGAAGGTATGCGAGTGATGGCCGGAGATTAAATTACGCTCTGAATGGCTAAATAAATTTGTAAGGCCACCATGAAAGGCGCTCAGTTTGCTGTACAGAGCCAGAGCCAGAGCGAGAGCCAGAGCCAGAGCCAGAGCCAGAGCCAGAGCCAGAGCCAGAGCCAGAGCCAGAGCCAGAGCCAGAGCCAGAGCCAGAGCCAGAGCCAGAGCCAGAGCCAGAGCCAGAGCCAGAGCCAGAGCCAGAGCCAGAGCCAGAGCCAGAGCCAGAGCCAGAGCCAGAGCCAGAGCCAGAGCCAGAGCCAGAGCCAGAGCCAGAGCCAGAGCCAGAGCCAGAGCCAGAGCCAGAGCCAGAGCCAGAGCCAGAGCCAGAGCCAGAGCCAGAGCCAGAGCCAGAGCCAGAGCCAGAGCCAGAGCCAGAGCCAGAGCCAGAGCCAGAGCCAGAGCCAGAGCCAGAGCCAGAGCCAGAGCCAGAGCCAGAGCCAGAGCCAGTGCCAGAGCCAGAGCCAGAGCCAGAGCCAGAGCCAGAGCCAGAGCCAGAGCCAGTGCCAGAGCCAGAGCCAGAGCCAGAGCCAGAGCCAGAGCCAGAGCCAGAGCCAGAGCCAGAGCCAGAGCCAGAGCCAGAGCCAGAGCCAGAGCCAGAGCCAGAGCCAGAGCCAGAGCCAGAGCCAGAGCCAGAGCCAGAGCCAGAGCCAGAGCCAGAGCCAGAGCCAGAGCCAGAGCCAGAGCCAGAGCCAGAGCCAGAGCCAGAGCCAGAGCCAGAGCCAGAGCCAGAGCCAGAGCCAGAGCCAGAGCCAGAGCCTTGAGGGGGCTTGAGGGAGTCACTATCCGCGAAGCTCCTCATCTGACTATGGCTTCTAAGATCAACACTCTAAAATACGATTGATCTGGAAGCCATATAAAAGAAGCGAAAATCGAAGCCATTACTGCATGAGCAGCTCGTCCCTTGTGCATGCTCACGTTCAGTTGAAGATGGCCTCCACAGAGGGACCAGCGAAGAATGCACCTCTCCGATTGTATCTGCATAGAATGTCCTGTTCACAGTCAGTGGAGCGCGGCTAGACCTCCCAAGTGCAGATAGACAAACGAAACGAGTTTGGCAACGTGTACCCATGTGATTTGCTGCTTCAAAGTCGAAATGTGCTCTAAGGGAACCTGTCTGCCTGACTGCTCTTGGCAGCAACAGCAAATGTCTCAAATGAAAGTCTCTCGTGATTTGTAGGAAGAACGTGTATGCATTGTCATTGGCGGGGAACAGAGGTAAACTACATTCAGTCAGTGGGCTTAAAACTATGAGGACCTGCTGGACAAGCTTGCGGTTTGCCTTCTGCTCGAAAACGAGGTCGGAAACGCCGATGTTTCAGTCTAAGTTTAACTTGTTTGCATCATTGGATCATCGAGTGGCGATAGATCAGCTGGCGAAGATGGATCCTCCAGTGGCGATGGCTCAGCTGGTGATGAGGGATCAGCTGGTGATGAGGGATGAGCTGGTGATGAGGGATCAGCTGGTGATGAGGGATCAGCTGGTGATGAGGGATCAGCTGGTGATGATGGATCAGCTGGTGATGAGGGATCAGCTGGTGAGGATTGATCAGCTGGCGTCGATGGATCTTCTAGTGGCAATGGATCAGCTGGCATCGATGGATCGGCTAGATCAGCTGGCAACAATGGTCCATCTTCCGATGCCTGATCAGCTGGCGACAATGGTTCATCCTGAGATGCCATTTCATTTGGCAGTTCTTCACTGGAAGGCATCTCATCTGCCAACCTGCCCGTTCCAGAGGTCGTGTAGTAATAAAAGGCTGGCGATGAAGTCTCAGTGGTTATGGTGCCGTAAATGGTGCTCGCCGAAAATGTGGACGACGTGATCGTGGTGCTATTCGAGGTGGTTAGCAGCTGGGTTGTTTCTAAGCTGTTATCGTCCTCCTCTTCCGAGGAAGCCTCAGCGGCCGTTTCATTTGACTCCTTCGGCGATCTCGCTGGCAGCACGGGGAACGATGAAACTCGAATGGATCCCTTGTGCGATTCCTTATGCCCTCCGGTCTCCAGGGCGTTCATCACGTCCCTTATGAACTCTTGACATTCCGATTCGCGGTCCGCACATAGTCCGCTTTGCTTGATAATATCCGAAAATGAATGACTGTCTGGCTGCTCCTTGGCGAGCACCACGACCAGCAAAGCCACGAGTGGATACAATTGACGCAACATTTCGATCGATGAGTCTATTCTTTTTGTGCTGATTCGAGGGCTGGCTTTGCTTTTTATAGAGCGACGTTCGGCTCGGATCAACCGAAATGTGTGTCACCTGCCGAAGATTGCTCTGTTTGCTCGGAATGGTCGCATCCAAGTTGTTTGCTCAAATGGTTGAGTTGCCTAGTGAGCAGCTCAGCTCTTTCGGCGTTGCGTGGGACTGCTTTGTTTGCTTAGTGCTGGGTTTTGTGACAGATGGTGGCGGTGGATCCGGAGTCGTCGTGCCCTAGTTCATTGAGGAAAGATGCGAGACCTCTTCGAAGTCCGCCTCCCAGTCAGCGGATGATCCTCAGCCCAGCAGCAGCTGCAACCTTCACCCGCTTGTAGTTATTGACTCAGGTGGCATTTCAGTGATGGAATTTTTCAATATCACGACCGCCCACCTTGGCCCCGTCTAAACTGCTTCCGCCTACCTGACGCCGGCTTGGCTTCATGGCATTCGCTCTCTGTCAAGTGTTCTGCGAATATATTACAAAACTTTCCCTTTTGCTGGCCAGGAACTTTCATCAAGCAGAGGGAGGTGAAAACTCTTAACCAGGACATGAGTGCGGCGCCCAATCAAAGCGCTCAAACCTCATAAGATGCACACTGGGACCGTGAAAGTTTGCAACTATTCCGAAAGTTCATGTCTTTTTTTCTCTCCCACTCAAATATGAATTTTCAATTAGAATCAAGGCCGCACTCAGGACCGACGGAGTCAACTGTGGGCGGCATGATTTTCATGCATGCACGATTTGCGCGGCTGGAGGGGGGAAGCATGTGTGTCACTGACAGGGATTCACTTTGGCTTTGCGGCTTGCGAAGGCACGCCAGAGTTAACCTTTGATGTGCTGGGGAAATGAAAATCATGTCAAACAGGTTGTGCATGCATCCTCTTACGGGGAGTTTTCATATTTTTCATGATTGAACAAGCTGAACACTGGCGTGTGTTCATGGGTGGGCAGTGGGTGGATGGTGAGAGAGGCTTCGGAGTGAAGCATCTTCTGTGCGGAAGCCTTGGGTGGTGGCATTCTATGCATTCACCGAAGGGGAGGATTTTCGATTCACCGATTGAACCTTTCAAGGGGATCAAAGCTAAGGTTGTGAACTTGGTTTCCAAAGCGATGGTGTATCGGTGTTGCATTTCAGGATTTAGGGCAAATCGAAAGGATGGTACTTGCTTACCGGAGTGCAACCAAATGCGAACAATTTACGCCCGCAAAGGTAGATGATGTAAAATTGTGTGTCCGAGAGAGAGCGGAGAGGTGCGTTTGTGAGCGTTTTGATTAAATAGCTGTGGTTTGGACACTTTGGGATATGTTGGGCTCCACTAGGAATGCAGGCTTGAGGGTAAGCTTATGAGCATTCCTGGCAATCGCTTAAGCATTGTTTACGAACACGATGGGTTGCAGACACACATAGGTTACCAAGGTAAGCCTACTGTCAGGGGAGTTAGGGATTAGGAGAGCCATTCAAGGAAGTAAAGTTGTTGCACTGAAAGGGTAGTGAGCGCTCTATGTTGGCACGCATGAACGAAATCATGCCCACTGGACAATAAGACCACACGTTTCAATGCGCTGCTACGATCGACTTAAGCCCACCTACTCCTTTCGGCCTGCGTTGTGTTTCCTCATGGCATCCCTAAAGCTAAAGAGTTTGCAACTGTCAGCGTTCTGGACATAGAGCGATCATTTGACAACGTTTCACTGACAAATGCTCTGCATACAAAAGGGCTTGCCGCCCTAATCACGAAATGGCTTAACGACATGCTGAAAGAAAAGCTCATACCAGCCAACCTAGGCACTATTGAGGCGGTAAAAAACGCAGTGGTGGCCCCTGGCGTTGTAGGTACGTACGTCGACCCCAACCTCAACGTCGTAGGTTAGATTCCTGCTCTGTGAAACACAAATAATTTTCACGGCACCACCTCTTTCCAATCACAATGCTCAAAGAGTACTTCTGCCTAGAAAAAGCTTCTCAAACTTGGCCGTTCGGAGTCGCCAATGAAGGTCCCTCCCACTCGTGAGAGAACAATAGCACGCACAACACTAGTGGTTGCTGAGAAGCTAGGCCGTGGCCCTCTACGGGCTGTAGCACCACTCACATTATTATTATTATTATTAAACAAAACAATCAAAGCATGTCCTCAGGGGGGAGTTCTTTCTCCACTTCTATGGTCAATCCTAGTAGATGAGCTCCTCTGCCAATGGCTTCAAAGCAATCGCCTATGTTGGTGATGTCACCTTCAAGGGAAAGCACGGAAAGCACGACTCCGAACGACCAAGTTTGAGAAGCGTTTTACAGAAAATCCTCTTTAATCACTGTCAGTCACTCGAAAGAGGCGCACAGAGTAGGAATTGAACAGAACCTACCACGTTGAGGTTGGGGTCGACACACATACCCACAACGCCACGTGCCACCACTAGGACCGCCAAGAGGCTGGAGAAAACCACTAACAGCCCTCGAAAGCAAGAACATCATTCCAATCCTTCTACTAGTACATTGCCTACAGCTTTGAAAAGCTCCGATGGTAAGCCATCTGAGACTGCGGCTTTGTTGTTCTTCAGCCTTCTAATGGCTGTGCCGACTTCTTCAAAGCTAGGTGGGAGGACTTCTTCGTCGACTGGAGTTGGGATTTCCTGGGTCCCTATCTCTCTTTCCTGCTCAGGCCCGCCAAGCAGCTGTTGGAAGTGCTGCTTAAACACATCCACTTTTCCCTGTGGGTCCGTAACTAGGTTACCCTCGCAAGTTCGAAGAGCCTGGTTGCCTTTCCTAAAGCCTGTGGCCAGGCTTTTGGCTCTTTTGTAAAAGGCCCGTAGTTTCTGTTTGTCCATCGGAGGTTGCGAGAGACCTTTTCTTCAGGCGCAGATGCTTTTTCTCCTCCCATCTTCTACCCCGGCACTACTCTTGCGCCGCTCGTGTTTTCCGTTGCAGAGCTTTTTGGTATGCCTTATCGGTTGCGCGACTTTTCTGCTCACACTTGCCATCTTAACACGTGTTTCGTGCCGGAGGTGGAGGTAGCCTCAGGTAGCCACCTCTTTGATGGCCGAGCGGCAATGCAACCACATCTCGTTGGCGTTAGTACATGACGTAGGCACATTGGAGAGTCTCTCAATTAGTTGATCTTCATAGGCTCTGGTAATCTCCGGTGTACTTAGGCGTCCAATATCAAAAGTTCTCCTTGTTGGCTGGTGCAGCTTTCTGACATTGAAATCTGAATCTTGCTGCCACGAGAGTCAGACTCGATGTTTGCCCCTGAATGTTCGGACATCCAGGTTATATGACGTGTGCCTTCTGCCAATGAAGACATGGTCAATTTGATTGTCAGTTCGGTCATCAGGGGACCGCCAGGTTGCTGTGGAGATTTTCTTGCGAAGGAACCTTGTGCTACTTATGACCTGTCGCAAGGTCAGTGAGTAGGAAGCCGTTGTCGGTTGTCGTGTCGTGGAGGCTGTGCTGGCCGATCACTCCGCCAAAGATGTTTTCCTTACCGATTTCAGCTTGAAGTCGACGATTTTGACATCGTATTCCGGACTCCGTAGGCCCCGTCCAAGAGGTCGTAATAATCTTCTTTGAGAGAGTCCTCTTCAGCTTCGTCGTGCACATATGAGGCTGATGTTGTAGAATATGCCTTGGATGCAGATCACTGCCAGGCGATCGCTTGTCGGTTGAAGGTCGACGATCTTAGCCGTCTTCCCACGACGAATCCGCATCCAAATATGTGCAACCTTTCGTGACCGCTGCAATATATTTCGCCCTCTTTCTTTTTCACTCACTACCTTGTCCAATCCTGCGTATTCCCCTCCGCCTTATACTGCGTGAGGATATTTTCCAGTTTTTGAGCGGCCCATGGAGTGTAGAGTGTTCTTACATTCCAGGAGCACACTCGCAAATCGTAGTCCCCGTCGTTGAGGTTACTTCCGTTGTTCCGAGGCTTCTTGCTCGTTCGTAGGGTATGTTTTTTTCTGAAGGGGGGTTGAGGCCCAGGTCCACCTCGGACTGTAGCGACAATCAAAGAAGAAGGTTGTTAATCCTCCGCACAAGCACTGCGGAAGCGTCGCATGCATGGCTTCACCTCACAACGGGTGATGTGAGAGTGATCCAGGCGGGCGCCGATTGGAGGCTGTGTGTCAACTTGAGCGACAAGGATCGTCCCCGCCATCCCGCCATGTTGAGAGCGATCAGCAAACTTTGCCTGTGAGCACAGACCCTGCCCTTTCAACATTGCAGCTTATTTAAGTAACCTAACTTTCTTTACACACATTCACTAAACAGATACTACACCTAATGACCTTAGGAGCAATGCTTAGCAAAGCAACTTGCTTAGTCACGGCCACTCAAAGTGAAAGTAATAACTAGCACTCACCACCTCGGGAACCACCCCCATGCCGTCAACAAACATCAACAACTCCAACCTGCTCTAACTTAAAAGTAAAGCGAAGTAAGACCAAAAAAATATTTTATCAAGACCACTTAGAAGTACATTGTAGTCCCTCGCGAAGTAGGGCCGGTGCCATTAGCAGGCACTTGACCTCTTCCGACTGTGTCGGTTCAAAACTCATTTGTTTTCAATTTACTTCAGTAAACTTTCCCACTTTACTCAAGGGTAAGCCCGTCCCCTCGCTGCTGGTCGCAGCGCACCCTCCCATTGCTCCGGCAACTAACAGAGTCAAGCAATAACAGCGCAGAGTGGAATAGAATAGAAAACGACGGCAACAAAAATAGAAAAAAAAGGCAACAACAAAATAACTAAAGTCATCTACCTTTCAATTTACTTCCGAAGTGAATATTACCATCACAAAGTACTGAGCTAGGAATTAATTAAATTTCAAATTCAATTAAGTCGGGACACACTTCTTCGAGAGGAACCCCATTATCTGAACGCATCCCATCCCGTCCCATCGAACGGCTACACACGGCAAATAGTAAAGGTCCACCTGGAGCCGCCCCGACCGTCTCAGTTTTCTTCGAAATTTTCATTCAATAAAATCGAAATTGAATTCGACGGCACACCCACACACACGCATACACCCTGCACCCCTCGTTCAGCATGAATTCCGAAATGTTCTCGGAAATATCCAATAATCCCCTCAGAATGCAAACAATCAAGACCGTCCGACACCGGGGTGGGTGTGGGCACGGTGCGGTAGGGTCCAATCGAATTGCAGGTGATATCATTCCAGGCACGCAGGATATGAGTGACGCCCTCATTCATAGGGACATTTTCATTCATTCGCAGCCGCCCCCTGTCTTGAGAAAACAATTCCTTGTGCCAGCTCGTCCCCCCGTGGGTCGTCCTTGTAAGCAGGACGTGGGTCGTATTTCGCATCATAAATGCGGCGCAATAAATTTCCGGCATCCCTTCTACAGCAGCAGAGCACACAGCCAGGGCCTGCACTGCGATGCACGGAGGGGTCCGTTGATTGAAATTTAAGTTGACTCCCATTCAATCGATCGTAGGCGGTGCCAGGCGTCGAGATGACACAACATACCACCCTCGCCGATGCACGGTTGCTGCTTGACTGCAAAGTGCTCCGCTCGGGCTGCCTCCGAAGACGCTGCACGACTCCGCATGGCCGTATTTCCATAAATTCCAGGGATATCAACTATCAGACAGTGACTGCGAGAAATACGAGCGATGTCGGTGAACTGATGTTTGCATCCTCCGAGGCGGTGCGCCTTCGTCTTTATTGAGCCCTTCGCCACCCGCCCGGCGCACGCTGTATCCAATAACATCGCCCAAGAATACAATTTAATACACACCAACCGGAAGGGGGCCTGATGGGGGGATGATGTCAATGAGTATTGGAAATGTTTTCCCATTATCGCAGAGCATTCGTTTCGATTTGAGACGAATCGAATGTGTGCTCGGGCAGTGGCAGCAGTTCCTTAAGGGCGGCACGGCGCCTCCACCCGTTTCGACGGCGGTGCATGTCCTTGGGGCGGCAGGCTAGGGAAATAATAAAACACCAATGCCATAAAGGCTAATGGAAATAAAGAGAAAAAGCAAGGCAGCCACACAAAAAACCACCGAACACAAAGTAGATACATATTCTCAGATGGTGTTGATTTTATTACGCCATTATGATGGTTGATGGTTCTGCCGGGAGTTAAGGTAACCGGATGGATGGAGCCGAATCGAAAGAGATAAAATATGTACGGGCTGGGTGCACAGCTGGTCGCATGATAAAAATGCATTTCGCAACATTGGTGGCTGCAAACCACCCCTGCCCCACGCCAGCAGATCGGGTGGCTAATTGAAAACTCGGAAAATAGCACATTTACTGCGAAGCAGTGACGGGTAAGACTGAAAATAGTTGCTGTTGCTGCGAACATTTAGTGTCAATAAATGTTTACATTTTTATTTGATTGCATCGTCGACGGTTCGTGAAAATTTGTATTCGACACGTTGACTATGTGTGTCGGGTGGCGAGTGTTCGCACTAAATTAGCTACCCTGGTGCACGGGGTGTTAAGTGAGTTTATCGATGCGTGGAGGAGCGTCAAAGAAAGTATGCTCGATTTCGCGTGAAACTATGACGTTAATGAGCAAGTGGATGGAGCGTGGACACGTGGGGTGACCATTTCCGGACAACAATTACCGGAACGAAATTACGCATGAAAGAAAATTGAGCCAATTTATGTGCGAATTTGTAGGAATTTCGGTAACAATTCTCGCAGTAAATGGGACAAAGTTGATTGTTTCGTTCGTACCAACAAACTGAAATCCTGTTGAAGTCCTACTCGTCCGTTCGCTCGACGTGACCTAGCCATCGTATGGCCACCGCGTGCTCGACTGCAGCGGTTGAGTCGTTGGCCCCAATTTTTTACAACTCGGCCATACATTTCGGGGGAAAACGACTGTTATTTCGCGTTCAATGTTGGCTCTACGCTCTTTCAACGTCGTCGGCTCGTTGGCATGGACCAATAATTCAACGTAGCTTCACAGAAAATAGTTAAGTTGCTTTAAGTCGCACGCACAAGGCGGCACAGCGAGAGGCATATTTCTTGAGACAGCACGCTGACCATACTCACTCCTCAATAAATCTATTGAAACCTGTGCTGTGTGGCTTGTGGCATAATGTCGACCAAGTCCATTTCTTCCAATTCGGTCCAAAAATGATCGGTAATAGTGTCTTCGGCTGGCGCTACAGTCCGTGGTAGACTTGAGCTTCAGCCAACATGCCTCCCCATCTAGTCCGGTCTTGTGCTAGTTGCTTCCTGCCACGCACGTTGAACTTATACAGGCTCCCTTCCAGACGCGTGTGCCATCGTATGCGTGGTCTTCCTTTAACGCGTGGTCCTTCGGGGTTGGAGTCGAAGACTTTCCGGACCGCAGCATTGGTGTCCATTCGCTCGACGTGACCTAGCCATCTGAGACGAGAGATTCGAACTCGTTGGACTAGTTCGTCGTTTAGTTTCCTCCTGCAAACACGGTACATGCGGGACCGAAGATAATTCGAAGGAATTTTATCTCGAAGCGACCAAGGATATCTGTAAGACCAAATATATGCTGTCAACAAGAAAGGACACCCAACAACGACGTCTCGGTCAGAACGTCACGGCAGACAGATATAACTTTAAGGTAGTTAAAAACTTTGTCTACCTAGGAACCGCTATCAACTCAGACAACGACACCAGCCCTGAAATCAAACGAAGAATAACTCTTGCCAATCGGTGCTTCTCTGGGCAAAGAAAGCAATTGGTAAACAAAGCCCCCTCTAGAACAACCAAGGTAACGCTTTACAAGACTTTAATCGTCCCAGTGCTGCTATATGGCGCGGAGGCATGGACTCTGTCAAAAGCGGATGAAGCAGCCCTTGGTTGCTTCGAGAGGAAAATTCTTCGGGTGATTTTCGATCCCGTCTGCATAGATGGTGAGTGGAGGAGGAGATACAACGACGAACTATACGGGCTGTCCAGCGACATCGACTTAGCCAGAAGAGTGAAGATCCAACGATTGAGATGGCTAGGTCATGTAGAGCGGATGGAAACCAATGCTCCAACCCGAAGTCTTCGAATCCACCGCCGAGGGACGGCCGCGACTCAGGTGGTGCACGCAAGTGGAAAGGGACCTCAACCAACTATGCGTGTGAAACTGGAGACAGCTAGCTAAAGATCGAGCTGGTTGGAGACGCTTGTTGGTTGAGGCCCAGGTCCACCCCGGACTCTAGCGCCACCTTAAGTAAGTAAGACCAAGGATATCCTCGTCCGCTTTCGTGAGTGTCAAGCCTCTTCTTCATACAGCGGGACTGGGACTACCAAGGTCTTATAAAGGGATATCTTGGTTCTTCGAGAGATGGCTTTAGTGCTCAGTGGCCTTTCGAGGGCGAAAATGCAGCTGTTGGGCAGCGTGATTCTTCGTTTCATTTCTGCGCTGGGGTCATTGCTTGCATTAACTTCGGAGCCTAGGTAGACAAAGTCGAAGTTATAGATTCGATCAGCAACTGACTGAGTAAGGGGACCTGTAGACAGCATGTACTTTGGCTGGCCCTAATTGACCCCCATCTTGGCCGATTCCTTCTCGTTGCTCACTAACGCCCCACTGACAGCCCGTTGTGTTTTTCCCGATGATGTCAATGGCATCGGTATATGCGAGCAGTTGCACAGATTTGTGGATGATCGTGCTTCTGGTGTCCACATTTGAGTTTCGCGCTATCTTCTCGAGAATGATGTTAAAAAAGTCGCATGGCAGTGCGTCGCCTTGTCTAAAAACTTTTCTGACATCAAACGTCTCGGTACAATCTTTGCCGACCTTGACGGGGCATCGGGCATTCTCCACCGCCATTCCGTAGAGACGGACGAGTTTTGAAGAGCAAGTCGCCGTATAAGACGTTTCTACAAATACTGTCATATGCGGCGTTAAATTCGATGAATATGTGGTGGGTATCAACTTGAAACTCCTGGGTCTTTTCCAACATCTGCCTCAAATCGAATATGTAGTCAATTGTGTACCTGGCATGAACCCGCACTGATATTGACCAATCAGGCTGTTAACGTAGGGTTTCAGGCCTTTACACAGACTGGCTGAATAGATTTTATGTTTAGTAGACCTGAGGGTCTCCTTTCTTTAGGATCGGCAAACGATGCTGGGATTCCATCCATCGGGCATACTTTCATCCGACCAGGTTTTACAGACGAGTGGTGTATGCACTTCACCAGATCATCACCAGTTGCTTTGAAGAGCTCGGCAGTTGGTCCATCGGCACCAGCAGCATTATTGTACTTCAGTTTGGCGATTGCTGCCGTCACTTCACGCAGGTCGGGTCGGCGGAATTCTTGTCCATTATCGGGTTATTTCTCCTGACGGCTGTAATTCGGTCGTTCTTGTCGTTATACAGTCTGCAGAAGAGGCCTTTCCATATGCCCGGCACCGACTGTATTTCTACTACTAAGTTCCCATCTTTGTCCTTGCAGGCTTCCGTTCGGTTTTTGTGAACCTGACATGTTCTCTTTACCCGTTGGTAGAGTGTCCGAACATCGTTCCTCTAGTACCATCGCTCAATCACCTCTTCTCATGGTCATTCTGAGAAGCCGGTGTTCGTCTCTCCTCTTCTGCTCGTAGAGCTCCCGAGCAGCTCTTGTCCTTCTTTGCAGTGCCGCTTTGTATGCTTCTTGCTTGGCTGCATTCGCCTGCCGACACTCACTGTCAAACCAATGGTTTCGTTGTGGTGGCGGATTGAGACCCAGCACATCGGAGGCGGCATCTCTGATGGCTTTTTGGCAATGCTGCCACTGGTCTTCAATACTTGATGTTGGCGGCGTAGGATTTCTTAAGAGGTTGAGGGAGACACGATCGGAAAAGGATTTGGCAATCTCTTGCGATTGTAGCCGGCCGACGTTGAACTTCCTCACAGTATTTCTTTGTCTTGGCGGTGTTCGGGATATCCGCAACCTTACCTTGGCTACTACAAGGTGGTGGTCCGAGTCAATGTTGGCACCTCGGAACGTTCGGACATCTACAATACTGGAGGAGTGCCTTGCGTCGATCGCAATGTGATCAATCTGATTGATGGTTGATTGATCAGGAGATCGCCATGTCCCTTTGTGAATGTCGAGATGTGGGAATTTTGTAGTGGCTACTACAACATTTCGCCCCGCAGCAAAGTCGATCAGCCTAAATCCGTTATCGGATGTGGTGTCGTGTAGGCTGTGCTTCCCGACCGTACTACCAAAGATGTTCTCTCTTCCTAGCTTTGCGTTAAAATCGCCAAGAACAATTTTAATGTCGTAGCTAGGGCATTGCTCATATGTTTTGTCCAGGAGCTCATAGAACCTGTCTTTGGTGTCGTCATCTTTCTCCTCTGTGGGGGCATGTGCATGATGCGAATTGTCGTGAGGCGCTCGTTCACTGACCTGAACGATAAGACTTCTTGCCTAAGTCTGCCTCTAACGACAAATCCACATCCAAATAGGCGCTGTAATATATATCACAGTTTTTCATCCTTCTTTTGCCCGGTCCATCCCATCGCACTTCTTGGATGGCGGTTATGTCTGCTTTGCAGCAGTCTAGGGCTTCCGCTAATTGTTCGGCTGCACGTGGTCTATAAAGGGACTTTACATTCCACGTACAGATCCGAAGGTTGTTGTCCGTATATCGTTTGCAGGGTTCGTCATCAGTAAAATCATCGGTTTCCGAGGCTTGTTGTCGCTTCGTAACTGTTGTTTTTTGTGAGGCCGGGCAGTTACCCCGACGGCACAACCCTGAACCTGGAGGGCCAGTTCCTTTTTTGTAACCCCTAGGACAAGAGGTCGTACTTATAAGTTTGGCAGGTTGAACTCGGGTGAACTACAACCAGTACCCGATGGCTACCACTTGGAGGTAAAATAAGCACAATTGGTGTGTAGGAAAAGTTGCAACACTGGGCATCGCCAAGTTGACGCCATTCAGTGCCTACCCGATTCCCACAGCACCCAGGCCCTCCTTGGCCAGCTTTGCTTTTAAGGCACCAAGGACGATCTTGACGTCAAAGCTAGGACATTGCTCGTCAGTTTTGTCAAGGAGCTCGTAGAAGCAGACGTTGGTGTGTTAAATTTTTGTCAGAGACGACTCAGTTGGACCAAGGAGAATTTTAACAAAGGCATTCTCAATCGCTTCGCATTCCGCTCTTACACTTAAAAATTCCACCCCAACTCTCCACATCCTTCATAGGTGCAATGGGATATGTGAGCTTTTTTCCCACAAAATCAGATGGTCCTCTGCACGAAACATCGAAAACCTCAGCTAATTTCAAAGCCAAGGCATGACGCTGGGTATTCTCGAGTGCAATGCAAGCTATGACCTCTTCTTGAAGGACTTTTCATCTCCCGCCGCCCAACCGCCACAGATGTGTTACACCAGCTAACATAACCATTCTGCCGGAGATTACACCCCTCCCCAAGCACAATCGTCCTTCGAAATCCTTGTTCAAAATGGAAAGCTTATCCTGCTCATCCGCCCAAAGGTGTGCCAAACAATTACCGTGTGAGAGGAAATCCACACTCACCCTCGCTCCGAAGGATAACACTAAATAAATGCAATACCCACCGCAAGGACACGCCGCAGGCAACACCGAAAAAATGTAAAAAAAATATCTAGTATTCATAAATTCGATAAAATATTAGATACGCTCTAGTTGGACTGAAGAGGGGGGCTCAGCTCTCGGCCCGAAATGGCTGCGACTATACACTTCCTCCCCGACGCGATGGAGGGCCATATGCATGCTCACACGCGGACGTCCTCTCGGGCCACCGGAAGCGGTGCCCGAAAGCCACAAGCTAACGCCATAAAACATAACCCGCTTGCGGGCACGAGAACGAGAACGACTGCGAGTACACATCCGATTCCCGGTTCGGTATTCCGTATTTCACTTTTAACTCGGCAAAGATATGCAGCCGAAGTTTGCCAAGGCAGCAGGTATTTGTATTTATAACGCAACGCCGGCGGGGAGGGCTGAAGAATTTCAATCCTAATTCAAAGGTGCCTCTGCCCGTATCTGGGAGGAATTTGTATTCATTTTTTTCCCCTCCATCCTGTGCTGCCTCCTTCTCGGCCACTCGTGTGCGACGGACTTGAAGGAGCTACGGAAAGGAAGCAGATTACGGTGGTTGTTCCGTGCCTCCGTAGCGGGGAATTATGCTGTATCTTGAAATGGAATTCATGACTGGAATGGATAGTTTTGTATTGAATTAATTCGCACACAAAAGGATGACTTTGAAGAGATTGGTGTGTCTGGTGTTTGATTATGGAATCCTTTGCGGCAGCAGTGGATGATGATGATGATAAGATTGGCCGGAAATTGTGCAGCATGACCCAAATTCCTTAATCCGTCCGAGAGCTGGCAACTGCCCTCGGGGGCACTTTAAAGTTTTCGCTTTGAAGTACGACGACCAGAAACACTGGGCGCTGGTGTAAAATATAAAAGAGGTCAGTCGCAAAGTTTGGACCTAAGCCGTTCGCTCGTCAACAGAAACAACTGGGAAATACCTCAGAATCGAGCGACGGTGTTGACTGGAGGCCATGAGTGGTTGCTGGTGTGCTTTCTTTGGTCGTCGTCGGCACTGTTCGCAATGGCGGGCAGAGTTCAGGGAAGTGGTGGTCTTATGGGAGTTATGTGAATTCGGCTTCTATGTCGGGTGACACTGCATCTCCTTGGTCCGATTAGGGAAGTTTCTTCAATTAATTTTCCGAGGATGGACACGTAGAGTCTGAAGATGCGCATGCAGCATGGTTGTCCGAGGACCAAGTTCGGGTGGATCGGCTTAATGGAACTCTGATATTGCACAGGCTAAGCCATCAGGACTGGAGGCTTGCAATTTTGAACAGGAGTTGTCCACTGAACTGAAGTGGTCACGAAAGTCGGTTTGTTTTAATTTAGGACTCGGAGGCATGACAAGTCTGTGGACTTAGCTCTGAGAAGGAAATAGTTATTGGATCCTAGTGCTGACGGAGTGACCAAAGACACGGGAATTTATTTTACTGTGGGTCTAAGACTGGTCCCGCGGCGATGACCATCCACCTTATTGTGGTGTCGAGGCTTAAGCTGGGCTCAAGGATAACAAAATGACATACCTGTGAGAACGGAAAACTATTCGGTAGCCAAGCAGAGTGTCAGTGGTAGAGTAAGCTAACAGAAGAGGACTCAAGTTTGGGTATCAAATCAACCACGGACGAGATTACCCCGAAGCACCGAGGTTCAGATTCCCACTTGAGATGGCGACGAACTAATGTTTCATTTATCTCTCAGATTAGATGGAGAATTCAAATTGAGAACTGGAGGGAAAGGTCGCAACAAGTGTCAAATCTTGACGAATGGAGCATTTGTTCACCTTTTGAGTCGAGTACAAGCGTTTTGTGACCTGCTGTGGTAAACTGTGCGTAAATTGTTCTTATATCGAAATAAATTGATGCAATAGAAGCAATAAGCTCAGGAATGAAGTCGGCGACGAAATAGTTGAGTCCGCTCTACCCCGCAGTGGGTGACGCTATCGCACTAAATAAGCCTCAAAGTGGCATCGTTTCGGATCAAGTTGATGTGATGAGAGAGAAGTTTGTCGGAAGTATTGGGTGCAGTAAGAGTCCTTTACGATTCGAAGAGAAATGAAACAAAGACAGTGGCACTCTCAAAAGCATATGAATTGAAAATGCGAAAGCTTGAGCTTAAGGTTGGCAAGGTTATTGTGGCTGACTGCTAAGGGCGGTCACATTAAGGCCAGTGTAGGCCCATTGCGATACCACGCGGATTGACTTCTCCTAAGATCAGAACCACATTGGTGCCTGCGGTGAAGCGATATAGCTGGCCTATGCTGGCCCTGATTAGCTCGTTACGGCCGCCAAAGTAGTAGGCCCCCGGGTGTTGGAACCTGCGAGTAGCCAGAGCACTACAGGAGCAGAGTAGGTGATGAGTGTTTTCTTTCTCCTCTTCATCCATGCAGCTTCTGTAGATGGGGCACCAAACCTGCGAGCATGAGTGCCAATTGCATAGTACCCGGTTATGACTCTAATTGGGGTCCTTAATAAGTGATTGCTGAGTCTGAGTAGGCTGAGTGACCGTTTTGTCTTAAGACAGATGGTGCCTTTGAATCTTTAAAAGATGCGATCGGCATGGAGGGTGGTACCCCTGCTATTGATAGGGATGAGGTTGTACCACACCTGGCGAGTTCATCGGCTTTGGAGTTGCCTGGTATGTCACAGGGCACCCGGGACCCACATGAGGTGAATGTTAAAATGCTCAGCAATCTCGCTAAGAAACAGGTCTGCAATGAAGGCTTTGAAGGATTTGAGTAAAACATGCCATTGTCCAGGGATTTTATAGCGGCCTGACTGTCCGAACTTATAGTGATCACGTTGTTTTTGAGCCTTGACAACGCTTCTATAATCGCTGTGGTTTCTGCCTGAAAAACGCTACAGTGATCAGGAAGCTTCAAGAGATCTGGGAAACAGACACCCGTACCCACCCCCTTCTTAGTCTTCGATCCGTATGTGAAAATACGCAGAGGATCATCGAACGTCTGCTTGTCAGACATCCAGTCCAATCTGTAGGGAATGCCGATCGAAAATTTCTTCTCGAAGATAGCCTGGTTCAGTGTCGCTAGGAAGGAAGTTGAATTCCTTGAGATTGGCTGAGTGGCCGGTGTTGAGTTCGAACCACAGGCGGAATGTTTTGAGTCTTAAGGCTGTGCTGGCTGTTGTTTGTTTTCCGAAGAGTCCCAGTGGTGGAAGGTGGAGGAGAATATTCAGTGCGTCTGACGGAGTACCTCTCAGTGCTCCGCTAATGCACAAGCAAGCCAGTCTTTGTACCCGAGTGCCTTGCAGTTGATATCCTTGTTTAGTGCTCTCTACCAAACTGAGACTCCATACAGAATTGTCGGCCTGACAATCGAGATGAAAATCCCGTGAGCCGTGCGTGGTTGT
Organism: Eristalis arbustorum; assembly: GCA_916610145.1. Lineage (NCBI taxonomy): Eukaryota > Metazoa > Arthropoda > Insecta > Diptera > Syrphidae > Eristalis > Eristalis arbustorum. The sequence continues at coordinate 32,367,438 of OU744319.1, read as the reverse complement.
AAGCTGCATTTGCATCCAATGGCTTGTTTGCAGCTAAAAAAGGGCAGAAGAGGATTTCTTGACCCTACACTGGATGTTGAGTTGCCAGTTTAGTTTGCTAACCCGACAGCATTTAAGGCGGCGCACCCAAGTAAAGACGGATCTCAACCAACTTGCCGCGCATAACTGGTGACAGATAGCCACATATTGCGCAAGTTGGAGAGACTTGTTTGTTTAGGCCCAGGTCCACCCTAGAATGTGGCCCAGGTCCACCCCTAGAATGTGGCACCACAAGAAGGTTAGGTATTTAATATCAACTTTCTGTCCCACTGTGCTATGCTTTGACGAGGCCTTATCCATACATGTGCCCTGGGACTGATACATGCCTTATTTGTGGAAACACAAGAACCTTACAACACAATGAACAAAATCACATCAACAGCCGCAAACAATGAACAAAAAGTTTAGCACCACAACAACACCATCGCACGCAAAGCAGCGAAAGAATGTCAAAAAATCAGGACAAGGAAGTACCAGTGGAACGGCATGTGCAAGTGCGTGCTGGATCAGAGAACTCCAAATAAACTCGAGCGTCTTGACATTGTAAGCATCTTGGATGCAAAAGACTCCAAGTGCTTCACTGAGGGATAGATGAATCCTCTATCTTGGGCAACTAAGATAGACTTAGCAAATGTTGAGCTGACCTGACCAAAAATTCCAAGCGAATCCGCAGCCCTGGTGAGAGCGTTCACATAGGAAACACATGCACTAGCAAATGGTGAAGGATGATGGGGAGGTTGCTCTAAATACTCATGGCTCAAGGACGAGGCGGGTACAGTCGTGTGGGTCTTCTGTCACCACTTCGAATGGTCCCAGCGTCTAAAGGACGATTGCGACGTCTTTCTGCGCATTACACGGGTCGGCACTGGCGTTGAGCGGCCACGACGGAAAATACAAGCCCTGATGGTCAAGGTCATAGCTTCGAACATTCTGACATCGAAGCTGTTTCAGTTGTGCAGACAGAGCATCAGGAAAATATCAAGGAACGTGGACACACTCGCCGAGCGAAATTTGCTCTCGCACCGAAATAGTTGTTGGTTGTCACCAACTTTGGGACAAGTTCCCTTACTTTTGAATCATCCACTCACAGACAGTGCAGAACCGAAACAGCGGACGCTAGGTACTAACTGACGATGAACTGCCATGAGATTGTAGTCCACCCGAACTCCTGCAGGATCCTGGAGCATCCTGCAAAGAAGAAGACCAATCAGAGAGGTCCTATATGGACCCTCTCTGTTGCTTCTTTTCGGGCATCCTTCACTAGCATCGAACAACTATGAGATTGAACATCACTTTTAACGCATTCCGCTCGACGGATGTTACGGCCATTTTGCATGTTTCCGGGCCTCGTCCGAGGCCCCATGATTTCTGCCTCCCCTCCAAGTAATTGCGTTTTTTCCGCAGAGGCCACAAGTGAAACTCCATCGAACAGCCAATAAATACAAGCAAACCGGATCCTTACAGAGGCACCAAGTCAAATCGATACTCAATCCCCAGACTGCCCATAAACATCTTAAAAGGACTCAGGACCGGAAATTCAGAGAAAAAAAAATGAAGCGTAGCAAAATGAAATAAAACCCAACCGGGAAAGGATTAAACTGCTGCAGTTGCTACCACTGACCGAGCGGTGGCGAAGGGCGCAGCGGTGACGGACGGGGGAATTTGTGTGTAAAGGAAAATGATATTAAATTTCCGTTTCCCGCTATGCTTTCAGAAACATTTTGATTCGGTTTTCAGGGCGCTCTGTGCCGGACAAGCGGATGAGAAGCGGCGCGCCCGCCCAGAAAGGGTGTTGCTCCTGGTCGCTGGCTTACTTCGAGGTGGGTGCGGCTGCGGTGGCTGCTGGGGGTGGGGTGGAAGGATGGAGAAAATTGCTATAAGGATTGGGCCTTTTAAATTTTTATTGCCCCAGAATTGTGGGCCACTTGGACTTAGGCCAAAAATCCTTTCGTTTACTGGCGTACATATGAACCGCAAGGCAATATTCGTGCCATTGACTGCGGCTGCTGTGGAATGGTTGTGTGTATCCTTTCACTCTCCGAGGGATTTGAATTTAATATTTCACTTCACGGTGGGCTTGGCCGGGACCCGGAGGCAACTGCCTTCAAATGACTGCAGTTTTGTGGTTTGATTGCATGGCTTTGCTGGGGTCTCCGTACACCTTACCAAACCTCACCTCACCGCCTTTGAGGTGAATTGGAAACGAAATCATTGGTCTGGAATTGGAGGGGGTGGAGGGGGAGCTCTGAAAAAGCAATTATCAGAAAATCGTCATGCGAGAATCACCAGGGGATTGGGGAATCGGAAATGGGAGAAGTTAGATGTGACAGCAGACCACCCGAGCAGCTCTCATCCCTCTGTGCAGTGCGTTGCAGGCGTGTCCATGAATTTCAGTAAAGCAGCTATCATCGACGTGCAATCTTGCACATTTTCAGACCAATCAACACCGAGTAGTGGCCATCATCGTGTCCGTGTCGCTAACCATGCCCGGGGCTTCGTTTTTCCTCGCCGGCGTCTTCCGAACGGAGTGCGGAACCTACTTTCCTCCTTGCGATCCACCTCCACTTGATCCCTCCCCACTCGCACCGCCAACATCATCCATGCGAAAGAGGCTAATTGACAATTTCGCAAAAGCTGCTCACTTGAGACGCCAGGAAACTGCTGTCAATCTGTCGTACTGCCTTGCATACACCTTTATTTGCTCGTAAACCCATTTTCTTCGTTAATTTTCGCCTTTGTTACTGTACTCCGCCCCCTTCCCCTTCCCACTTCACAGTAATTGCTGCCCGAACAGGGTCCCTGCGGAGACATGGCCCACAATACACCTCTCGACCTGTGCCCGGCACGAGAAACGTAATTTGACGATCTCATCCATTTTCTGGTTCCATTCTCAAGTGATGGCGACAACAGGTCCACCGCCCCTCTCCCCTTTAGCCACCCACCGTGTCACCCGGTAATTAAAAGGCGCACAATTCCATTCGTCCCTACAACTGATCTCGCATACAATCAGTCCTCATAACCTAAATTGGGATAACAGTGCACGAAAGCAAAAGGCAAAAAAAAATCTGTTTTTTCCTCTTCATTTTTGCTGTTTTCGTCCTGTTCTTTGCTTTGGTCTTGTTCTTGCAGTGTTCGGCGTCCTTATTCGCTGCTGTCGTCGGGTTGATGTGTTCGTAGGCGCTTCGGTTGAAATAATTTATAGGCATGCAGCGGCGCACCGTGGCACAGCGTCCGCTTGCCGCTTGCTGTTCAAGCAGAAGCACTTGGGAGAATCTGGGTTATGCATTTTGCAATTCCTTAAGGACTCCCCTTTCCCCGCATCTAGCGGCACAACCACCCGCCCAGCCTGAGTGTGCATGTTCTTGAAGCGGGCGCTGGTTTGGTGGTGGTGTTGGTGTGGGGGAATGTGTCCCGGTTGGTGAGGCCTTGCTGAGATGTGGGCATTTAAGATGAGTGGCATTTCCACTCATAACTTAAATGAATATGTAAACAAGGAAGAGGAGATGAGGGCACACCCACCCCTTCCTCTCTGGCTGGCAGCCTGCGTGCAGTGGAGTGGACAGCGCACCGAGTGATGGGGAAATGCGATCATGTATTGATTCGATTTTGCACGACGACACGACGAAGACGGTGGTGTGTTCCATTTCTGAAGTTCCGCATCGATTTTCTCTCCCGACTAGTAGCTTAGATAATGATTTAAATATTTCATCGTTCATGTATGGGGCTGTGCTTCGGCTCCGATTTCTGTCTGGGTCTGGGTTGAGGACAGATTCCGTGTTTTGGGATTCATGAAATCGTGTGCATATTTGCTTCAAGGAAACGATTTGTGTTGGCACAGCTGGCACGAGAACTGACTCATCGATTGTTAGTGAAAAGGTGCGTTGTCGGAGCAGGCATGAAACTGATTCGAGTTGCTTGAAAATTGTTCGCGCAATACCAGCGCCATGGCAGAATGAGTGTTGATTAACTGAAAATATTGACTGTCAACTGGTGAGTGACTAGGAGTGTCAAAGGGGTTTTTCCAAAACACAGGCTGGCAATCAGAATCAAAAAGAACTCGCAAATATGGTCCGCACTTAATCTCAAACGCTCGCGCAGTCTGCTCAGAGTAAGTGGGCCTGGCTCAAAATGACTAGACAGCTCTTGGTATTACTAGAGATCTTTCCCTCTTGTGTCAAGGCAAAATGACAGGTATGCACCGCTTCGGCCTAACTACAAAACCACTTGGACTCCCTCCGTGGCGTCACTAGAGAACACCCAAGACTGACTTCTCGTCCCTAGGCCTCTCTGTCGGCGTTATAACAGTCGTCAGGACAACTACCACGCAGGTACAGTATTATGCATGGACGAAGCGGAAGATTAGAACTGACGACTGTTCTGAATTTGGCTGAGCCCTCCAGACGTACCCACGACTTCAATAAATTGGAACGGAGAGAATGATGTTAGTGGGGTGTAACCTGTCACCGCATTGCAAGTGATATACCAAGTGCATCGTTTCCATTTTCTCGTCGTGACAACTGACGTAATCCACACCAAACCAGTGTTCAAAAATGTTCGTTTTTGCCACGACGAGCGTCTGGATTTTCCATTTTCGTTCTATTTGCGAGGTGAGTTGTTTATAAGGTAGCCATCGGTAAAGACTTGCTGGCGGCATTCGTTGAAATATTCGAAACTATTCAACATTGTCATGTACTATGAGGGTTCCAGGACTGCTCCTCCATTTTGATTGTTTTCCCCCAACTCTCACAGAGTCCCATGCCGCCGACATCAAGTGCTGGAGACCAGTGGCAATTCTGCCAAGAAGCCATCAGCCACCAAACTGATGTGCTAAGTTTCACTTTTCCACCAAAAAAACCCCTGGTTCGATGAAGAGCACACGCAGCCAAACAGGAAGAATACAAAGCGACGCTGCAAAGAAGGACCAGCGCTGTTCGTGAGCTCTACGAGCAGAAAAGGAGAAAAGAGCACCGGCTTCTCAGAATAAGCATGAGAAGACGTGATTGAGCGATGGCACTAGAGGTACGATGTTCGGTGCTCTACCAACGAGTAAAGATAACATGTCAGGTTCACAAAAACCGAACGGAAGCCTGCAAGGGCAGAGATGGGAACTTAGTAGTAGAAATACAGTCGGAGCTGGGCATATGGAAGGGCCACTTCTGCAGACTGTATAACGACAAGAACGACCGAATTACCGCCGTCAGGAGAAATAACCCGATGATGGACAAGAATTTCCGCCCTCCCGACCTACGTGAAGTGACAGCAGCAGACGCCAAACTGAAGTCCAATAATGCTGCTGGTGCCGAAGGACTGCCTGCGAGCTCTTCAAAGCAGCTTGTGATGATCTGGTCAAGTGCATACACCTACTCGACTGTAAAACCCGGTCGGATAAAAGTTTGCTGGATGGATGGAATTCCAGCATCATTTGCCCGATCCTAAAGAAAGGAGACCCTCTAAACTGTGTCAATTACAGAGGGACAGGTCAACTAAACATAAAATCGTTTCAGCCAGTCTGTGCAAAGGCTTGAAACCCAACGTTAACAGCCCGCTTGGTCAATATCAGTGCGGGTTCATGCTAGGTACACAATTGACTACGTATTCGATTTAAGGCAGATCTTGGGAAAGACCCAGGAGTTTTAAGTTGACACCCACCACCTATTCAACGACTTTAAGGCCGCATATGACAGTATTTGTAGAGACGTCTTATACGGCGCCTTGCTCTTCAAAACTCATCTGTCTCTACAGAATGACGGTGGAGAATGCCCGATGCACTGTCAAGGTCGGTAAATATTGTACCGAGACCTCTGATGTCAAAAAAGGATTTAGACAAGGCAACGCACAGTCATGCGACCTTTTTAACATCATTCTCGAGGAGATCGCGCGGAACTCAAATGGGGACACCACAGGCACGATCTTCCACAAATCTGTGCAACTGCTCGCATATACCGATGCCATTGACATCATCGGGAAGAATACAATGGGCTGTCAGTGTGGCGTTTGTGAGCAGCGAGGAGGAAGCGGCCAAAATGGGGGTCAATTAGGGCTAGCCAACACATGATGTCTTCGAAGAAGGTCCACTTACACCGTCAGTTGCTGATCGAAGCTATAACTTCGACTTTGTCTACCTAGGTTCCGAAGTTAATGCAAGCAATGACCCCAGCGCAGAAATGAAACGAAGGATCACGCTGCCCAATCGCTGCATTTTCGCTCTCGGAAGGCCGCTGAGGAATAAAGCCATCTCTCGAAGAACAAAGATATCCCTCTATAGGACCTTGGATGTCCCAGTCTCGCTGTATGAAGCAGAAGCATGGGCACTAACGAAGGCAGACGAGGTCATCCTTGGTCGCTTGGAGAGAAAAGTCCATTTATTGTCATTTGTCCCGTATGGGGTTTGGAGGACGAGACTGAACGACGAACTACAGAGCAACATCGATCTAGTCAAACCAGTTCGAATCTCTCGTCAATACTCCGGTCCGGAAAGTCTTCGACTCCAACCCCGAAGGCCCACCACGCGTTAAAGGAAGACCCCGCCTTCGGATATAATAATAGGGCCTAAATAAATTGAGCACATGTTGCAAGGACTAGCACAAGACCAGACTAGACGAAGAGGCGTGTTGGCTAAGGCCCAGGTCAACCCCGTACTGTAGCGCCGACCAAAAATGAAATGAACATAATCCTGTGGTTCACAGATTTCACCGAGCTTAGACCGAAAGTTGTTGCATGTAGAGCCAGACTATAGATGGTAATTTATTCACTCTCTTGACTCGCACTATTATTGCCCGATGTTCTTTCTTTGCAGTCAAATGGAATGCTACTAGATGTTGGATTCGGCTTCTTCGCGTTGTATGCACTCTCTTCATGGAGTACCTTGTCAGCTCGCCGTCGTTTGCTGCTACTCATCTGAACTTTTTGACTTAGTTTGCTGAAGTGCGGAAGGGCTTGCACCAACGTTTTCCAGACCGGCAGCAGTGGCAGGAAAACCTTCCTGTACCCCGATGGCTCATACATGTAGTCCACATGCAACGTTGATGCTTGAAGTCTACCGGTGAAGCGGACGATAGGGGGACGTTAGTTGGACAACATTCCAAAGTGGATTTAGGTGTGGGCTGTTCTTGCCAGGCTTATAAATGTGTTTAGACTTAATTGAGACGCATTTCCCTCAATAGCCATCAGCTGTCAGTCCTACAAAAGCTGTGCCCTACAAAAGTCGTACTCGAGAACAGAAGTATGCCCCCAAGTCGTTTGTGACCTTAAAACCGACCTTCGAAACGTAATTTGGGACACACCCCATTTGATGGCAGCCAATACTCCAGCTGTCGCATTTCCTCGTAACCGGGTGTCCTCCTGCCGGCGAAATGTAATTCCAAACTCATTAGCCGACGAGATCGTCGTTTCAAACACGAGCACTCATTTACTCGCTGCCAAGCACTTTTTCTAATTAAACATCGTCACCGTGGTTCATTGTCATAAATGTAACTGTCAAGGCTGTTCTTTCCCATTTATTATATCCCTACCACACACACACACACCTCCTTGTTGTCACTCCGCAGGAGGCAGTCAGGCAAAAAAAGAAACAATTTAAATCAGGCATTTAGGCAGGAATACCCCACAAAATAAATGCGAATCCTTAAACAAGGCATTAAAGTATCATCCATCCATCTATTAGCGCGAGGATTGCTGCAGTGGAATTCATTGGCGGCACCCGCCGTCGACGCCGACACCGAGACCGACCATCGCACCAGCCAGCAGAGCCCCACCGAATGAGCACCCGTGGCGTGTACGTAATATTTTAATGTCAGCTACATAGGGGGTGTGCTATGCAGAGTTCCGGGCCCAGGCCCAGGCCCACCAGATGAGTTTCGGCGCGCCGATGATCCTGTATCTGTTGACACCAAATATTTTCGCTCCTTGCAGGTGTAATCTCAAATTAAATTTCTCTCAACACAGACAACGTTTTATTAGCGCCCACCCCGGCTGCAGAGACGCGCAATCATCTCGCGCCGAAACAGCCGCCACCGCCGCATCCCTTTTGCCGCTGCCGCGGGTACACCCGCATCGGAAGATATTCAATTCCGCAAAATCCAGGGCCAACCGGAAGTGATTACTTGCCGTCTTATTTCATTCTTTTGCCCCGGCCGCGTTCCCGCCTGTTCTGCTTGCCTTTGCGTCGGTAGTTTCGCTTGGTGGCGAGGACTCAATCTCCTCCCCCACTCCATCCACCCCCACACTTTGCCGCTTGGATGAAGAGGAAATGCGAACGATTCATTAAAAATTAAGGACAGTCTGTCAGGTTACAGAACTTACAAAATAATTCACAACGTCGGCGCGGTGGGGAAAGTGCCTCGCTTTGAAACATTGCCTTAACCGGATATGTCATTTGATGGCACTCAGGTGGCAGGGGTGGGTGTAGGAAGCGGGGTGATATTGTCACACTCACTGTCATCTGTGGCTTGTATACCAGCCGAGAGGGGCGGCGGGAGATGTTGAATTCATTTGGAAAACAAATGGGTGCAAGATTAAAATGAAGATGCCGAGAATGTTATTGCCACAATGCTTCACTTCGGCCAGGGGGCTGGTGGATGAGGAGGGGGTGCTTTGTTTGTTTTTGACAGACTCTCGCTTTGCCGTCGTGAATTAGAGTGTGTCGGGCGAAGATGTGTGAGCACGAGACTGCTGCTGGTGTTGACAGTGGCAGTACACATCGAAGACTTATGACCACAATCTATGGCTTGTCGCTTGGGTAGACTTGACTTCGGTGACAGTATTAATCATTTGTGTGTTACAAAAATCAATTCGTTGTGGATGCCGAGATGGCGGAGGAAGCTTTGTGCCCCGTCCTCAGGACACACCATGGCGCCTGGTGAAATGATTCACAATGACACCTCTTCATGGATAAATTGCCACGAAGTCAAGTGAATGCAGAATATCTGCCGATTCCTTATACCACCGCGACAGCGGTAAAGCGAAGTGGTGCCGACTGAAGTGCTGACAACTCGCTAGTTACCAGGCAATCTAGAAAGGAGATAAATAGCCTGCTCTGCAATGTTCTATGTAAAAATTGGCATGCCTCAGGGGTGGATATTGTCACCGATGCACTTTCTGTTTTGATGATTTGAATGATGAGCAGACATTTTGAGAGGCAATAACATTGAGTATGTGACTTCGACTCATTAGTGCTGTAAGCGGGGGTATGGTCCTTGCTGGTTGACTGTCAGGTACCCAGGTCCATGCGGGTGGCTAGCAGATGTGTGTTCAAAAAAGCAGACAACCTTAGACGCGACCGACGAGTGGTGTACAATGGGCCTTCAATTAACCCTCTCAAAAGCGTAGTGGGTTCCTCCACGAGGAGGAGGAAATTGACTGGTCTGATTCAACGGAAACTAAAAGGCCTCTCGCCGATGAAGCCATCTAGGTTTTTCTAGAAAGGACACTTCTCTCGAAAAAAGCACACAGAATCGAAAATCGCGGTGGCACTGTGAGTCATCTATCAGCGCAAGGAGATTCTCGGTAAGTCAAGAGGTCAATCACCAAAAATAGCCTGGATCATGATCCAAACAGCTGTGATTTGGCGTCGCTCCTATGCATCTGCCGTGTGATGGACTAATCTTTCACATAAATGCGTAAGTGCTCCTTTGCAGGAAGTCAGTCAAAGAGCAGTATGCCTCGGCGGCATGGTGTCCTTCTCTAGCACGCCTGTACTACCTCTGATCTTGATGCTGAATCTCCCCCGCCTTGATATTCACATCATGAGATGCACTCTCAAATTCATAATCCGTCTTAAAAAGAGCGGTCTTTGGCACAACACGCACCGGAGTTTCGAGGACCTTTATTTGACCCAGACGCACCTGACACCAGCACTTTCGTTGCTGTGCACCTACAAAGTCCACTTTTCCGGCACTAATTGATGGCAGAATGGGCGTAATCCAAGCCACGAAAGGAATGTTGTCGAATTTTTACAAATGGCTGCAAGACCAATTAAGGATCTGGTGGTGACACTTTCGTGGGGGCGAGAACATTAGACTGCACAGCTCATGAAACCTATGCGATCCTACTGCCACCAGCTATATTGTGAAGAACAGGCAAAATCTGTGTCAGTAGTGACAGCCAAGCTGTACTTAAGGCCTTGCTTAAAACTGTAACCATATCTAGGAGAGTTCAGGAATGCAAGCCCTCCCCGAATTTGATGGACAGTCGAAATTCACTAAGACTGTCTGGATGCCGGGCCACAACGGGACGAAATCGCCGATCTGTCTGAGGGTGCTTGCTCAGGAGCTGAAACTTCGTTGGGATTACCTACTTCCTTGATTAGGGCTTCCATCGGTCGTTGGGCCTCTCTAGAAAATAATCGAAGATGGCATGACTTTTTACGATGCAGAGAGAGACCAGGCGCATGCTCCCTAAGGCCTATAAGAAACCCGCGGCATTCCTGTTATCTCTTGACGTAGAGACTTACAGAGACACTGCACCTTCGCCAAACATCTAAGTGTGCTTGGCCTAAGCGAAGAAACGCTCTGCGGTGCCTGTAAAGAAGACGACGACACTGCAGTGTGCTTCTTCTGTCACTGTCCCGCCTATCCTCGGATCTGATGAGAGGATTCCAACTCATCTTGTGTTTGAATCTGAGTGTAAACACATCCTTATTTATCCTTATTTTACACTCTCATCCCTCACCTCACTGAAGAGCTGATATTCGATCGGTCGGTACGAAGCGGCAAAAGATGCTGACACATCCCTTCTCCTCGTCTTAAAGATGTCATCGTGATCACATGCGGGAGGTGATGCGAGACGCTGAATTTGAATTAGTACAATTTTCCGCATCCATCATCAAGATGAGTTGGAATCTGTTCTGAGGATAGTGGCAAGGACTTGTCTCATCTCAAGCCATCTTCATAGATTCTGCTGCGCATCCGTTGTTGTCTAGGCGAGTTGGAGCTGCATAGCTGCACTTTCGCTTAGATCACCAACTTTACAACTTTTTTGGAAGTTTCTCACTTGACGGAGGCAGCCATCGCAGGGGAATTCTCTACTGATGAGTAGACACCCACGATGGCCGCCGGACTGTTTGAATATTGCACGCACATCGTACCAGGATAGTGCTTCTCGATTGCAGCTCAATCGGCTTCTAAAAGCACGAGGCTCGGCAACGAAGTCCTTCTCACCACTTGGGGCCTGCTCCGCTGGATGGGGCTAAGCCAGTACATCAAATCTGCGTCGATTGAGGTTGCGCCATTCTTCCTGCACCATCTTACGTCTCGTGTCGCTTTAGTGTAGTTCACGTCTGTCCCGAGGGGGATCACTGGTGCACAACTGAAGCTCTTGATTGTGGCGTTGGATTGTCCTGGGTGCTGAGTGACGGAATAAATTGTGCTCCTTGATCTTGTGACCAGGTCGTGGCACTTTGGCGATTGGACTTATTTGTAAAATGAAGCGTCTTTCGTGTTTGGACCTCCTCGCACTATCTCCTCTAGCACAAGTTTAAATAGCTCTTAACTATGCACACAACCACGAAACAGAAGAGGCTGTGGTCGACATAGAAGAAAGGGAGAATAGGTTGCTTAACATGTCGGGATGGTGGGATGCACGGGCATGTTATGAACATAGCTTGTACTTAAATTCCTGTGACAATGACATTGGCGACGTATCCCGACATACACAGAATCATCTTCTCGACGTCGGAGGTCATTCAAAGAAGTTGCAGTTTGTTTGGATTAAAAGTCCATTAAATGTCAACAACGGTCTCCCGGGGGGCCAGTCGCTTGGGCATCATAATGGATCCACATTCCATGAGAACCTAAGTGAAACGTGCTTCTGCCTGCCTGAGAACAACAGCACGCAACAAAGCATGCTCAGAGGCTAGGCTCTGGTTCCTACTACATGTCCAGTGGATCTGAATCGTTGCAAGGTCGAGACACGTGGTGTCTGTGTTGGGCGAAACTTGTGCAAAATCTGATGTAAATTGGCGCCCGGATGCCGACTTTTTCAGGTTTCCATTTTCAAATTGCTCTGTGTTGGTCGTGTTTTATTAAGGGACTCACTCCTGGCCGGGGGATGTCATTTTTGTCTAATTTGAAATTGTAGTCATTTGAATTATCCCTTGCACAGGAGAAAATAAAGGGCTTCGCGTCGTGGACGCCCTTGAAATGGCAGACCTTTCTTACAACTAACAAAAATCAGTCTACCTAGGCTCCGGAGTAAATAGGGACAGCAACACCAGTACGAAGATCAAGCGCAGAATTACTCTTGCTAATCGCTGTTTCTTTGGTCTCAAGAGGTAATTGAGTAACAGAGCCATCTCTCGAAACACCAAATTGACCTTGTATAAAACCCTGATCATCCCAGTCCTGCTCTATGGCGCAGAGACATGGACGCTATTGAAAGCGGATGAAGAAGCTCTTGGTTGTTTTGAGAGAAAAGTTCTGCGTACGATCTTTGGTCCTGTTTGCGTTGGAGGAGAAGGTTCAACCACGAACTATACGGGCTGTACAGCGGCATGCAGCCAGTTAAGCGTCTTCGAATCCAACGCTTAAGATGGCTAGGTCATGTAGAGCGGATGGACACCACAGCTCCGGCCCGAAGAGTCTTCGACACCGTCCTCGCACTAGATGGCGCACACAAGTGGGAAAGGACCTCAACCTACTTGGTGTGCACAACTGGAGGCAGCTGGCGAAAGATCGTGCTGGCTGGAAAGGCATGTTGGTTGAGGCCCAGGTCCACCCCGGACTGTAGCGCCAATCAAAGAAGAAGAAGAAGAACAACAACAATCAGTGACTGGACAGCCGTCACCATGGAACTGGCGTCGAGGCTCAATTAGTCACCATCGCCAGCTCGGAGGAACTCCCTCTTCGACTCGCACATCAGTCATTCTCCACTTGCTTAAGCTACTCGCCGGTGAGCGTTGCTCCGCATACTCCCACATCCAGGGACCTAAGGGGCACTCATTTTTCCTTCAAACTCAAATGTCTCTTGCTTTGCTGCCTTGACAATGGATTCAGAACGAGGTGGCCCCAGTACATGTGCCCCATTTGAAATTTGCACAAGCGACGCAGAATTAAAGTGTTCACGAGCTGTTGTCGAAGGACCATAGACTCCTGGCTTTAATTCCAACAATCTCCCGGGAGCACAAGCTGACACAGTACATCCTTGAACCGAAATCAGCCATTCAGCACGAAGGACTTCGCCGCCGAATAACACTCAATCTCGTCCAGTTCCGTTTTGGAAATTAAGCGAGATAAATTGTTGAAGCAAAAAGGACACAAAAATCTAAATCGGGACCACTGCCAAGTGCAATACTCGCACTTTTCCCACCAACCCTGGCCAGGCTAACCATCTCCTGCGTCAAATCCATGTCGCAGCGTTCTATTGAACGATTCCCCACTGCTTCCGTGAATGCCGCCCGACGGGCGTGTGTAACGCTGCTGATGTGCTTTTAGAAAAATGAGAAAATGCCCTCCCACCACACGAAAAATCCACCCACACCTCTGGCTGGCAACGTTGTGGGAGCGCTTCCAGCACGTGGTTTCGGTGCTCAAAGTGGAGCATTTGCCGTGGTTTTTCTTGTACAACTTTCCAAAAATGGGTGCGGTGCGCACCGGAGTGGCTGGCGCGAGGGCGGGGGGAGGGCTGTGCTGTACGTCCTTGCTTTCGGTTTTTCGGTTCATATCCAGCCGTTGGATACATTCGTTGTGTTTTTTTTTGTTTTGCGAAAAAAAGTGAAAACGGTTGTGACTTGTGCAGGAGTGCTCAAGTCATACATTCCGCATGAATTTTGCGGGCGGTGGGGAGGTAGAGGGGAGGTCGAATGAATCTGGGAAAAGTTTTACGACATTTTTCTCGTCGGCGGATGGAGGGGTGCCCATTCGGACGCCCGTAGTTCGTACCTACTCTGGAATGGATTGCGAAATGATGAAAGCCCGTGGAGTGGGATTGACGAAGGATAACCGGTGACATTTTACTCAGCGAAATTGGTGAAAACTTCGGGTCAGCATGGGTAATGTGTAATTTTTTGTGATTACTTATGGGGAGACGCTTACGACTGGCGGAGCGTTTTATTTTCATTTGACTGTCCCATGGCCTGGATGCGGACATTACTTTGGCCGAGATACGAGGCGAGTTGCTGGAGGAGTTGCTGTAGTTGCTGTAGTTTGGCGAGGACCTTCATAAACCACACAGCTATGACATCAGAAAATAATGACATGAGTGGGTCGGGATGAGGATGCGGCGGGTGGTGGCTGGTACTCGTGCAGGTCCCTGTTTGGACAGGCGTGTCTTGTTGTGTGCTAACGACGAGACATAAGCATAAGCTTTTAGGGATAAACTTTTATTCGGAATGCGAGTGCGACCAGAGTGAGCGACAGTAACTGATTGCGACTGAAAACTTTGTCAGCGATGATGTCCTGGTTAGTTTATTTGTGTGCGCACATATTTGATAACTCACGATGCGACAGTACTTAAGATGTCAACGTCATTACTAGTGGTCTGCGTTGGCCGTGTTTTATTAAGGGACTCACTCGTGGCCGGGGGATGTCCAATTTGAAATTGTGGTCATTTGTATAATCCCTTGCAGAGGAGAAAATAAAGGGCTTCGCGTCGTGGACGTCCTTGAAAGGCAGATTTTCCTAAAAACTAACAGCAATCAGTGTGCTGCAGCTGATGTGCTGTGGATTACCTGGAGCACCCGACTAAGCCGCTTCATAAGATTCCAACATTCTCGGAGTTCACTCCGAAAACACACGTTGCTGCAAAGGACCGAGTGGCTTTAGTCTTTGAGCTAGCCACATACGTCAAGGGGTCAAGCCTAGATCCGACAGTTTGCATACTGTCGTCCGTCTGATAAGCGATTATTGAGAACGCAGCCGATTGGACTGTTGGTTCGTTTGCGGGAGCCGCAGGGTGTGTTATTTTGCACATCCGGCGGAACTTAATTGAAAAGTCAGAGACATCCGAATGACAAAAGTCGTAGGTAGGCCCAATAGCGCCGCCGCGGCAATCGGAAGATGAGCCAGAAAGTCGACAAAAATGCCTTACTAACCACTGTCAAGATTTGGGGGTGAAAATTTCGATGTTGTCGGATGCGCTAACGTCTCGGAGTCGGTAGCAGGCAGGATTTGTTTACACCCTCGATTGGATTTTCGCTTGTTAGCAGGGAGCGTCGCTTCTTGAGCCGTTTCTCATTAGCTTCGTGGTGACAACATTGATCTTTAGATCTGCTCTTCTGGCATTGAGGTACAACACGATTAGTTAATCTTGAGCCTCGGCAAGGGAGCTCGAAATGTCGTCGGCCTAATAGAAGTCGTGCAGTTTCTCCGTCAGGGACCAATGTATTCCTTTGAAAGCGGCCTTGTTTGTGCGGTCTGTAACAATGTCAAGAACACTGATAAGCAGCAGGGGTGGTAGTCAACACCATTGCCTTGCGCCGCTGGTGCTGGTGAATGAACTGATCTCCTTACTCTGAAAGCGAACCTTGCAAGACGCGTCCCGGTAAAGCTCCTGGATAAGCTCGCTGTATTCAAACGTTTCGCAAAGCGTTCCAAATGGCTCACCGTCGGACCATATCGAAGACCCTCTCGACCGATCATAAATAAAGATTAGTTACTCGTTACAGACCTTCGTTTTTAATTTTGCAATCGGCTTGTAATGCTTCCAGAGGCACCCACAAGCCAGCCAATTCAGTGTGGCTGACATCCTGCCCCTCATCTGGCACTCATATAATCGAGAGCAAGAGAGCAGCCAAAAAGGCACACAGCACCAGCTCGTGTAACAGGCAAGTTAAATATTCACGCCGCGAAATTAGTGATGTCGAACATGTGCACGCTCGCTCATCAAACTTTCATTCTCGAGGGTTTGTCGAAAACGTAACGCGTCCTCGCTGGCAGCTCTTGAAGAGCAGTCGCCATTTATTGGGCATTGTACTCGCACTTGGACACGCGACACAGTTTGTTCATTTGTTCCCTCGGCCGCATTGTACTCAGCAGTTAATGAGTGCGGCGACTGTTAAATGAAGTGTCCTCCATCAAAGAGTTGAATAACAGATTAACCCGTAGTCTCGCCCTCATTCCGCATTAAGCCGCATTTAAACTGAATCCGTCTCCATGTTACCCAATCCGGAGCGCACATAAATATGTCAGCAGATACTGACGGGAAAATGTAGATCGAATTTCAGAAGACCAGTCGGGCTCAATGATAACAATTTTAATTACGACCGTGACTGTGTCCACGGAAAATTAATTTGCTGCTAATTAGTCTTGGAGCGGTCAAGTGGGAATTAAGTATGTTCAAACCGTTGGAGCACTTGATTAATGCCGTGGATTCGAGTTTATGCAACCGGAGCGGTGCGGCAGTATTTAAAGACAGATGTTAATGCTTGTAATTAAGCACAGGTTAACATAGAGCCAGTTCGGCGAATCGCATACGATTGAATGAACATTTGAGGACAGCCTCACTTTAACTTCAAGACTATCCACATGAGGGGGAGTATAATTTAATCAAATAGCACCCCCTTCATCGAAACTACCGGCAAATACGAGCGCTTGAGGAAACGTGTTGCTGATGCGGTTAACCGGCGAAACCAAGAGACACACTGGCCGCATTCGTGGTACTATAAGCGCATCGTCTAGCTGTGTGCATGCGACTCTACATAGAACTTGGCAAGCCTTAACTTTCACTGGTCCAAGCCTTTCCTCAGGCTTTCCAGCAAGGCGCCCATCTGAGAAATTGAGAGGATGGTCTAGTTACGGCCCCATAGGGAACGTCTTCAAGCAACGCGTAGGGCATCAGAAAGTCTCTCGAAAGCGCCCACCTCAAGGATATAGAAGAGCCTAAGGACAAGCAAAAAATGTTGTCCTTCTACAAAAAAAAACTTAATGCCTGGCCACAGGCTTAAGGAAGGGAGCCAAGCTGTGGGGGTAATCTGTTTACAAGCCCGCAGGTGGCTGTGTATAAGCAGCACTTCCAACAGCTGCTTGGCGGGCCTGACCAAGAGAGAGTGATGGGGTACCAGGAAATCCCAACTCCAGTCGATGAAAAAGTCCCCCCACCTAGCTTTGAAGAAGTCGGCACAGCTATTAAAAGGCTGAAGAACAACATAGTCGCAGGCCCAAATGGCTTGTCATCAAGCCTGGGAGCAGTGTGTTGGTAGGGAGCATGCACCCGTTTCTTGGCCTCATTTGGGAGGACGAAAGCATGCCCGACGACTGGAATATCAGTTCCATGAGCCCCGTTCATAAAAAAGGCGATCCCACCTAAATCCCAAGATCCTATACAGCGTACTGTGTGAACGTCTAAAGCCGTTTTGCAACCCACTTATCGGCACATACCAGTGCGACTTCCGGTCCGGCGTGTCTTCTATAGACCAAGCCATCCCACTAAGACCCATCCTTTAGAAGACTAGCGAGTTTCAAATCGCTACTCACCATCTTGTCATCGCCTTCAAAGGTCTCAGCACTCATCGCAAGGAGTTATTCGAAGCGAAGGCCAAGTTCGGAATTCCAGAAAGACGCGATGCACAGTGCAGTTCGGCTCGATGACCTCTGAGCCAAATTCGGCAAGCGATGTCGTGTGATGGTCCTAGAAAAGATAGTGCGGCGGGTTGCTGTAAACACGGAAGGCACTATCGTCTACCAGTCAGTCCAGTTGTTGGGACAAGCAAACGTGCCGTAAAGGAAGCATTTACGCAATTTGAAGAAAATTCGAAACGTGTTGATCAAGGTTTCTGAGTTAACAGACTTGTGTCCATAACTGGGCATTGGTTGCCTGCTTTCCGCTTTGCTTTACAAACATTCATCAGACTTTTTCGAATTCGGTCTTACTTGGCATCCCAGTAAATAGGGGCATCCCACAAGGAGGTGTTCTCTCTCCCCTTCTTCGGAACGCAAAGTAAATGAATTGCTATTAATACCGGAAGAGGCAGGATGCACAAATTGTTGCCTATGCGTATGATGTTGCCATAGCGGCAACTGGCAAATTCGTCTTTACTCCAAGAGACATAATGCAGAATGCCTCCGACAGGCTGGAAGCATGGACACAAACAGGCGGACTCGGCGTTATCCCACCAAAAACGGATATTGTACTCTTCACCAGAAAATACAAAACATACAAGTGACCTCCAATGAGCGTGGCACTACATTACAGCTAACTGCCAGTGCGAAATTTTTGGGTCTCAGGATTGATGCCAAGCTATACTGGAAACTTAACATCCAGGATAGGGTCAAGAGAGCCTCTGCTGTCCTCTTTAGCTGCAAAAAAGCCTTGAATGCAAATGGGGCTTACAACCAGGCATCGCTCATTGGATTTTCATCTCGATTGACAGAGCGACACTTCTGAATGGAGTCTCACTTTGGTGGACAGGACTAAGCAAGGCTATCAACTGCAAAGCACTCAATCGAGTATAAACACTGGCCCACTTGTGCATCAGCGGAGCACTGAGAAGCCCTCCGTCAGCACCTTCCACCTTCCACGACTGGAACTAATAGCAGAGGGCACAGCCCCAATACTCAAAACACTCCGTTTGTGGTCCGAACTCAACAGCGGCCACTCAACCATTCTCAAGGAACTCAACTTGCTTCCTAGCGACACTGACCGCCCAATTCCCCTTCGAGAAGGAATTCTGCATTCCCTCCAGGTCAGACTGGATGTCTGACAGGCAGACGTTCGATGATCCTCTGCGTATTTTCACATACGGATCGAAGACTAACGAAGGGGTGGGTGCGGTTGTCTATTCCATCTTTGAAGCTCCCTGATCACTGTAGCGTTTTTCAGGCAGAAACTATAGCGAATTAAGAGGCGCTGTAATGGCTCAAAAACAAAGTGGTATCAAAAAGGGATATGAGCATCTGTTTGGACAGCCGGGCAGCTATAGAGTCGCTGGACAGTGTCATGTTCTACTCAAAAACTTCCTTTAATTGCAGGCTGTCTCCTTACGAGATGGCTGAGCATTTTTACATTCATATGGGTGCCAGGACAATGTGACATACCAGGAAACTTCAAAGCCGATGAACTCGCCAGATGTGGTACAACATCTTCCCTACCAACAGCAGGGCTACCACCTACCATGCCGATCGCATCTTTTAAAGATTCAAAGGCACCATCTGCCTTAAGACAAAATAAATCTGGCCATCACTTAACCTAAAACGGTCACTTAGTCAACTCAGCCTCAGCAAGCGCTCGCTAAGGACTCTCATAGAAGTCACAAACGCGCACTGTACAATTGGCACTCATGATCGCAGTATGGGTGCCCACACAATGATTTCTGCTGAAGCTGCATGGATGAAGAGGAGGAAGTAAACACGCATCACCTACTCTGCTCATGCAGCTCTCTGGCTAGTCGCAGGTTCTTACACCATGGGCATACTACATCAGCGGCCTCAATGAGCTAAACAGCGCCAGCTAATCCCAATGAGGATTAGCCAGCTAAGTCGCTTCACCACAAGCACCAACTTGTTCCGATGTTAGGAGAAGTCAATCCGCGTGGTATGACAATGGGCCTACTCTGGCCTTACCTGGCATCCGCAATCCTGAAATTGACAGCGTCATTTAATTCATCAGCACAGCCTCCTGCCCAGATTCCCCTCGAATCACTCGAGAGACGACCCTGGTCGGAGTGTGGACCGTCCCTTGATCAGTCAATCACGCTGACTGCCAGACAGCCTCAAGCTACATTCCTTCCCATCCGTGAGCTCGACAGAAATAGCCATCGATCTGGATTCGAATCCCCCCGCGTTACCAGACCACTTGTCGGTCTTCGCAAAATACAAGAAAATTAATTTTTCTTCGCGACTTCTTCTCTGAGGCGAGTGCCACCGCTGCCGCACACGTGTCCCGAAATCAACAGCTCTGTAAATGCCGCCCACGCCAGCAGGGCCATCCGTTTTCTGCTAAATTCCCCTTCTGACATGACGGCATCGAGGAGAGAAGAAAAAGAAAAAAATAATGCAGACAAAAAACTTCCCGGAAAGCATCGCCTAAAGTCCCGCAATAAAACACCACGCCCCCGTAGATACCGAGCGGGATCAATATAATCCAATTAGACAGCAAAAATGCCTACTTCAGCGGCCTTTCAGAGGCACGCAGGGCATCCGCCCACCGCCCGCCGATCGATCCTAATTGACTCTCAAGGACAACAAATGTCTTGCTCAATGGTGCGAATGAATTAATCAACCCGTACCATAAGTCAATTAAAGTATCGCATGACGCTCAGCCCATCGGCCGGGCGTCGGCGTCTCGAATCTCCCGTTCTGGGCGAGCGCCCCGAAATAATCAGGGACACGTGTTGTCCTTGGATCGAACATGACATCAAGAAGGAAACCACTTGGCCGGACACACACATCGTCCGCCGCCTGGAGAGTGCTTCCATTAAAAATTCATTTGCCCCCAGTCCTAACAGGACACTATTTTTAACTGCGCCAAGTGCCGGGCATCATTAACCCACACGTCGTGTGCTCCAATCTCAGTCAATCTCTCAGTGCCCCAAAGGCGCTCGGCCCGACAAGGTTTCTGCTGACCCATTCAATTACTCTCCAAATCCCGACAACTGTCAATCAGTGGGGAGCCGTACATCGCAAACAGAGAGAGAGAGAGAAAAAAATGCCAAAACGATATCCAGTCAAATTCTCGACTCATCCGCCTCGGAGTCGTCAAACACCATTCGCACCCTGAAGGGCCGGGAGTAGGCCTCGTCTCAATTGCAATTGTATCTTCTTATCAGGCAGTAGTTTATCTCGTCTGTGTGACAGCGGGGTGGCGGCGCGGCTGATGTTTGCAGGGGAGGGGCCTTCATCCATGCCGGATATACGAGAGGTGTGCGCGTGTGTGTCCAGATGTAGGCGCTCCTTGCCTAATGGATTGATTTTGGAATCCGAGAGCACATTCAGTGCGATTACCCACGCCGTGGGACGGGACGGACGGATTTGATCTGTACGAATCTGTATCAATTTACACATTTGTCGGGATGGCAGATAGATGCGATATCTTGAGTGTACTTAAGTGGATAAGGCAACAGTATGGCTGGCAGGTGAGTTGACATAAGGAAGTCATGTTAGGACATGGGTGGCAATTTAAACCCGTTTTTGGGAGTTCTTGATAGGCTCTATCATTCAGTCAGGAGAATGAAGGAAATGTGAAAAGAAACATGCTGAGAATATTGAAGGACCATTTCTGTAGACTGTTAATCGGCGATGAGGCTAAAAAACTCAATTTGGACGATAGAGGGCGAGAATTCCCTTCTCCAGACTGAGACGAGGTCATACTGTCATACGCGAATGACAGTTTTTATAGAGACGAGTTACACAGCGCCTTGTCTAATTTTGGCAAGACTCGTTCGTCTCTACAGAATGACGGTGGAGAATGTCCGATGCCCCGTCAAGGTCGGAAAAAATTGTACCGAGACTTTTGATGTCAGAAAAGGATTTAGACAAGGCGACGCACTGTCATGCGACGTTTTAACATCATTCTCGAGAAGATCGTGCGGAACACAAATGTCGACTCCAGAGGCAAGATCTTCCGCAAATCTGTGCAACTGCTCGCATATGCAAATGCCATTGACATCATCGGAAAGAATACAACGGGCTGCTAAGGGAGCGTTTGTGAGCAGAGAGGAGGAAGCGGCCAAGATGGGGGTCAATTAGGGCTAGCCAAAGTACATGATGTCTACGAAGAAGGTCCACTTACACCGTCAGTTGCTGATCGAAGCTAGAATTTCGACTTTGTCTTCCTAGGCTCCGAAGTTAATACAAGCAATGAACCCAAGCGCAGCGATAAAACGAAGGGTCACGCTGGCCAATCGTTGCATTTTCGCCCTCGGAAGGCCGTTGAGGAATAAAGCCATCCCTCGAAGAACCAAGATATCCCTTCATAAGACCTTGGACGTCCCAGTCCCGCTGTATGAAGCAGAAGCATTGGCACTAACGAAAGCAGACGAGGTCATCCTTGGTCGCTTGGAGAGAAAAGTCCTTCCAACTATCTTCGTATGTACCGTTTTTGCATTAGGAGACTGAACGACGAATTAGTCAAACGAGTTCGAATCTCTCGTCGCAGATGGCTAGGTCACGTTGAGCAATGCTCCGACCCGGAAAGTCTTCGACTCCAACCCCGAAGGACCACCACGCGTTAAAGGAAGACCACGCCTACGATGGCGCACGCAGCTAGAAGGAGACCTCAATATGTTGAACGTGCAGGGCTGGAATCAACTAGCACAAGACCGGGATAAATGGAGTGGCATGTAGGCTTAGGCTCCGGTCCCAGGTCCACCGGACTGAAGCGCCAGCCATAGAAAAAGAAGAAGACTTAGACGCGGTCACAATAGCAATATCATGGTACGGACCGGCTGCCCGCTAGAATCTTAAGTGCAGCTGAAGATGATAGGAAAAAATAGAATGCGGTCTGAGGAAAGCATGCCTCATGAGTAAAGTCTCAGTATCGTTTGCGCCATCCACAAGAAAGGACACCTACTTGACTACATCAGCTGCGGAGGTATAAGACTCCCTACGAGATCTTCTGCGCCGTTCTGTGTACCCGCCTGAAGTCATTCATTAACAATATGATAGGTCCATGTCAGAGTGTCTTCAGGGCAGGAAACTCCACGATTGACCTGACTACTGAAGATTCGGAGAAGACCCAAAAAGTAAATATCGACACCCATCATCTACGACAGAATGCCCAACTTCATGTCTAGTTTTTACATTCCTGCCAAGCTCTTCAGGCTGTGTAGGATGACGACGGAGACCACTCGCGGCTCCATCAATGACAGCATTGAACCCACCGAGTCCTTCAATGTCAAAAATGGCTTTAGACAGGCCGACGTGCAGTCATGTGCTTTCTTCAAGATCGTCCTGGGAGATCGTGCAAAACTCAAACGCCAACATTAGAGGAACGATCTGCCATAAGTCCGTGCAATTAGGCGTTGACGTTGATGAGATTGGCAAAACTCATTCACTTCCGAGACGGATGCGGCTAAAAAGGACATACATTGTCGACTTCAAGGACAGTGCGTCACAATGGGCAGCTGTAAATTTGAGGCAGTCAAGGAGTTCATCTACCTCGGCTGCAGAGTACAGTACATCAGTTCCTAGATGAAACGCAGAATAACTCCTGTCAACCACTGTATTTTCCACTCGTAAAAGATAAATAGTGCGGACAACACGAATGGTTGCCTAGAAGCTAGGCCGCGGCCCTCTACGAGCTGTAGCGCCACCCATATTATTATGAAAACCGATGCATCTTTGGGCTTCAGGTTCAGTAGATAAGACCTTGGTCAGCCCAGTCCTGCTATACCGCGGCGAGGCATGAACAATCTCAAAAGCGAGCGAAGATGTCCTTGGTCTTTTCGAATAACAAGTTCTGCGTGCGATCGTTGGCATTTTTTGAGCTGGTGGAGAAGAATTTTCAGCCACGAACTGCGCGGGGTGCGCAGCGACATAAGCCTAGCCAGGCGTCTACGGATCCATCTCCTACGCTGGATGGGCCATGTAGAGCGGATGGACACCACAGCTCCGTTCCGAAGAATCTTCGAATCGGAACCTGTCGGGCAACCCAACAGGACGCCCGCGTTTAAGGTGACGCACCCAAGTGGAGAAGGACCTCAACCCACTTGGTATGCGAAACTGACTACAGCTAGCCAGAGAGCGAGTTGGGGTGGCTTGTTGATTCTGGCCCAGGTCCAACCCGGACTGTAGCGCCAGCCTTCCCGATTCTGCTTTAGGTACACACTACGTTCAGAGCCACTGCGGTTACTCCAAACCACACATTTTCAGTGTAGAGAGGTGCTAATTTTATCGACTTTCTGTTTTCTCTTGTCAGAAGTCCGGCAGGCTTTGGTTTTTATTTCGCACCCAAGTTTGTTTTGCAGCTTCTAACCTGTCGGTCATCAAGGTAAGGTCCACCATCCGATGCGACAGTGGGTAAACATCGTCTGCGTAGTCACGATGTCGGGGATGCGACGATTAGTACGCTTAGCTTCCATAATGGCTATGAGATCTATTTTCCCGGAATGCCCCGTCTTCGGTAGGCTAACCAGATTGCACCTCAATTCAAGGTTTCGAAAGCCTTCTCGAAGGCGACTAGAAGGCAACAGTAGATGAGGCGGCGACTCAAGGCATTGTTCGATGATGATACGCATAATTCCGACTTCAATTAAGACCACGAGGGATAGCTCTTTTCCCCTGCTGATCGGAATCAACCCGAAGACAATTCACCAAGACATTGAACCAGACTTCAAATTTAAAAAGTATCCAATTAGAAGTAACAATCAAGGTTCACCACTTTTCCATTAGAATGACGACATTTCGCGATTGCTAACACATGTTTCACTGGTTTTGTCTTAGTCTAGAAGTGCAGCGTCTATGATTAGCTCTCTGTTAAAAAATGCAGATCTGTTGCATCGGTCTCTCTTCTCTAACCTACTTCTGGAAGATCGTGCCTCCAGTGTTGGCGTGTGAGTTTTGCACGATCTTCCAGAACGATGTTGAAGGAATCACATGACAGCGCCCTCGCCTTGTCTACAACCTGTTTTGACATTAAAGATCTCTGATAGGTCTTTACCGACCTTGATGAAGCAGTGAGTGGTCCTCATCGTTGTCCTGCTCAACCTGACGAGATTGGCAGGAATGACAGAACTGGAAATGGCGTTGAATAACTAGTCTCTACGCACGGCTTAAACAGGTGCTTAAGAAACATCAAGATTTGTTTAACTCCATCTCCAACAAGCAACTATACCTGAGAACGTGCCAAGACCCTATAAGAATCTCATTACGAACGAGAATGTGGCAGTGGATGGATGTGTCCAATCGTCGCAGCGACAATTCCATTGCGAAGCACGCTCCGCACAAGCTTTGCAGGAGTTCGACGTTACAGATGGCACGCAGGCGTGCTTGGGGCTCTATGGTTGAAGCGCACAAGTAGAAGTGAGTTTGTGAACATGTTCCGTTCTGTTGTTGCCCTAGAATGACAGCTCTTGTTGGATGATCCAATACCGTGATGAGAATCAAAATGTTTAAAATCAAATATTTTTGGCGGATGATAAGGTGAGTCTTTACTCGTTTACACACAATTTTTCTAAAATGGCACTTTTTAATGAACAATCCAGTTCAACGAGAACAGCTTCACTGAATCGCACGAGGCATTGACAGAGCAGATATATGGCGAATGTTGTACGCATTTCCCAACCTTGGAGCTTCTTCCTGTAGTCACTCTCAAAACAGTACCACTTGTCAACAAAATGTTGCCTCTTCAGAGCAACGTAGCTCTTCTCACTTCGATCTTGACATACCTCGTTCGGATCCCTGTGTCTTTTCTGAAGGCTTCTTAAAATGACTGCTTCTTGGCAGATTCGGTTGCTGTTACTCTCGCAGTCTCTACTTTCGAATAAGCTGAATATGTCGTATCTTTTCGTATTTGTTTACTTTTTCCCAAAAAAAAAACCCACCTAAGTTCCCCATTCCTTGTCAGACAGACTGTACACACTTCAGCATTACTTCCAGCCATGTAACCTCTTGTTTATGCGGCATTAAGACCCACTTGTGTAGTGCACATCCGGTGCTGACGGTCTGATTGGCTTACCAGGGACCGTGGGGTGCGCTAAACCCCCTTCGTCACGGCGGCGTAGAAGATAATCCCATTTTACACCCATAAAACTTTCGAGAGCAAATCATGCCACAAGGCGTGCAAAACACTCGCCTTTTCCAGATGTGGTTCGTATGTGTGTCCCTCTACACAGCGTGTGACACATTTCAACTGGCAACGACAAGCCCGTCAAGGCGTGTGTCGTGACAGGCAATGCTTTGAGTGTGCCGCCAAGGGAAGGTGAGCGGAAATTCAATTAAAGCTCGTCGTATTTACTTTCGCTGAAATTGCAAGGGGGGAAGCTTAAATAAGGACGGTAAGCCGTTAATGCTGCAAACGTGGAAATTCCAGCCTTTCATCGTTAAATCAACCACCCCACCATGGAAATAAAGGAGGCCAGGTACTCACCGATGACGCTGAAGTTGTACGACAAGAACATCTTCGGCTCCGTGTTGATTTGGCACTCATAGATCCCGGAGTCCCTCGGTTGCGGATACTTTATCTGCAGGGTCCAGTTGCCAGAGTTCTCCGGTCGTATCACCTGCAACGAAACGAGCGAGTTATGCGTGGTATACCTAGACCGGCACGCAGATCAACAGGACACCCTGCATCCTCCTCCTCGGGGCGAGCCTCATGGGAACTCCATGCACTCGCATGCCGAGCCAATCAGCCGGTCCAGCCACTCGAGCAACTTCATAAGAAATCGCCGCAGTCTCTGGTGAAACCGATGATATTCGGATATCCGAGGAGGAGAACGCACACATTCCTCGAGCAAGGATGCGCACGAGGCATGAGGAGTGTAATTGCATTCCGATGCTACGTACTTCATCCAGCATCGTCGGCAACGGGCAAAAATACGAAACGGAAACACATGCAGTGCCCGATGAGCCGTGCCACAGCGGCCATCGGAGCAATGCCGGAGAATGGACGTGGCCCTAAGCTTACCTGGAATCTCTGATCGGATGTGTATGTTGTGGAGCCAGCCGTGATTATGTGCAAATCACGTTTCCTGATCCATGAAACCTGAAATAATGCGAAAATAGATTGTTAGCAAGTCAATGGAAGTGAGATGATTCGGAAGGATTTCGATTTATTGCAATTTTCTGTGCATGCACTGGGCCAGCGCCCCGAGTGGTGTTGTCTTGGCAGGAAAGTCGGACGTTCAACGGGCGAGATGGGTGGCTGTTCTGCAGTCGAAGTGATTGGATAGATGCTCCCTCTTCGGGCGAGAGAGCTACCGGTCAGGGAGGCAGGAATTTTTTATAATTTCCGATTTGACTGTCTGCAAAACTTTCGCAGAATATGGAGTGAATAAATCAGGGGAATGCTTCTCTGACAGAACATTCTATCAGAGCGCAACATTCCATCTATTCCGGATCTGGAACGACTTCGAGGAAGGAGCAACATCGACGCGTCGGCCGAAGCGCGGGAGATTTGTACAAGCGTTCGGACGGTTCAATTGAAGCGTTGCCATTGTGCGGAACTAGGCGCAGCTGGGTAAAGATGGAGCTAGCTGGAGACGCCAGGTCCACTCGGGACTGGAGAGCCAGCTTTAAGGAAGCAAGTGAATCCATTTGTGTTTGTCAACTGCCACGGTAATTGAAGATAGGCATTTTGGGAATTCGAGGTGTCTTTTTTTCTAGTGATCTAGGTTTTAGGCGCAAAAAGTAACGAAGCGCCCGTAAAACAACTGCACGAGCAGATGTAGTCCAGAAGAAGCAGAGCCATCGGTGTGTAAGCTCCTCCGAATCCGGTCATCCTGGATCGGGAATAGGTGAAGTTGGTGCCTGTGTGATCGATTTGGTGGTGGCCTTGGACACCGTTTGGCTGGAGAGCCTCCTCGAAAGCTAGTCAGGCGTGGCATAGGTAACCAGTTGCTGTACATTAGCTGTGACATGATAACGGGTAGAAAGTTGCCCGTGAAAAACAACGCGGTCCTTGGCATTAAAACTGGTTTACAAAGGGATCGGTTTGTTCGCCAAAACTGTCTTTTTCAGAACGTCGAGGGAAAAATGGAAGAAACTGGTGCAAGTTTGGCAAAGTTGAACAAAGCAGACAACCTCTTAAATCCTGACCTTACTTACTTACTTATCAGGCAGACGAACCATGAAGGGTCTGAGCCTGAGCAGTTGCTGCCTTCTATCGGTGACGGTCCTGGCCACGCTGCTTCCAGTCATCAAGGCCAAGCTTTGCTTGGTTTTTGAACCGGAGGTTCGGTCTTCGTCTCCTTCTCGAACCAGGAGGCTCGGATTCGAAGACCCTCTTTACTGGAGCGTTGTTGTCCATTCGCTCGATGTCGCCAAGGCAGTGTAGTCGACGGATTTTTGCCTTCCAGACTACATCCGCATTCTTGTACCGATCGTAGAGTTCGCGGTTGTGTCTTCTCCTCCATTCGCCTTCCTCGCAGACGGGACCATATATCCGACGTAGAATTTTTCTTTCGAAGGCACCAAGAATCAGCTCTGCAGCCTTACTTAATGTCCAGCTTTCGGCTCCATAAAGTAGGACTGGCAGGATAAGGGTTTGGTAGAGCATGACTTTGGTCCTTCGAGTCAAGAGCTCCGAGCCCAGTTGTTTTGACAGACCGAAGTAGCATCGGTTGCCAAAGGCGATTCTACGTCGGATCTCCACTACGATGTCAATCGTGGAGCTTGCATTTGCCCCGAGGTAGACAAACTTCTTTAGCTGTCGATTGTGACGTTTTGGACTAGGTGGTGTGCGGCGGATCGTTGTTTGCTCGATAGCATATATTTTTTCTTGTCCTCGTTGACCTTAAGACCAGCTCGTTTCACCTGTTCCTCAATTGCCGTGAAGGCTTCCACTACGGCGCGTTGGGACCGCACGATAATGTCGACGTCATCAGCGTATCCCAACAGCTGGACTGACTTGTAGAAGATAGTGCCTTCCGTGTTGACTTTTGCCCGCCGCACTATCTTCTCCAGTACCAAATTGAAGAAATCACATGACAGCGCATCTCCTTGCCGAAATCCGGTGCAGGTTTCGAACGGGTCAGAGGTTTTTGAACCGAACTGTGCATCGAATCATTTCAATTTCAATTAAATTTTCCCCGGGATATAGAATTCGTCCATCGCTTCGAATAGCTCCTTGCGATGAGTGCTGTCCTAGCCACCCTTGAAGGCGATGACAAGATGGTGAGTATCGATTTGAAACTCGATGGTGTTCTCCAGGATCTGCCTTAGTGTGAAGATTTGGTCTGTAGTCGATTTGCCGGGCCGGAGGCCGCTCTGGTACGTGCCGATTAGTGCGGTGCAAAACGGCTTTAGACGTTCACACAGTACCCTGGTTAGGATCTTGTAGGCGACATTGAACAGCGATACACCTTTATAGTTCTTGCAGGAGGTAGGATCGCCTTTTTTGTGGATGGGGCATAAGCAGCTGATATTCCAGTCGTCGGGCATGCTTTCATCTTCCCAAATTCGGCAAATGATTTGGTGCATGCTCCCTACCATTACATTGCCCCCAGCTTTGAAAAACTCCGATGGTAAGCCATCTGAGCCTGCGGCTTTGTTGTTCTTCAGCCTTTTAATGGCTGTACCGACTTCGTGAAAGCTAGGTGGGAGGACCACTTCGTCGACTGGAGGTGGGATTTCCTGGTTCCCTATCAATCTCTCCTGGTCAGCCCGCTAAGCAGCTGTTGGAAGTGCTGCTTAAGCACATCCATTATTCCCTGTGGGTCCGTAACTAGGTTACCCTCGCAATTTCGAAGAGCCTGGGTGCCTTTCCTCAAATCTGTGGCCTTTTTTGTAGAAGGCCCGTATTTTTTGCTTGTCCCTAGACTCTTCAATATCCTTGAGCTGAGAGGTTGCGAGAGATCTTTTCTTTAGGCGAAGAAGCTTTTTCTCCTCCCGTCTTCTACCCCGGTACTAGTCTTGCGCTACTCTTGTTTTCCATTGCAACGCTTTTTGGTATGCGTCGTCGGTTGTTCTGCTCACACTCACCATCATACCACGGGTTTCTTGTCGGGGGTGGTAGGTAGCCTTAGGTAGCCACCTCTTTGATGGCCGAGCGGCAATGCAACCACATCTCGTTGGCACTTGACGTAGGCATACCGGAGAGTCTTTCACTTAATTGCTCTTCGTAGGCTCTGCCAATCTGCGGTGGGATTAGGTGTCCAGTGTCAAAAGTTCTCTTTGTCGGCTGGTGAAGCTTTCTGACATTGGACAGTCGAGCTCTGAATCTTGCTGAATCTTGTCGACGTTTGCCCCTGAATGTTCCCACATCCAGGATATTTGACGCGTGTCTTCCGTCAATAAGCACATGGTCAATTTGGTTGGCGGTTCGATCATCCGGGGATCGCCATGTTGCTGTGTGGATTTTTTTGGCGAGGGAACCTCGTGCTAGCATATTACGTGCTGTCGCAAAGACTGTGAGTCGGAAGCCGTTATCTGTTGTCGTGTCGTGGAGGCTGCGCTTTCCGATCACCGCCAACGATGTTTTCCTTGCCGATTTTAGCATTGAAGTTTCCGAGTACGATTTTGACATGGTACTCCGGACAGGCTCCGTAGGCACCGTCCAAGAGGTCGTAATAATCCTCTTTGACAGAGTCGCTTATCGGTTTGAAGTCGATGACCTTCCGCTTCCGCCGCTTAAATCCTGACCAACGAGCATAATATGTTCAAATAAAACATCCCCGAAAACTCGAATGAAATGGATAAACATTAAGGCAACTGGCTAGGCGAGTAGGTAGATCGGGGTGACCAGTGGGCTTAAGACGAACTGGAAAATTGTATCATTAAAGCGCATATGCTAGTTTAAGCCTTTATCGACATAAACAATTTTTCGTTTGTTTTGCGGGTTGCGAAAAATAAAATGCAGGTTTTCAAGAAATCGTGGAAAATTAATGAGAAACCAAAATTGAAAGTCATTTCCAATAAAAGTGAAAAATATGTAGAATGCAATACGCCATTTTTCACGTCAGTCGCAACGACGCGAAGGGTGCACCATTTGCCTCGTCTCTAAACCGATATATACAATTTTAAGTTTTAAATATGAACAACCTTAGCACCGTGCTACACAGCCGCCGATAATCCAATCAACACAGCCTCGCATCCGCTGTGAAAGTCCACGCTGCCATCGACACAACCCACGACAAGATCGCGAATAGCCCACTCGGCCACCAACTGAACAGCTTTAAGTGAATCCACTCAAAGCCAGCCCTTGCAAGCGTCCGCCTCAAAGAACGCAAAGTTGTGGTAAACAGGAAGTCGACGGACAGCACAGAGAAGTCTGATGCAGAATCTCTAAGACCAGGACGTACGAACTCAATGGGCAAAGAAATTAAGTTCCCATCACCCACAAAAGACCAATATACTCCAACTGGCATGGACATGCGATTAATTCGTTCCTCAAGCCCGCGCACAAAGGAGTTCCTGAGCGCAGATAAGATCAGGGAATGTGCTTTAAAACTTTCATAAATGGCAGCACGTCCCCCGCGGGGAATGAGGTAACATCCATCCGCCACCCCCAGCCCCATGCAAATATAAATAAATTCAATACCTTGCGTCCAGGGCGCGCTCTAAGATCCCCTGCAATGGATACATAATTGATAACAGGCTGAGGGTACACAGCCCAAGAGGTGGGCGGGAGAGAAAAAGCACGAGGAAAACTCTGAGAAAGCGAAAACCGAAATCCTTAATCTCCTCCTGTGCGCCCCACGCGCAGCACGATGGCTGCCGGTTTTATGTTTTGTACACATGTTGCCCCCGAGGGCGACACGGGAGGCTGGGAATGTTTAATGTGCGCCGGCTTCGGCTGGTAATTAATTTCCCATAGACGCCACCTCCGAGACCACGAAACGAATTCAGCCACAAATCGAAGCAAAGACATCCCGACCAGGACGCAATGCCACACAACTCGAACGGTGCGGCGGAGCTCAAGAAATGTAGATGTAGGTGAGCAACTACGCTCATGACTGAATTTTAAGTCTCGTGCTCATCTTCCAGGGCAGCTCGATGAATATTTCACACGGTTGCTGCGGAAGGCGGAATGCGGAAGGCAGCAGGCAGCAGGCAGGAGTGCGGGACCTCGGGGATAATCCTCCTTGCACCTAAGAAGGGTTCATTAATATCAAAGCACATTATGGATAAACGACTTTGTCTTGAGGTAAATTTACCGTCACCACCTCTGCGCAGCACGGGCCGCCGTCACAGTCAACACCAGACTCTGAAAGAACTGAACACTGTCTGAGGGCGCACACAAAGAGGAGCTTCACAGTTTCTTCTCCGCTTTTAGTTTTTGTCTGCTCTGTGGCCCCCTTTGACTTGAGCAGCACAATGGAGCGAGCAGGGAGCCAACGGAAACATTGTATCGGGCAAGTGTAGTCAAATGAATAGCCCGCTGGCTCCCGTAGCTGGGCTGAGTCGGAGCATGTTGACAGAGGAGGGGTGCCAGTGGATCGGGTCTGGAGGTGACAAGCCTGGAAGCGTTATGAAATTGCGAACTATTCGGGAGGGCTTATGATTATTTTCATACTGAGGAGAGGGTGGAACGACCTTGCGACAAAGGAGCGCAAGTGCTGGGAGAAGAAAGGATTCGGCAAGTGTTTTGAAAGTTTCCCAAGGCCGGGGCGGGTGGACAGTCGGTTATGTGTCCATTGACTTCGACTTGGGTACGCAGCTATCAAAGGGATTCATGGCTTGAGGCTGGCAAAGGGTGCTTGAGACTGCTTGAGAGGTCTTATTTGACAAAAGTGTTTTTTTTTTTGTTTTCTTATTGACAAACGAACACCTCCCAGAGGGCTTTAGGAGGAAGAGTCTGTGAAACTTGTGAAATTACAGTGTGTCGCAAATCGAAAGACATCTCCGATAAGAGGGACTCCGGGCATTATCCGGTGTCTGGTGACCTTCGTAATTCGCTCGACATGTTCAGTTGTGATGGGATTTATATTGGAATTCGTGCTCCATCACGGTCGGTAACGAACTCAACGAGACCTTAAATGTCAAAAAAGATCTTAGGCAAGGCGATGGCAACAATGGGCTTACCGATGAATGAGGGCATAAGGAAGTACGTGCTGTTATGTGGCATTGCGTCCTGGTCGGGATGTAATCAAGAAAGGACACACAACATCGACGACTCGGACAGAACGTCACTATAGGCAGCCACAACTTCGAGGTGGTCAAGCACTTCATCTAACTTGGCTCCGGAATAAGTTGTACAAGCAACAACAGTGACGAGATTTAACGCAGAACACATCTCGCCATCCGCTGTTTCTTTGGACTCAAGAGGCAATTGAGTAGTAGAGCCCTCTCTCGAAAGACCAAGCTCACATTATATAAGACCCTGATCATCCCTCATCCCGCTGTATGGAGCGGAAGCCTGAACTACCTCAAGAGCGGATGAAGACGCACTTGGTCACTTCGAGAGAAAAGTTCTGAGTTCAATCTCTTGTCCTGTTTGCGTTGAAGACGTCTGGAGAAGAAAATTCAACCACGAACTGTGCGGGCTGTAAAGCGACACGAGTCTAGCCAGGCGACAACATATCCAACGTCTAAGATGCCTAGACCATGTGAAGCGCATGGATAACACTGCCTCAGTCTTCGACTCCGAACCAGTGGGACAACGCAATGGAGGACGACCAATAGCCGATGGCGCACTCAAGTGGAGAAGGACTTCAATAAACTTGGAGTGCGAAATTGGAGGCAGCTGGCTAAGGTTCGTGACAGATGGAGAGGCTTCTTGGCTGAGGTCCAGGTTAGGGCCGGACTGTAGCTTCATAAGAAGAAGAAGAAGAATGCCGCTTAGAACGAGATCCAGAATACCAGCTACGGAGATGCGATTTTTTCATGCTGTTGGTGTAAGGCGTGACTCACGCCAGTACACGAGCTTAATCGAACGACTACACTTCGATGGTTTGACAGCACCAGTACCTCTATTTAGCAAGCGGTCGGGTAAGGCCATGACGATATGTTCTTAGGCATAGGTAATGATGTGTCGATGGCGATTCACAGTCCTTCGTCTAGCACATTTCAAAAAATGCAATGTCGTGATTCAAGATGATATTGATAGGAAATGAAGTGAGATATTAGTTATTTCGGGAAAAAAAACGAAGGTAGCTTGCACAGGCATGGGCCTGCGCATACAGGGCAAAGCTGTTGATTGTTCTCAACTTGGCGAGTTGCCAACAGCGATCCCTGTAAATGCGAAGCTCAAGGAGACACGCAGTCACCTAGTGGCGATCACTGGATAGCCTCTGCAGCCACCCCGTTCGAGGCGAACCAATGTATGCAGCCAATGTATATGCCCTTGTCCAGTGACTTTAACTAGGTTTCCCACAATTCCCCAGGTTCGGTGGTTTCGCGTGGGAGTAACTTCCCGCCTCGGATATGGATGATCTTACCGCTGATGACCCTAGCAAACAACATAAGGACAATGATTTTCAGCGTCAGGACGCTTAACATACCATGGAATGATGGAATTCCCGCCCTCCCGACCTGATTGAAGTGACGACAGCAATGTCCAAGCTGAAGTGCAATAAGGCTGCTAGTGCCGATGGACTGCCTGCCGAGCTCTTCAAAGCAGCTGGTGATGATCTGGTGAAGTGCATACACCTCTGTAAAATCTGATCGAAAGAAAATATGACCGATGGATGTAATCCTATCATCGTTTCCCCGATCCTAAAGAAATGAGACCCTCTAAACCCTGCCAATTATAGAGTGACAGGTCAACTAAACATAAAATCGTTTCAGTCTGTCTGTTCAAGGGCCTAAAACCCTACGTCAACAGCCTGATTGGCTAATATCAGTGGTTCAGGGGTTCACGAAATCCACTATTGACCGAATATTCACATTACGGCAGATCTCGGGAAAGACCCAGGAGTTTCAAATTGATTCTCACCACCTATTCATCCACTTGAATGTCGCGTGTGGCAGTATTTATAGCTACGCATTACTAAACCACTGTTGTACCTACTGTATAACATGCTAACCGGTAGGCGGTTCGTAGTCAAGAATGGCAACGTGACCTCTACAGGTATTTTTGAAATTAAAAATTGTCTCCAACAGGGTGCCGTTAATTCGCCGATTCTGTTCAACATTTTCTTGAGCGATCTATCAGATTCCGGACGCTATTGCGTATGCCGACGACTGGATCGTGTACAGATCAGGCAAAAAGATCGAGGACATCACCAGGCTCGCGCTGGCGAAAGTTCTCAATTGTTGGACGGCACGGCAACCACTGGCGCATAAGATTGTTGTCAGATACCTGGGGATCTGGCTAGATCAGTATCTATATTTTAACAAACATGTAGATGCTGCTCTAGCCAGGGCCCGAGGCGCTTTCGCCCTTACAAAGAGACTGTTTTACAACAACCAACTCGATGCAAGGGTAAAGGTGATCTGCTACATGGCCCTCATACGGCCACATATGGCTGTCCCGTGTGGTTCAACGTGAGTGCAAGCTTGATGGAAAAGATTCGGGTGTTTGAGAGGGCTTGTCTTAGGGCCTGCCTTCGCCTCTACAGAACACCAGAGTCCCAGTACAGAAAATTCTACTCCAATGACGTGTTATACAACAGGGCGAACCTGATACGAGTGGACAATTTCCTGGTGAAGTTGATTCGAGGTCACATTGCGAGAGCGATGAACTCGGTCAATAACTTGATGTATTGTGCTTACTACCCCAACCCACAGTACCACGAAAGGGTACGTCACAGTGGCTTCGTCCCTCCAGAAGCATTTCACTACTTTGACAAGCACGGCCTGATACAAGACACGAATGCGGTACCGCTCCTGTTTCACATAGCCAGGTCAACTGTGGATGGGCGACTCAACCCCGACCGTTCCGTTGCACAACGAGTTGAGGAGGACCTCCTCCTCCTTTGTCTACCACGGCTTCGAAGTTAAGGTTCACACTAGCCAGTCGCTGTTTTCTTGGGCTTGAAAGGCCACTGAGGAATAAAGCCATCTCTCGAAGAACAAAGATATCCCTTTATAAGATCTTGGTAGTCACAGCATGGACACTTACGAAAGTGGACGAGGATATCCTTGGTCACTTGGAGAGAAAAGTCCATTTATTGTCATTTGTCCCGTATGGGGTTTGGAGGATGAGACTGAACGACGAAAAAAAGATTTAGTCAAACCTGTTCGAATCAATCGTCTCAGATGGCTAAGTCACGTTGAGCAAATGGACACCGATGCTCCGGCCCGGAAAGTCTTCGACTTCAAACCCGAGAGACAACGCGGTAAAGGAAGGCCACGCCTGCAGTGACGCACGCAGCTAGAAGGGGACGTGCAGGGCTGGAAGCAACTAGCACAGTACCGGCCTGGGTGGAGAGGCATGTCGGGCGAGGCCCAGGTTCACTCCGGACTGTAGCGCCAGCCAAAGAAGAAGAAGGAAATATTAGAAGTTCCCACATACATTTGAGCTGAAAGCTCCAAACCATCCATGTGGCCACCATTAGGTATTTCAAAAATTGTCCAAATGTTACACCTCTCCCGCGTAACCCTCGAGAAACCGACGACCGATCACTGCACCGACACCCGCTTGAAACCCTCTGAATAACTCACTTTGTGGGCGAACGTCTTCTCGCTTCGCAGGTCATTTAACAATTTGCCAAAGTTCACGGTCTCTGCCATCAGGCAAATCTAAAATCAAGGAACCCCCCTCACCCAAGCGAGAGTCTACAAAATGGCACTGGCGTGATTCGTCTGTTTACTTGACCGCCATTAAAGCGACGACACTGGAAGTGGTGTCCTCCTCGCCCGCATCGTCAGCATGCTTAATATGCACAAAGCCTGTGCAAACACAACCGTTCTCCGTTCGAAAGTCGTCACCGAACAGCCACACTCTGTGTCAACAAACACCACCAGCACCAGCAGAGTCTGTGATATTTTCGGAAAACCACCTCAAAGTCATTGTCATCGGCCTGGCGTCTGTCCCCAAGCCGCATTTTATGTACCAAGGGCGCACATCAAATTAATTCGCCTCCGAACTCATGTCCTCATTTGTTTCGCTGGCTCCCTGCAACAAAATGGCGCTTGGTGTGCGTTATTCCGCCGTATTTATTGCAAATAAAAAAGTTTCCACCGAACTCGGTTCGTCCTTTATTTGCTTTTTAATTGGAAAGAATCAGATTAAGGCATCACAGCGTCGTCGTCGCCGGCGAGAAAGGATTCCGTCCTGCGAACCGTTCGCCCCGCCCAACGGGTGCACAATAAAGTCAAAACAAATCAAATATTTTCCAAAATTAAACCGAAGTTTTTCGCTCTGGGAGTCACAATGCGCTGTAATATTGTGCCGCTGCGCCCCTGTGTCCCCGTAAGCTGTTGTCACGACCCTTTCCGCTTGGAATTCCCACACACAATCACCGATTGTTGGCATCGTTCCCTCCGTCATCGTCGTCGTGGCGCAGTGTGGAAAGACTGGTTGGATCCGATCGTAACGCTTCGTCGGGGGGCACGGGCGACGGCAAGTGCTTCGACTTATTGGCGAACGCGGCGCACCTTTAGAGTGAGTGGCGACACCGTGGGACTGGGCACCGTCGTCGTCGTCGTCGTATAATTAATTCGATTAGAAAAGTTTGCCAAAACAAAATATAATTCCCCGGTAATTGGGGGATATAGCCACCGTAACTGTCATCGTGCCATTGAATGGGACAAATAAATAGGTGCTGTCGCCGGACGGGGGTGCCTCGCTCCCGGGTGATTTTTTTTTTCCCATTTCCCAGAGTGGGCGTAATTAGGAGTAATGCCATTCAATCTACGGACTCGCTGGGGACGCAACAAGGGAAACTTTGAAATGAATTTCGAAGCCATCCCAAATAACCCTTATTCCGGGTTGATTGCTTTTGGCTTTGGAGTTGATGACGGGCTGGTGTGTGCTCTGAAATTTGAGTTTATTTCGGTGGCCACTGGATAGTTGTTGATTACATTTGCTTCACTTTAAAGGGGCTTTGTTCTAGCATTTTGGGCTGTTATAAAGGGTTTTCCAATAGGGACTTGACAACGATTTTTTGTAAGCGAAGCACAATCAAAATATTTATGAATGGAACTCGACTTTGTCCACTTGGCCATCAGGGGCACGATTGCAGCGGTTGAGTCGTTGGACCCAATTTTGTACGACTCGGCCACACATTTCGGTGGAAACGGCTGCTATTTAGCGTTTAATGTTGGCTCTGAGCTCTCGTCGTCGTCTTGTTGGCATAAACTAATGCCTCAACGTAGCTCCACAGAAAATAGCCAAGTGGCCTTAAGTCGCACGAACAAGGCGCCCCAGCGACTGGGCTATTTCTTGAGAAAGCACGCTCACCAACACTTACTCTTGAGTAAATCCATTGTAAGCTGTCCTTATCTTCTAATTCAGTCCAAAAATGATCGGTAATAGTGCCCCAATAACGCTGACCATTTCCAGTAACGTAACAATCGTCATCTTCTTTGGCTGGCGCTACAGTCCGGGGTGAACCTAAGCCTCATCCGACATGCCTCTCCAACTAGCGCGATCTCTGGCTACCTGTCTCCAGTTTCGTACACCAAGTTGGTTGAGGTCCTTCTCCACTTTGGAACTTTCCACTCCGAACGGAAAGAGCGATGCCTCAATGGTCTGGACAGGTGGCACGAGTGCCCGCATCATCACATGGCACGCATCGGAAGAGACAACCCAAAAATGTTCCATCACCCACAACCTTCTTCATCTTTGTGTGGCGCTCCAACCAGGATGGACCTGGGCATCAAACAGCATGCCTCTCCAGCCAGCACGATCATTCGCCATTTGCGCACACCAAGTTGGTTGAGGTCCTTCTCCACTTGTGTTCTTCGTTCTCTTTTGCGTTGTCCGAATAGCTCGGAAGCAAAGACTGTCCCACACCACCTGTGACAGAATATTTGAGATGACATCTTAGTCTAGATCTGACCGCGACGTAGAAACGCTTCTACTTCGGCGCGTCGAAACTCTACTAGCTGTACCAGCACGTTTTTCTTCATTTTTGGCAACCTCTCTATCTAGCCCGGCCTTGTACTAGTTGCTTCCATCCACGCACGTCCCCTTCTAGCTGTGTGCGCCACCGTAG
The DNA here is from genome assembly GCA_916610145.1 of Eristalis arbustorum. Taxonomy (NCBI): domain Eukaryota; kingdom Metazoa; phylum Arthropoda; class Insecta; order Diptera; family Syrphidae; genus Eristalis; species Eristalis arbustorum. The sequence continues at coordinate 32,328,833 of OU744319.1, read as the reverse complement.
GCGTGGTCTTTCTTTACCGCGTTGCCCCTCGGGTTTGAAATCGACGACTTTCCGGGCCCCAGCATTGGTGTCCATTCTCTCGACGTGACCTAGCCATCAAAGACGAGAGATTCGAACTCGCTTCACCAGGTCGATGTACTCATTTATTCTTCGTCGAATCGGAAACAAGTCAAAAGCAAATGGCAGCAATGTTAAATGTTGCACAACACATACTTTCTGACCGTTTAAAAGCTATGGCAAAGATCCAAAAGTGTGAAAAGTGGGTGCCACATGAATTGAATGAATGATGGAAAGCCGAGAAAACACTTGTGAAATTTTGCTTCAAAGACACGTAAGAATATCGGTTTTGCATCGGATTGTTACTGGCGATGAAAAAATGGATTTACTTTAAGAATCCTAAACGGAAAAAATCATGGGTTAATCCGGGACAACCATCAACATCGACTGCAAGACCAGATCGATTCGGCAAGAAGACAACACTGTGTGTTTGGTGTGGCCAGAAAGGAGTGGTGCACCACGAGCTCCTAAAATTTGGTGAAACCGTTAATACTGATCGCTACCGACAACAAATGATCAATTTGAACCATGCGTTGATCGAGAAACGACCAGAATTGGCTGGAAGACACGGTAAGGTAATTTTGCTCCATGACAATACACCTGCACACAAAGCAAAACCGGTTCAAGATACAGAGCAGCTACCCCACCCGCCGTATTCACCAGACTTGGCTCCTTCCGACTACCATTTGTTTTCATCGATGGGACACGCATTGGCTGAGCAGCACTTCGATTCCTACGAAGAAGTCGAAAATTGGGTGTCTTATTGGTTTGCTTTAAAAGACGAACAATTTTACTGGCGTGGTAATTCACAAAAGGTCCAGAAAGGTGGTCGAAATGTGTAGAAAACAATGGCCACTACTTTGAATAAAATGTAAAATGTTTCCCATTCATAATTAGTGTTTTATGTTAAAAAAAAAAAACGCTCATTTCATACGGGTACACCTGGTACTTGGCTTTACCCTCGTTTACCGGCTAAGCCCATCTTTTCGGCCTCCGTTGCAATACCCACAAAAGCGCATTTGACATCACACTGCGTTGTTCCGATAATGTGACCTTGTCTGAATCCATTTTTGACATCAGAGGTCTCGGTTAGGTCTTTACCGACCTTGATGGAGCAGCGTGCATTCTCCATCGTCATCCTACAAAAACGGACGAGTTTGGTAGGGATGCCAAAACTAGACATTGCTATGTATAGCTCGTCTCTATGGATGCTGTCATATGCGGCTTTAAAGTCGATGACAGGGTGGTTGGTATCGATTTGTTACTCATGGGTTTTCTTCAAAATCTGCCGAAGTGTGACTATTTAGTCGATGGTGGATTTTCCTGCTATGGACCGACCAGGTTGTTCACGTTCACGAAGTACGGCAGATAAGATTTTGTAGGAGACTGATGCCTCTGTACTTGGGGTGCCGTGGCGTTGTGGGTATGTGCGGCGACCCCAACCTCGATGTCATAGGTTGGATTCCAGCTCTGAGCGACAAAAATAAGTTTCACGACCTCACCTCTTTCGAGTCACTGACAATGCTCAAAGAGTATTTTCTGTCTAGAAAAAAGCTTCTCAAACTTGGCCGTTCGGAGTCGGCATAAAACTGAAGGTCCCTTCCACTCGTGAAAGAACAATAGCACGCACAACACTAGTGGATGCTAAGAAGCTAGGCCTTGGCCCTCTATGGGCTGTAGCGCCACCCATAATTATTATTATTATGCCTCTGTAGTTGGCGCACTTCAGAGGGTGTCCTTTTTTATGAATCGAGCAAGCAGTTCTGAGGTTCCATTCATCGGGCTTGTCTTCCTCCGACCATATTTTACAGATGAGTTGGTGCATGCTCCTTACCAAATCATCGCCTGCGGCCTCAAAAATTTCGGCGGGTAGGCCGTCAGCTCCAGCAGCCTTGTTGGATTTCAGTTAAGATAAGCAATCCTCACTTCATCCAGGACGGGTGGACTGAAGTGTTGATCTTCAACGTTCCTTTCAGTGGGGTTGGTTCGTTCTGCTTGAGAGCATTTGGTCCTTCGTCGCCGTTACACAGTCTGCAGAAATGGTTTCTCCATATCCTCAGCATCGTCTGTGGCTCTACTTCCCTGGATCATCCTTATAGGCTTCGGTTCGGACTCTATAACCTTGACTGGTTAGCTTTACCCTTTGCTATAACTTCCTTACCTCATGCCTGCAGTAATATCCCTCTATTCAGTCGATCGAGCGCTTCTTTTTTCTCCCGCGAAGCCGGTGTTTGTCTCTCCTCTTCTGCTCGTAGAGCTCCCGAGCAGCTCTTGTCCTTCTGTGCAGTGTCGCTTTGTATGCTTCTTGCTTGACTGCATTGGCCTGCTCGTTGTCTTGTTTCGTTGTGGTGGCGGGTTGACACCCAGCACATCAGAGGCGGCATCATCATCATCATTTAAGCCACATTGAATCCCGAAAATGACTCGCAGGCTGGGCAGAATCAATTCCCACCGCTCCACGATGCGACTGGCCGCATAATTTCAACTCAATGTGTCACCCCTTCCGCCACATGCCACTTGTTCCGCTTCGCTTCGCCGTTGTGTTTCTTTTCGCGTCAGCAACGAATGGCGTATATTTTTACAACTGTCAGTTTCAAGTTTTTTTTTTTGTAAATATTCCGCACAAAATTTGCAACAACGAACAAAAATTTTCAAAACCAACGAATGGCGAACACAAGCAAGGGTGAGTTTCAGTTCAGTTCAGTTCCCCCGGCCCGTGTGACCCCGCTCTGGCTGGCCGATTAAACCAGCGCCTCCCATCAGCCAACCACAAGCGTTTCGGTCACCAATTCCGTCGTTTGTGCAGCAAGAGCCATCTCGTGTCGCGAGTGAACAGCAAAAAAAAACTTGCTTAGATTCAACATCCTGAAGGCCGGACAAAAGGAAGCAGACCGAAGTGCTGGGAAATGCATTTGCATTCCCACCCCATGACTCAGCGCCGACAGAGTGGCGCCCGCACAGTCACAGACGTGTTCATTTAGCGAACGCTCCTCGAGCGCAAACACAAAATGTTACTTTCAAAGTTTTAATTCATCCGTTTCTCCATCCCGTGCCTAGGAGCGGAGGGTTGCGAATCGATGCAGCGGAAGCAGCCTCACCCAGCGTCGGTGACGGAGCATGGCGGCTGCAGATACGGCTGGCGGGTGGTTGGCAACACAATGGAGGCGATAGAGTTCACTTTTAATGCGGTTAACAGCGACGCACTCGGTAATGCCGACCGGGCGGGCGCTGACGCCGGTGTTGGCACAGCCGAAATGCATGCGAACAATAAGCCGGATGACTGTGCCAGCAGTGACAAGTGCGCGCAACGCACATCGGAAACGCATCAAGAGAGTGCACCCCAAGAAGGACAGCAGCCGAAGACGGGAGGAAATGAGGCCACAGGCGTCAGTTGCAGCCCTAGCCGCACTGCCGCGATGCACAGCCACACCGAGAGTACGGAGGGCAGCACGTCGTCAATGCGCTCGATTGGATCTTTCGTGTGCCGGATTTGTCACACCTCCGAGCAGCCCGAGAGGTAAGGATGAAGTTGCTAACTGACGGGAGGGGCTATGATTAATATCACCGATTTGTCTGCGTGTCCTTTGCCGGGATGCGGGAACGAACGGCGAAGTGCTAATCTGAGAACAATACCCACAGTCGATGGGTTTGGTTGAGGGTTGGCGAACGGAGAAGAGGAACTATTGTATCTCTATGGATATTGCCGCTCTTTGCAGCATCAGCAAAAGGATTTGCGAGAGTTAAGTCGTTTTTCAAAGTTTGACAGGTTTTATTGCGCCGAGTGTAGTCACTGGTTGACAGATGATGTTGACGGAGAGGAATAAATTTGGGGTTATGGGCGCCTTTATGGGCTTCGTTAATAGGTTTAGTTTTATGACCTTTAAGTGGTTTCTGCGAGTTTAGTTGAGCCACTGTGAATGCCGGCTTGACAGTGATGGAAAATCCTTTGACAATGGGGCAACGACGGAAGAATGAACAAGGAAACTTCGCAATTGCTGCTTTCATTGTGTGCTCGATGTACATGTGCGTAGATTTGGCTCCATTTTTAGGATCTTAACGAACCGCAGGACTTGTTGTGATTCACGAAGTTTGTGGGGGGCCTCGGCGGGGGAGGCTATTCGAAGCACACTTCTGATTATTGCTCATCAGCGGTCGTAAAGGCCTGTGCGCACTTTATTCGCTGGGAAAACTTTGCTGGCACCCGGCGTTACGGCCTGGAGAAAAATGGGCGCCCCATAATCAAAAGTCAGCAAAACTTTGAGTAGCACTAGAGCGGACGGTGGGGGTTGTTTCTTGGTGGACACACGCTCTCAGTCTTCGTGTGACACTTCTGTTGGCGAACCTGAGAGTCAACCAATGAGTCAAGCCAGTCAAGGAGAGGTTGCTTGTCTGTGCGTCCAACAGACCGACTGCCCACCGATCGAGGCACTCTCTGGCGAGTGTGGAACATTTTTCAACTTGACTCGACTGCCCACCGATCGAGGGACTCTCTGCCGAGTGTGGAACTTTTTTTCAGCTTGACCCGACTGCCCACCGATCGAGGCACTCTCTGGCGAAAGTGCAACATTTTCAACTTGACCCGACTGACCACCGATCGAAGGACTCTCTGCCGAGTGTGGCACATTTTTCAACTTGACCCGACTGCCCACCGATCGGGGGGTTCTGTGGCGAGTGTGGAACATTTTTCAACTTGACCCGACTGCCCACCGATCGAGGGACTCTCTGGCGGAAGTGCAACATTTTTCAACTTGACCCGACTGCCCACCGATTGAGGGACTCTCTGGCGAGTGTGGAACTTTTTTTCAACTTGACCCGACTGCCCACCGATCGAGGGACTCTCTGGCGGAAGTGCAACATTTTTCAACTTGACCCGACTGCCCACCGATTGAGGGACTCTCTGGCGAGTGTGGAACTTTTTTTCAACTTGACCCGACTGCCCACCGATCGAGGGACTCTCTGGCGAGTGCAATATCGGCCTTGAAACATCTGGAATTCAGTCAGTGTCCGCACCGCAATATATTCCATGAATTGCTTCAAGCGAACTCCTCGTCATAGAAAAAACAAACATCCAACACCACTGTGTTCCCCTCACTTGACCAACATGAACAGCCACTCGAAACGTGTCTGTCTGTCTTCACACCCGCCCCCTTAACCCCACCCATTCCATGTACTGACAAGCAAGCATGTGCCCAGTCCAGCCAGCTGCACATTAGGCTGGCTAAGCAAATTGACTCTCCCACAAAACAAAACAGGATTCGCAAAACACAGCCTGATGCCACACTAACGGTAATCCGATCTGTTTAACGAACAGAATCCTGAAAATATTTTAATTAAATCCGAGCCATGTTAGCTTTGTCCATAATTCCCCCAGTGCCCCGCCTCGGTTTCGCCCGGCAGGCCGCTCAATTTTGGGGCCGGTACGTTGAGAGGATTAAAATTTTGGGAAATTTTCATATTTTGGTTCATTAGTTATCAATTTTTTTTCGGTTTCTGCCTGTCGTTGTTATCGTTGGCGCGTGCTCGAGCGATGATACGGACTTCGGGGAATGTCAGTTGGTGTTATTTATCGATTCACTTAAACTGATTAAATGGGGTTCGGCGGTTGGGGGCGGGGATTTAGAAATGCGAACTGCAAGTAATTGCGTGCCGCAATCCGGTGCAACCATGAAAACCTGCTGAGCGTAGGTGCCGTCTGTTGAATGTGAGTCAAGTGCGAATGGACGTGTATGTGGGCGGAGGGCTTTGCCGCGAGTTCAACGGAGGGCGGTTGATTATGTTTAGCTTGTCAGTGGAACACGAGCAGCAGTTGAATACACAAACAGTAGATTGGAGGCAAACAATTCGCGTATTTATGTTTCGAGCGGAAGAAGCCGACGCGGGTGCAGAATGGAAAGACAAACACTTTCGAACAACACCGGGTGCTAGAGTGCCTCTGGTTAGTCGAATATCGCCTCATTGCCCAGCCTGTGTTGGGCGCCAATGTGGGGCTTCCTGTTGAGAGGCAGTTGTTTAATTTTGGGCGTGAAGTGGATTATTTTTTGAAAACGGGAGCTCATGTCATTCCTGGTGGAACGACGGGGACTGGGTTTGGTTCGTTGCCTCCGAAGGGGAACGTCCGTCATTGCTGATATATTTTCCCCCGATCATGACTCGATGACTGACGTTTTAAACGCATATTGATGGACCTTGTTTCTTTTCAGGCTGGTGTCGCCATGTCTGTGCAAAGGATCGCTAACTTATGTGCACATTTACTGCCTGGAACATTGGATAAGCACGTCGGGGAAGACAACTTGTGAACTGTGCCAGTTCCGATACCACACCGTCCAAACGCTGAGGTGAGTCAGTTTGTCTGTCTTCTGCTTGAATACCGGTGATTTGCTAGTCGTTCCTCACTCAAGATGTTGTCTGCGATCGCTTCTTATGTCTCCTTTGCTGTGTGGGCGTCGGTCGAAATGGTGTGTACCAATGTAAGAGACCTGTACGTGCCTAATCAGCTTGCAGCGAGGATATCTTACCCGTGAAGGCCGATTTGACTAAAACTCAAATAAAGTTGACAAGCCCCTAAGAATAGAGCCAAACAGTCACTGGAATGGTTGACTAAGCCCACCATTTTATAAACCTTAGCGCAGCGCCTTTAACACGGAAAATGCGCGATTTGTCAATCCCCACGAGATCATTGCAGAAAAGTCTATGAACCGCGAAAAACTGATTTTTCTGCACCAGTTTCCATCGTCATCCATCCCTCTCCGTCCCAACATGTAGCAACCCTTGCTTAAAGCGTGTGTGGTGACGCTCACATAAGTGTGATGGGCAAACACTGGCGCTTTGTGGGTGTATTTTCTAGGATCTTCCGTGGACGTGGACCAGGTAGTTCAGGGGCTTCCTCTGTCCCAGGTTAGGTTAGGTGGGCTGCCAGGGAAACCCATTTGAATTGACGAAGTTGGGGAGTGACAGATTCAAAAGCACCTTACTGCCCCCTTACCATGCTCAGGCTTCTGGAGCTATCTTGAGCTCTTTAGGTGCGATGTCTCGATAGTCCGTCGCATTTTCAGGACATTCCATTGGTTTTGCGTCTGCTTGGTGTCAGATTTGGCACCCGACTAGTGGGTGTTCCATGGTCTCCTTGTTTGCAGTTTTCTGTTCTTGAATGCCATTCTTTGAATAGATGATAGTTGCATGGGAAGCGGCGTGGGGTATCCTAAGGTCAGGCTCATTTAATTCCATTCAGCGCCTCCTTCTGCGGTCAGGCTTCATGAATTTGTAAGCCCCTCCTGGTTGTGCCAAAAAAGCTAGTGAGGAAGCCCATGAGTGTGCCATCATTGTCAGCCTAACATTGGTCACCATATACTCCTATCCCCCTGCGGTATTAGAGGTATGTGTGTTGGTGGTTTGGTCACTGGTCGTGCGGCAAAGATAAAGTTCACGGTACGACCTCTTTAGAGTCGCTGACAAATGCTCAAAGAGTATTTCCTGTAAAAGCTTCTTGACCGTTGGGAATCCTGTAGGTCCCTCCCACTCGTGAGAGAACGCACGCACAACACGAGTTTTTGCTGAGACGCTAAGCCCTGGCCCTCCACGGGCTGTAGACAGTATTAAAGGCAGTTACTTTTGCTCTCATTGGGATTCGAACCGGGCACGAGGCAAGTTTAAGTGATGCCGTGCTTTCATTTTCGATGCCGTTGGGAGGCACGTTGGTGTTGGTGTGCTGCTTCTTCAGCCTCCGACAAGCCAAAATCATCGCCATAGCCCCGAAACGCTCGCACACTCTTGTACACATTCTTTGCAAAAATATAATCAAACGTCTGACCGGATCCAGATCAATCCCGTTGTAGCGCCGCACGAAAATGAAGAAGACGTTCGGCGGCACACAGGTCAGCTGAAGACCGGAATCCGGTGCCTGGTTCATTCCTTACTTCAATCTCCCAGCAAAGAAGTCAACCCTCTTACACGCCTCGTTGAATATGCCGCCCCTCGTCTGCATGATCCTTAAGACCCCACCCCCTTCGCAGGCAAACTGTTGTCCTAAAGGGCCAATATGTTGGCCACCATTAACAATAATCGTGCACCGCCGATGGACGCCAACAAACAACGCGCCAGTGGCCCAGCAGACATCGCCGACTGCCTCTCGTCCCGCACGGATGGCATCCAGCAGCACTTCCTGTTCACTGTCACCCTCTGCCGCTCGGCGTCCTTCCCGCCGTTGCCTTTGCGTTGGCAGCAAACATCAAATGGAAAACTCATTTAGACCGCACGAAGAGAGCACTGCAGACGGGTCCTGGCAAAAGCGCACGAGAAACAAAAGCGACGACATGCCACCACCATGCCATCGGCTAAGTGTTTAAAGCTCAAGCGGCGAGGCGGCGAGGCGGTGTGTGTTCGCTCTTGTGGGTGTGCAGCGTCGGTGGATGGAAGCAGAAGGTTAAGACAAGCGAAAAAAAAAAACATTGTTCAACAGAAGGGGATGCAACACAACAAAACAAGTTATGATTGTGTTTCATTTTGCGGAAAAGCGCTCGAGGTTACAGCGCAGCAAATGAGCTGAAAAATTGTTTTCAACGAGGCAATTTACGAAATGTGCTCTTACGAGTGATATACGCCGGGGTTGCACACCCTCCACGCCCTCCCACTCACACACGGCCCCCAGTTGGGTCTAATGGCACGGATTACAAGCCCTTCCAATGTTGCCCAGTCACTCACATGGGCAACTCTCATTTCTCTTCGCCCGGCCCGCACGACGGGCGGCTACATCGAGCGCTTTGTGTTTGGACAAGTGTTGGAGTGTTTTTGTTTTTCTATGTATTTCCAGGGGGAACCACGAGTGCATGCGGTAGGTCATTGTTGCTTCACTCGGTGTGCTTTTGCGAAAAGAAAATAATAAGCACTTGAGTTGCTTTGCCGTTTTGGCAGCAGGTGCGGCGGGTTGGTGGGCATTAACTTTTGACCTCTTGAACGGAATTCGCAAAGCGTATTAGCTTTGAGTGGTGTTTGCATTCGCAGGACTGTCTAATTGCGCATTCATGTGTGGAGAATGGTGGTCGGGATGGGGTGGGTATCAGGTGGACCCTAGTGGGTGCTGCCGGGCTTACATTGCTTCATTAAGGCGGTTGGGAGGAAAAAAAATGAATGGGCACTCCATACAAGGTTTAGGACTGACCCGCCATAGAGGCTGGGCAGACGAGTGATGACTTAAGCTATGGGATCCTCATGAGAAAGGCCCTAGTACCGTGGTCATCAGTGGTTGTTAAGTCCGATATTTCTTCACCGTTCGTGCGGCAGACTAATCTACTAACGTTGAAGCCTTATGAGGAGTTCCGTCTTTATATCCCAGGATTGGCTTGTATACTCTTAAGCTACAGATTTGATTATTCTTAAATTCGCTGCTCGTGTATGTCACTCGGGGCGATTGAAACCACGCGACAGGTGCCCAATGGCTGTGTCCTCCTCAGCAGAGCGCGTGTACACACAACAGAGGCAGCTACGTCAATAGCTGTTCGTGAACTCGGCGAACATAGAAGATGGGAGATGACTGGGTGGCAACCCGGCCTGGGAATCGTGGAGATGGAGGACGTGAACTGGAGTGGCAGCAGTGCGACTGACTTGACGACGTCGAAGCACGGGTCGACGCACAAACCCGCAACGCCACGGGCCACAGCGGAGGAATCTGGTTCAGTTATGGTCCTAGGTGTGCAGGCAATTGCACTGGTAGCCCAACCACCTAACTTCATCACTTTCGCTTCATAGAAAGCATTTGAGAGCGATTACGGTGCCGTATAGAGCATGACGTTCGGCCTTCCAGGTCCTTAGCCGACTGGAAAATAATGGCAGCGACAACAAGGAGGACTCGGACAGAGATTTCCTTGGCCTGGGCCTGCAATACAGTGAAGGAATAGAGGAGTCGATTTATTTAGGGACCCTCCACATTCACTAGAAATGGCCTATGTGGACTACATCAGCAAAAGAACCTTTTCCATATTCAAGAGTGGCAGGGGCTATGCTTACTGGGCAAAGTTGTTGATCGATCTCAACTTGGCGGGATGCCATCAACGATCCTTATCGATGCATAGATCAAGCTGACATGCAGCCTCAGAGCTCTCACACCACCCGTTGTGATGTAAGCCAATGCATGCAACGTTTCCCCAGCGGTTGTGCGCAGGGCTAACAATCCACCCACAGAAAAAAATATCTGTTACGGAAAATCGAGCAGCCTCGGAAGAGTGGACGGAATCTAAATGACGACACGGCGCGAAAAAGGACAACGATTTGCTCCTGGAATGTAAGAGCACTCTATACTCCAGGGGGCCGCTCAAAACTTGAAACCATCTTCATAAGGCGGATATTGCTGCGCTCCAGGATATACAATAGATAGGACAAGGAATGGAAAAGAAAGAGTGCGACAGCTGTCACAAAAGGATGCACACATTTGGATGCGGATTCGTAGTGGGAATACGGCTAATGTCGAGGGCCATCGACTTATCGACTTTAAACCGATAAGCGATAGCCTGCGCGGAGCTAGACTTCAAGATGTGATTCAGGACAAGATCACGCTCCGCTCAGAACCCGCCCTAAAGAACCGATGAATCCCAGTGACCCACTGGACTTCCTTCAGAGGCAGAACCACGACGGAAGATAATGGGAACCAGGTACTATGGAGAAACCGCTGGTCTACAAAGACTATTTACTTCCTTAAGGTGGCGCTACAGTCCGGGGTGGACCTGGGCCTCAACCAACAAGCCTCTCCAGCCAGCTCCTAAGCTGGCAGTCTCCAGTTTCGCACGCATAGTTGGTTGAGTTCCCTTTCATGCGTTCGCCACCTGAGTCGCGGTCTTCCTCTACTGCACGATCCCTCGTTGGGGATGTATTCCAAGACTTTTTGGGCCAGAGCATTGGTTTCCATCCGCTCTACCTGACCTAGCCAACTCAATCGTTGGATCTTCACTCTTCTGGCTAAGTCGATGTCGCTGGACAGCCCGTATAGTTCGTCGTTATTGCTCCTCCTCCACTCACCATCTATGCTACGGGACCGAAAATCACACGAAGAAGCAACCAAGAGCAACTTCATCCGCTCTTGAGATAGTCGAGACTGCGCCATAGAGCAGGACAGTCATGATCACGGTCCTTCGTGAGAGGGCTCTACTACTCAACTGTCTCTTGAGCTCCAAGAAACAGCGATTGGCAAGAGCTATTCTGCGTTCAATCTCGGGACTGTTGTTACTTGTACAATTTACTTCGGAGCTATGGTAGATGGCTAGGCCATGTTGAGCGCATGGACAACACTGCTCCAGCCCGAACAGTCTTCGACTCCGAACCAGTGGGACAACGCAATAGAGGACGACCACGAACCCGATGGCGTTCTCAAGTGGAGAAGGACCTCAACCAACTTGGCGTGCGAAAATTGTAGGCAGCTGGCTAAGGATGGTACCAGCTGGAGAGGATTTTTGGCCGAGGCCCAGGTTCACCCCGGACTGTAGCGCCACAAGAAGAAGAAAAAGAAGGTAGATGAAGTACTAGATGAACTCATGACTTTGGACTATTGTCTCTGGTGATACGTAATGTCTTAGGTGTCCAGGAATAAGCTAGCAACGATTAACGCTTTGGAAGGCAACATTAATCGTGTTATCCGCGAGACAAAAGTCGTTATGCTCGAATGAGTCGTCCGAAATTGGACCTTCCGAATGGACCGTCTCAAACCACCTCAGACCACGTAGGCGTGGTGGAAGAGTTTTGTACTCTCAGAATGAGAGTTGGTTCTACTGACTTCAATTCTTCCTCTGATAGTAGGTGCCTCACAGTATGCGTTCTGGAATTTCGTTGGATTCTTTTTGGACCATCTTTTGATGTTTCCAGTTGTCTTAGGTGCTCAACGAAATTGCAGTTAGAACTCTCAGGTTGCCTTTGCTCAGTTTGATACATGCCTAAAATCTCTTTCGGTTGTGTTGGTCTAAGAGTTTCCTGGTTCCTTCTCTGTAGTTCCCTGAACTATTCTCTGGTGCCACGATCTCCTACAGAAAGGTTCGGGGGCTATGAACGGTTCTGATGGTCCCTTTCTAGCGACGGTCAGGAAGGGACCATCGTCTTGTAGTCTGCCATGTCATGGTCTTCCAGCTGAGTTTAACCCTGTTACTCCTGCCCAGATTCTTAGTCTTTCGTATGCATGTTGTAGGTATGTGTAGCTGTACGCGGCACGCGTTACTACGCATATTGCGAATAGTTCCCAAGTAAATGGAGTCTAAGTCTAGGCAGTACTCTGCAGTCTGAAAAATTCTAAAAGCCTGGTGACACTGTTCCGACGAGGCTACCAGGTGTCCACTCTGATCTTGTTTGAAACCGGGTTACATTGCTCGAGTTGCAAATTGCTTTGCTTCAATTCAAACTCTTCTTCTTCTTCTTCTTTGATAGGCGCTACTGTCCGGGGTGGACCTGGGCCAACATGCCTCTCCAGCCAGCACGATCTTTCGCCAGCTGCCTGCATCTGCGCACGCCAAGTTGGTTGAGGTCCTTCTTCACTTGTGCACACCATCTCGTTCGAGGACGTCCTCTGTTGCGCTGTCCCAATGGTTCGGTTTCGCAGACTCTTCGGACCGGGGCTATGGTGTCCATCCGACCTAGCCATCTTAAGCGTTGGATCCGAAGACCCTTAACTAGGTGCATGCCGCTGTACAGCCCCTACAGTTCTTGGTTAAACCTTCTCCTCTAAACGCCATCAACGCACCCATGACCAACGATCGTACGCAGAACTTTTCTCTCAAGACAACCAAGACCTTTTTCATCCGCTTTCAACGGCGGCCATGTCTCTGACTCAAAGAGCAGGGCAGGAATGATTAGAGTCAGCTTGGTGGTTTGAGATATGGCTCTGTCATTCGATTGCCTCTTGAAGCCAAAGAAGCAGCGGACGACAAGAGTAATTCTGCGCTTGAACCCGTCACTGGTGTTATTGTCCCTGCTTACTCTAGAGCCGAGGTAGACGAAGTCCTTGACTACCTCAAAGTTTCTGCTGCGCATTATTACGCTCTGTCCAAAACGTCGGTGTTGCGCGTCCTTTCGTGACGACAGCAGTTTTGCCCTCAATCACCGCCGCTTCCGCTTCAATACCAGCAAACTCCTCATTGACGGCTCGCTGTGCACTTCCAATCGCGTCAATGTGGTCCGCGTAAGCAAGCATTTAAACGGACTTTTGAAAGATCGTGCCTCGGGTGTTTACGTTTGAGTTTCTCACGATCCCGTCAAGTATGATGTTGAAGAAGTCACATGACAGCCCGTCAACCTGTCTAAAACCTTCTTCGACATTGAAGGTCTCGGTGTGTTCGTTATGGAGCAGCGAGAGTTCCCCATCGTCTCCCTGCACAACCTGACGAGTTTGGTAAGAATGTCAAAACTAGACATGGTGTTGTATAGCTCGTCTCTATGCACGCCTTGAAATCCACGAACAGATGGTGAGTGTCGATCTGCATCTCTTGATCCTTTTCGAGGATCTGCCGAAGTGTCAATATTTGATCAATGGTGAACTTCCCAGGTTCGAAACCGCACTGATAGGGACCTATCCTGTTGTTAACGAATGGTTTCAGGCGGTCACACAGAACGGCAGAGAAGATCTTGTAGGCGATGTTAAGGATGCGCAGTTGATAGTTGGCGCAGTCAAGGTGAAACTCGGGTTTCTCAAATTGTCATCGTAGAATCAACAGCTTCAACCTTCGATCATCCGGGAGATCCAGCAACGACCTCTTAGATCTCCCTCCTCTTCCAGTGAAGGCTTCACCCTAACTGAGGTAATTTTGAATGGACAGAGTCCTTCAGTAAAATCGTGCATAGAGCGGTTGTGTGGACGAGATAATGCCATAACTGAAAAAAAAATCCCTCTAGGCATCTGTTTAATTTGCATACAAAATGGTACTGTCCTCATTCAAAGGAGGGATGTATGGAATGCAAGGCATCTGAGTTACTGTGGAGATAAGCTTAAGACAGATGGAGCCCCTTAAAGGGTCTTGAATTCGGGGAACATTTTGGCCTCAATTTTGAAAGCCCTCAAAACTGAAACCCAATCGTTGTCCCTCTTGCCCTCAAGTCCACACGCCCACAATCCCTTAATCCACCTTTAACTCATTGAAATTGCATTCATGCAAAACCCCCCCACCAACCAAGTGCCCTTATCCCTTTTGTCTGACCAAAAATTAAATTTTCGCAAATCCCCTCGAGCGTAGTCATTCACGACTCTTGTGCTCGTGTTGTTTACCAACTTGATTGGCCACAGCACCGGACACCGGCGGCCTTAACTTGACAATAACACACAGACCGACCAAACGAGAGCCATCAATTCAGCGGATTCGGCCAATCCACATCGAAAATATAATGCCGACTGTGATTGAAGGTAAATACACTTCACGTAGTGCCGCTGACAAACAGTCCGAAGTCCACCACCAACCGCCGCCGGTGCACAGTGCAATTAACAATCATTTTAAAATCCTTGAAAACTAACCTAATTTGGTGAGGGCCACCCACCAGACCATGCACCGGCCCAGTTAACAACAGTCCAACAACCGCCGCCGCCATCGCCACCGTCCCCATAAACATTTACCTGCACACAGTGCACGAGAGCACACATTGTTGAGCCCGTGAATGACGACTTGCAATAACGGCCCCAGTTCCCAGTTAATCTCTTAAATATGTTTACTTTCAGATACACATGTTTGCAGTCGCTTCGTATGTGGTACTCGCATTCGATGAGCCGCCGGGCACTGCAGGTAAGCAAGCCTTGTTTTTTTTTGTTTGCCTCCTTGTTTCCCAAATATTCAGCCTCCACCCCCGATTCGTGTTCGGTGTTTTCGCATTCATTTGTGTGTTTTTCGCCATCAAGTTGCGCCCCATCAATTTGGTTAATGCGGACGCGTTCGAATCCGCCGGCTCGCGGACCGTATTTTTATGCTAATTAACATCGACTCGACCGGGCCGGTCAGACGGAATGGAAAAGAACACAATAACGCCCGCCCAGCTGCAGATCCGCCTAAATGATTATGACGACGACGACGACGGCAACGAAGCCGCCAAGGGTATGCGCTGACGAGGATAATAATTGCTTTTCCAGCACCAGCACTAGGGCGGGTCTTTCGCGAAGGATTAAGGGATTTCCCCTCGCGAATCGGGGTTATTTCCTCCAACGTACGATATGTTCGCCATAAAGTTGCGGTCGCCGGCCGGAGCTGCGGAGGCGGCAGGAGTTAAGTGCGCAGCGGCAGCGTTAATTATGAAACCATTACGAAGGACATCACGCGACACGTCCTGGCTGCATTCGGAAATGAATAATTGCTGGAAATTGTCTTCATTCGCAATGTCCGTGCATTCATATTTTAATTAACTGCAAAGAGGATGAGTTCAACAGAACGTCGTGGTAATTGATGGGCGCCCTCATCCGAGCACTCATTAGCGGTATTCACACCTGCCAAGACGGATTGGCCGCTGTTTGGACGGGCAACGCCTCGGGTGGTTTTTACTCGATAAGTTGACGACAGTGCTGGTGGCGGGATTAAGGACCGCGGCGGGGCGGCAATCAGCGTGGGAAAATGCTGCGAAAAAAACTTGCCGTGGCATGTGGAGTGAGATCAGGAGGCGCCGCTTGATAAATCTACGTCGCGGAGGATTACTGACGTTGTGCGTGTAAGATTCGCACGCTGTTCGGGCAGATGTCAGCTTGAGTGGGCCCACCACCGGGCGATGGCTTGAGTTTGGTGAGAGAAGATTATTATTGATTTTTTTTCGAGCAAGCACCCGAAGGCGTTGAGGTCGATGTTCGTGCGATTCGAGCAAAATGTTCATTTCATTCGTTACTACATTTAAAGTGAAACGACAAATTTGCTGCGCGTCAGCTTGAAGGATCTGCCAAGTGCTTGCCTTCAAGGATCTCTCCAATGCCGTGGTAGCATCTTGATCGGAAGCCATCGGTACATTGCTTATTCATTTACCTCTCAGGCCGCCGACACATGGGTGGTCTGAACCAGAGCGGCGCAGCCGAACAATTTTAATAGCAAGCAGCCGAACAATTTTAATAGCAAATTAAATTGAGCTGCTTTGAGGGAGGAAAAGTTGTCGCCTTGTTCTAAAGTCTAAAACAGTAGATCTCCCTCAGCCTGCTTTGATGCTTAGTGCTTAGCTTGATAAAGCATCTGCCTTGAGCAGCTGAAAATCATCCATCTGGCCTGCCGAGTGGTGGTGACCCATGGCGTTGTGGATATGTGCGTCGACTCGCAACACCTATCCACAAAAATGAATGTGCACCGTCCCACCTCTTTCGAGGCTCAAGGAGTATTTCCTGTCTAGAAGCAAACTCCTCAATTCTGGCCGTTCGGAGTCGGCGTAAGACTGTAGGTTGCTTCTAATCGCACGCATAACACCAGTGCTTGCTGAGAAACTAGAACCTGGCACTCAACGGGCTGTAACGCAAGCCATATTTTTATTATTATCCCACACTGTCGGCTTCCGATGCAGGTGCTTGTTTCAAATTAAAGCAGAATGGCACGTAGTTGATGTCGGCTGCATGAACCAAATCAAGCTTCGTGCAACATTGCCGTGATCGTCACTTGCATCGTGCCTAGATTTGATCGCGTAGTGATAGAAGCAAAAAGTCTCTAAAGGCTCACTAAGATTGACCTGCCCTATATAGTACAAGCTAGACCCTACTCGGTGGCTCCCAGGAAGCTTGCACACCGAGTAACACACATATGGTATTACCCCACGCACTGGAAAAAATAGCCCTTTTCAACCGAAAAAGGACACAAACCAGACAAGGACTCAAACCGGACATGGACACATCTGCTTCTATTGGCGCTACAGTCCGGTGTGAACCTGGTTCTCAGCCAATAAGCCTCTCCAGCTGGCCCGATCTCTGAATATCTGTTTTCGATGTAGCACGCCAAGTTGGTTGAAGTCCTTCTTCTGGGTACGCCCCCTTTAACGCAGATGGCCTTACGGGACAGGTTCGGATTCAACGGCTAAGGTGGTTGGGCTATGAGCGTATGAACAACTCATCTCCGCCCCTTTGAATCCGAACGTGTGCGGCAAGGCCACCCGCGCTTAAGCTGGCGCACCCGGAAGAGGGACTTCAACTAACTAGAGACACTCGACCAGGCCCATGTCGCCGATGTAGCATACAGCCTGAACAGTCAGTGGTTGAATGTTCTTCTCGAGAAACCATCAACGGAGTCAGATCAGAGGTAGAACGCAGAAATTTTCTACCGAAAAAACCAAGAGCTTCCGCATTCGCTCTTGAGGCTCATCAGGCCTCCACGGCACAGAGCAGAACAGGTTTTTTTTATAATTGCCGCGTTAACTCAAAACTAGCGCAAACAAAATGACCAACGTCTTTAATCGGGTACACACACATATTTCTCACATTTCTGCTGCCCAGCATTGTTTTTATCGCCACTTGGGACTAAGCGTCGATAGTTTTCCTCGCTAACTCAAGCGTACATACTCACTATCGTGTTGTTGTAGTTATCATACAATTTTTCAATTAGCGAGTATACGCGTTCAAGAAAACGCATACAATGTCAGCTTGGCCCTTCGAGAGTGGATTCAATTGCTTCTTGAGCCCAACAAAACAGCGAAAGGCAAGAGTTGTATGGCGTTTAGTCTTTGATGTTCTTCACTCTATTGACATGGACTCCGAGGTAGATGAAGTCCTTAACCACCTCGAAGGTGTAGCTGCCTACGATGACGTTCTGACCGTGCCATGGAGTGCGTCCTTTCTGGATGACAGACCTCATTAAGCTGACTTCGTTTCAATACCAGCAAGTGCTTCCTTGACGGCATGCAATATTCGACAAATCAAGACAATGGCGTCCGCGAATGCTAGTATTTGCTCCGATGTTTGAAGGATCGTGCCTTTTATGGATGTGTGTTCATTAGTGGCAGCGGAATGCCTTGTGGCACCGCGGCTTTGACCAACAACTAGATCGTCGGAGGGTGGAGGCATCGCTGAGTCGAGGTATCGAAACCAAGGGGGCTAGCTTTCGTTGCATAAAGTGGAATATCTCTGCGTCTGATGTTATTCAGAATATTTTATGGGCACTAAGACACAGCATTATAGGCGGCTAGACATAATAAGCACAATAACGCTGGAAATGCGCGAAATGTCATCTCACGGACTGCGTGCAGAGATAAGAGAGCATAGAGATATTCGACTTTCGCGATTGAGATACCCTCATCCCACCACAAGAACTTCAGCATGCCACTTCATTTTCACGCCCATTGCTGCAAGGTGTGGGCCCGCACCAAATTTTGTTCATGAAATATTACGCCTGTGTGAATATATGTGGACATTTTATAAAAAGTGCTGTCAAACGGAATCAATTGCCGATAAAGGACCCGGTTCTCTGCTTAGAGTCACCGTTCCCTTTCCTATATCGTACTTCCTCGCCTGCCCAAAACTCCTGGGAAGTAACTAAGCACCAAAGGTGCCCCAATTGAATCCAATTGAATCCTCCACCTACACAAAGTAGGGAACGAGCATCTTTTCGAAACGCTGGGAATTAGAATAGTGTCGTTTTTCGTTACAAATGAGATCCGTGTGTACGACGAGACGTTGAATGTTTCACGTTGGGAGAGTTAAGAAGAAGGGCTTCTCTTTTGGCAAATGCCCAAGTTATCTTCACATCCTGTCAGCCTGAGCTCCATCGCGCACTCACTAGGCTTGAAGTCTGTTGATGTTGGAATAGAGCTGAACGGAGCCAGATCAGATGTTTTGGTAATTTCGAAATCACCTGTTGAATGCACTGTGCATGACAGTGGAGTCCCAATTAAGCAAAGGGAAATGCTGAGCTTTCCTCGGTTTGTTCCAGTTCGGCAATCACGAAGTCAAGGCTTGGTGTTAATAGACAAGTAAGAGGTTCTTAGTTCAGTATTTGTTCAACTCTCAACCTGGAGTGCCTAATGACCCAAAGTATAAAATCGCGAATACAAGTCGGCGGGATGAAATGCCGTCATGTTGTTTTGGCTGAGAGACACGGCAGTACGCGAAGAACTGAATGGTAAGGTGGCAGCTGCTTCTTGAAACGGGAAGGCTATCCTTCAACGGTTGGAGCACATGGCACGAATGGCTCCTTTCTCACAACTTATGAAGTTGTTGAACCACTTTAAAAGACTTGCATGGTTGCGTCCAGGGCATAACTCCTAATCAGTTGGGGTCGATGGCAGAAGATCGAGGGGCTTGGACCTCTCTCTTGCGTGCCTTCGGGATCTTGCGTGCCAGACACTGATAAAATTCGTTGTTAGGAGCTGGTACAAATCGCAGCCAAGAAGAAGCTAAGCCAATTTGTAGCCGGACCCAAACAATGATTGAAGCAGACTGTGTTGCAAAACTTTTGCGGTGATTCCCTGCCACAAGATCGCGGCTTAAGTGAATTAGATTGGTATGAAACCAACCAATCAAACAACCATTCTCCTTTCCTGCCGCTTTCTTTCGACCCATGATTAAGTCCTTACCATCCCCAGGAAAACCAACGCATCTCAGCCCTGTCGTCTGAATCCCTTTGAAGCCATTCGACAAGCTGATTGTTGAACATTTGATAGCTTTATTCCTCGATGAGCAGTAGGTCGAGTCCGATTAGATAGGAGCCTGGTGTTGATCACTCCCTCCAGGGCGGCAACACCTAGGTACCTGCAACCTGCGTGCCAGAAAAAGAGGCGGCAAGAGCGATGGCCTGGAACAGCGTCGACAAGAACGAAAGCGTCTGCACAAGGGATGGCTGAGATCGCCGGGGTCGATGCTGTTGAGTTAGAAAGCCGACACCAAAAAAAAAATACCAAAAAGGCTCAGATAAGTTTTGGAGCCCATCGTCAGCGTCCAACGTCACATCATCAAGCGGATCTAGGGCTGATCAGGAAGGAGTCAGCAGGCAAAAGCGAGTTGCCGAACAACGTCATCGCCTGGTGCACAGGATGAAATGCTGGTACCAGCTCCCTGACGAAGGGCTAGACGAGAACAGCGACAAAGGATAGGTTCGCCGAGTTGTTACCTCAGATGCAGGCGCGTATATAAAATCCGCGCCACAGACGGTTCAAGGACTCCTTTACGGTCCTCTTCGAAGCGTTCGTTGAACCCGGTCGTTTTATTTACTTTTGCCACACCTTACAACAGTCCTCAGTGCAGACAGCAGTTTCTACGTCGTGTGCTTGGGTTCTGATGGCCAACAACAGATTCAGTGAAGAAAGCAATAACGTCCACTTCACACGCCCACATCACTTACACGCGCAAATAGCTCAAAATTGAAGGCAATTGGCACACTCTTCACCAGACAAGTGATCCTTGGACTCACACCGGTTCGGGGGAATTGAATACAACTCGTCTCTCAAGCTGTTGATGTGGTCATGCAGTGCGACACAATGACGGGCAATCAAAAACTGACACCCACTTGCACTGGCCCCAACCTGACCTCCCTTTCTCAGAAATCGAGGTGTGATCCCGAGAGCATTCTCAGAAATTGTTAAGCATGTTTTCCCGAGCCTCACATGGGCACACACTGTTAATCGTAATTCCGAGAGTGGCGAAGGGTCGAATTAAAACTTTCCAGTGAAGCACTCCATTCACAAGAGATTTCGCTAAAGTCTGTCCTCAGTTAGGGGTAGTGTCCAGGAAAATCGTGGGAATTATACCCAGCTGGGTGTGAATCCGAGGAAATCACAGCAAGTCATGTAAAAAATCTGATCAAGCGCTCTCATTTAATACCTTCCGGGAACACAATTCAAGAATCACTATTGTTTCACTTCGGTTGAAGGACTCTCCTGATCCGGGACTGGCTTCATTTAACCGGCTTTACACGTGCCCACGTGTGAAGTCCGCTTAACACCGAGTGTGCAGGAAGGGGCTGCATGTTGGGCTGGTTTTTTTTTCCAGAATTTGATGAACATTAGATGCTGTGACGTGAAATTGTGCCCCTTCTGATGTTTGTTTCTATTTCACAGGAGGACTGCCAGATGTTCTCCCTGCTCACTCTGGTGGCATTCGGCATTGTTGGGACCATACTGGTGGGCATTCAGTATTACATCGCTCAGGAGAAGCACAACTACCGCGGACCAATAACGAGGCTCTGGACCAAGGGTTGGCTGGGTTTCTTCCTGATCGTTACGGTAAGTAACCGATTTTTGCGTGCAATTTTAATGCAACGAAATACGTTCTGTTCGTCTCCTGCACTTCAATCCTCACGCGAGGTAAAGGCAACCCTTTGTTTGGAATCTTCTGCACGGGAGCTTAAGAACGAAATTATCAAAAAGTTTTCATCTAGAAGCGATGAGTCGGGGCCGCAATTAATGCCAGTGCCATTGAGAGTAGCCTTGTGTATGTGTGTAGACCTCAACGTACTTGAAACTCGACATCTAAATTCGATGAGACATCTTTCGAATCACTGACAATACTCAAAGAGTACAAAGCTTCTCAAACTTCTCCGGTCGGAGTTGGCATACCGCTGAAGATCCCTTCCACTCGTTGGAGAGCAGTAGCACGCACAACAAGAGTGGCTGCTGAGAAGCCATGGCCCTCTACGGGCTGAACCCACTCCAATGTTATTATTTATTTATTTTATTTTAGACCGAAGATTCGGTCGTACGCTCCTTCTTCAATTTTTTTCCATTGGAACTACATCCACAACTTTATACTCCAGGGTTGTGTCTTATTCTGTATTCGCCTTCTTCGCAGACGGGATTATATATCCGACGTAGCATTTTTCTGTTCTGCTCTTACACCGCCACAAAGCAAGACTGGCAATTGTACCACGAATTTAGTCGTTCGAGCTAACAGCTGTCTTCTCCTCAGTTGTTTCTACAAACTGAAGTAGGACCGGCGGTTCTACGTCCAATCTTCAATGAGATTATGTTTGTGGAGTTCTGATTTGTGGACAATATGAGGTATTTGGATTGCTTCCCTTTCAAGGAAAGACTACAGAGAAAATCTGCCACGAAAGGGGATGAAGCTGGAACTGTGAGCCTTGGACTAAAGTGGCCTTATTTTGTGAAACTTCCATAGTCAGTCGTGCTGAGTGTGCTGTTCTCAAGCGAGTAGGAATTTTAAAGCTATTCCAAAAGACGAACTTGGTAAAGCAGTTATTTCCGGGATCAAACCGTCTCTGAGCACAAAAGTCCAGGAAAATATTCACATCCCCGGTTCCCTCTAATTTCACGTTTCACAAGTAGGCGCTTGGGGTCATATTACACTTGTGCGCGGTATCTTAGCCAGCCTCTTCGAACAGGCGCAGCTAGCTCAATGCCAAAGCACATAGAATTTTGTCAACATTTTTGACAGCTCATAAGACCTAATAATTGTGGTGGCTCCTGGCGTTGTGATTATGTACGTCGTCCCATTTACTTGAACTGTGCGAATAAAATTGTAATTCTAATAAAAAAAGCTTCTCAAACTTCTCCGTTCGGAGTCGGCATAAAACTGTAGATCCCTTCCACTCGAAAGAGAACATAGCAGGCACCACACGAGTAGTTGCTTAGAAGTTAGGCCCTGGCCCCCACGGGCTTTAGCGCCACCACAAGCCAACTTTACCTTAAAAATTGTGGCTGGTACAGTGTTACCACAGGGACTCTAGAGAATCAAAATGACCCATTTTTTAGTCTGACTCGGTTAACCATCATTTTTAGATTTGACTCATTTGTTCAAGAACAAAATTAGCTAACCACCTGATGTAATTTTATTTCACCATTTTCATCATTTAACCATTTTCACAACTTTGCAAGGTGTGCGCTACGCTTTAATATTTCCTGCACGCTGTCTCGACTCTTGCCAGAGCACATGCGAGTACTGCAACCAGAAATGGGTCTGAACAGACTTCGAGGACTTCTATTGAAGGTTGAGTCTCCCGAGAGCACAATTGGAGCTGGCACGACTCACCAGGATGTAGACAGGCCCAGCGCTGGCTCCCAATCGCCTGTACGAAATCCGCGGCACTCTTCTTGTCCCTTCACAGAAAAGACTGCAGACGGCCAAGCATTTTAATCTGCTCGGCAGAGCACTTTCTCTGTCACCGCTCTTGCTAATACCAGGTGTCAGATCTTCGGCGCTGATGTGATGTGAGCTGATTCTGTCGGCCCATAATCACAGAGGCGCCAAACTAAGATAGTCGCCCACAATTAATTTAATTCCACTAAATCAGCGATTCGTCACACTGTGCTCTGTAAGCCTACACTCTGTAGTCGGAGCTAAGGAAAGCACCGACATATCCGATCTGTGGTCCCAACAAGAGACGCGCAACATGTCAATCAACAAACGTTCCAGTTATGAGGGAGAAATGCGATGATTGTGTCAACTCATGCGACTGCACACTACTCGATTATTTCTTCTGGAGTTTCAATGATTCCCAAGTCTAAGCTCTGAACGAGCTCGAGCTCGAATTTACTTCTATGCTCGCAAGTACATTGCCCTGGCTGTCCCCTCTTCCATCCAGACAGTCGACTGCCGCCCCTAAGAGCGGTAACCAACAGCAGCATCAATCAGCAGTGAATTCGTCTAGAATGTGCCCTGATTTGTGATTACTTCCCAAAAGTCCACCCTCCGTTTCCTTCAGATGCCATGCAGTACCGCCATCAAAGCCGAGATACCCTGCGTCAGACGTCACTATCCTGCCGATATGCAATTCCATTCAATTAGGCCAATCAAACCAGACCCCTTCTCCCTCCACCACCCCTTCGCCGCATTGCGTGTAGTTTTGTTATTCACCAAATTTGTTTCAATTTATCTTTCAGTTTACCGTGTACTTCACCAACGTCTACATGATTGCGAGAGGCCAGCTGGGACCCTGGTACAGGTAAGTCACACTGCAAATATTTACTCAGACAATATCTCATTTCATCACACGCCCGTCCACGCATACAACTCCCACCCCCTCCCTCATCGGCGCACACACACGGCCACACGCCCATGCGAACTCAATCAACGCCCGGGTTGTGTGTGCCACCTGTGCACAGCCAACAAACCGTCGGATATCTCGATGTATTCAATCTTGATATAATTGAATCGACATTTCCTCCGGGTTACCGTCTGCAAATGCAAATAATCCGGCATCGCATCGGCGAATGCGAGTGTCACACGGACGACGAACGACAGTCGCTTTGGCCGGAAATTAGAATGTCAGAGCGGCTGCAGCTGCGTACGTACATACACCCTCTGTCTCAAGTCAATCAAAGTTAGTTGCAAGTCAGAGAGATGGGACTGCCGTTGATTGCGCTCGGCTCCTGCATGAATGCGTATCGTCGCTTTGCCAGCAAATTGTGCCGAACGCAATTAGTCGGATGTTGACGTTTTTGCGGGTTAACCAGTTCTATCGAGGAGCTGTTGTTCTGGAGCACGGTGGTTAGGCGAGCTCGACTCGTTTGTGACGCTGGCAGATGTGCTGCGCCATCATTATGACCGTGGGCGAGTGATTGACTAAGGACACGGCTGACCGTGAGAGAGATAACCACACAACCGTCTGCGACATGATTGTGGCAGGTTCCTGCAGAATGGGCCTCGCAACAAACAGCAATCATCAGCGAAACAGCGTTGCTGTCCCGTAATTGACCGCGAAATTCCTGCCTGATGACAGAAGAACTTCTCAAAGTTCATCCATCCATGCCCACGGGCGGGTGGCATACACCAAAGATTGTCTAAGCTCTCTGTTAGTCAGAGTGCTTGGCAATCACATTTGGAGACAGCATATGCAGGCAGTTGGAGGGGTTTCTTACACCTGGAACCAGCTGGTCCTGGCCCTCTGATTCCGCTGAGGATGCTGACTACCTACGAGCAGCTTTCTGTTACCTCTTCATCCAAGCAGAAGAGGAGACACCCACCAGGCGAGCGTGCGTGGCAATGGCGCAGTCAGTTAAAACACAGTTGACAGAGGGATCGATTGAGTGCTGATTGCCGAGTGGTTTAGCAAGTTGGCGGACAGAATCGTGCGACAAAGACAGTGGATCCCCTCGTAGTAGGAGAGAGGAAGTCATAAGCCACAACATTGTCTCTCTTACGCCAATGATTCCTGCCTGCAGTGCGCTACTCGCTAGAGTGGTAGGCTTGCTTAAAGGAGAGAAGAGTCTGACCCACGCTCCGTGTCAGACATCAAATTCGATCTAAAAGGGGCGCTGGTAGAGAAGTTCGTTCTTGAAGATGGCATAAGGTGTCGATGGTGATTTCGGACGGCAGTCGAATTTTCAAGAGTCATAGGCCCTATTTGTGAGCCGAGGCCCAGGGAAGGATAATGGAGGTGTGTCCTGGCGAAAGGCCTGTTCGGGTCTATATTCAGGTGCCAAACTACCTATCAGTGTCTACTTCCGCTACGTCGACGCCACCGCACTTGAACCTCGACTTCGTTGGTTCGATCCCGAAAAAACAATAGTATCCACGTCCCCACCTCAAACGAATGTTCAATGAACACTTCTAACTAGAAGAAGCTTCTCAAACTTAGCCGTTCGGAGTTGGTATAAAACCATAGATCCCTTCCACTCATGAGCGAACAGAACAGAACAGAACAGAAATAAGTGCTTTTGCGTGATCCCCTGCCGGTTACCAATCTTTGGACCATTTTGCGACGCTGGACCAGACGCCTTCAGTAGGAATCTCAAGTCCCAAGTTTAGAAATAAGCTTATGGACCTATTTCTCCACCTCGAGGCCCATCTAACACCTCTGCTACTCTTTGGGTAGTAGCACCCGTTTGTTATCTGCAACTCCACATAGACTTGAATCAATACCTTTCACGTCAGAAAGTCGCAAAAGCCCATAGCCTTTATAGACAAGATTAACTCTCCGACATGCAGGTATATCTCCCCGCGGGTTCGGGTTTTAAGCCACAGCCACCACGATGCTCCCACTTGGGGGCTAACCTCAAGCGAAGGATGAAGTCTATGCGGAAGCCTGATCGCCCGTGGCACCAGACTATAGCCTCTGGTCAAGCTACCAGTAGGATGCCATAACATCCCGGGACTGGCCGCCAGTGTTATAAACCCAAGACTTATTGTGTAGTATCTATATAAGATTACCGTTTATTCCTTTGTTTGCGAGCTTGAAACCATCATTTTGACAAGCAACGAAGTAGGTTATTTCCTAAACCATTAGCTTTCAGCTCAGGATTTTAGTCGCCTTTTACGACAGGCATGCCTTATCTCGGGTATATTCTACGACCCCAAACCGAGGGGGGGATCGTGAGTGAACAAAAGCACGCACGACCATCGTTGTCAGACTTATCGCCAAAGTGGTGATTTTAAATCTTAAATGGCGACACAAAAATTGGTATATCGCCACGCCATTTTGACCTTTTGGTAATTTTTTTGTATCAAAATAAGAATTTATCTATGGTTTTCATGCATTTCATGAAACTTCACATTTTTCGCATTCATTTTAAGCCAAGTTCATATAAGCGGTGAACTGCGCACGTGAACTTTCAGAAACAACACTTTTCCAGCAAATACGAAGATATGCTACTTGGTATGCCAAAAGTTGGGAACTGCATTATCGAGTTTTTTCATCATCAAAAATCTCAACAAAAGTTAGTTTGAGCATCCTGATTAATGATTGATAAGTTTTTTCTCTGCGAATATATCATTCGCTTAGCGAACTGTCAGCAGAGTTCGCAATCCACAACATCCACAACCAAATAATTCGCAGTGAAGTGACAGTTCTCTGCGGATGAGAAAACTCCATACGAATGAGTTGTCAGAGTTTGCGAATTCACGGGCCTTAAGACCGTTCATTCCAATTCTAAGTCGTAATTCTGCAGACTGAAGCCTAGCAGCCAGGCAATGACAAGTTTAGTGCAAAAATTTGAGTCTAAAAATCATCAGTCTACAATCAATGAGTTCCACAGCGTTCCCAAGAATGAGTCATCGCTCAGACCACATTATGTCGTATTTTGCGTAAGGATCTCGGTTTGCATTTATAAAAGATCAAGCGGATTCAAGCATTGAAACTGATGGACCATTTGAAGCGACGTACATACGTTTATTTAATAAAAATTTTGTCAAGTCCTTATTGGAAAACACTGTGTTGATGTATATTTGTTCTTTCCTTGATGATAAGCTTTGTCCAACAGACGCCACATTCACTTGCCACTTTTTATTGTCAAAATCGTGACGTATTCCATTTCTAGTGAGCTCTTATTTCGTCAAATAAGTTCCGGAAAGTAGGTATGTGGTGGCCCGTGGCGTTGTGGGTATGTGCGTCGACCCCAACCTCGACGTCGTTGGTTCGATTCCAGCTTTGAGCGACAAAAATAATTTTCACGACCCCACCTCTTTCGAGTTACTGACAATGCTCAGAGAGTATTTCCTGTCTAGAAAAAGCTTCTCAAACTTGGCCGTTCGGAGTCGGTATAAAGCTGTAGGTCCCTTCCACTCGTGTGAGAACAATAGCACGCACAACACGAGTGGTTGCTGTGAAGCTAGGCTCTGGCCCTCTATGGGCTGTAGCGCCACCCATATTATTATTATTATTAAGTCCCGAAATCTTTGTAAGAACAGATGACGACTTAACCATCGAACCCCAGTGGATCAGCAGGTCCCCGTTTTTTTCTAATTGAGCTCTGAAGAGACTTCATTGACAGATATAACTGCGGTCCCCTGAAAATTGCATGGCGGCCGCCCTTTCAATCTCGGTCGGCCGTTCGCCTAGCCCTCCTTAACAACCTTCGTCAACTTCGACGTCATATGCACGGGCCTTTAGTTACTGAGTCTGAACGCACCCCATTTGTTATAATAACAAATTCCTGTAAATGCTAATTACAAAGCCCCCATAGTCTATGGTTGAAGTTCCCTTTGTCAATGACTACCAGTTAGACAAAGAGACTGTTTTAGAACAGCCAAAGATGAAGGTAACTGTGTGCCCTCTGCACCACTCTGGATTGGGTTTTCTTGTCGACCGTAAGCTTTATACATTCATCATTTCGTCTTGACTTCCTTCAGCGTGTCCCTAAAGACAAGCCACAGAAGACCGTAAGGCTTCTTTAAGCCACCGTTCCAACGACATGAATGCCAGCTTAAAGCACTCGAAGATAATCGATTTGTCTTGTGCAGTCTTTCACAGACTGCAGCTCAGAAGGCGGCCAAACTGCCGACTGGTTTGCGGGCAGTTGACAACAGAGTGACTTTTGAATTTAGCCTTAGTTTCACGCAGCAGTTTAAAATGCCCAAGTGTTCATACTTGGTAAGCTCCCGCCGCCTTAGGATCCATTGAGGTCCGTCGGTACAGCTGTAGCCGAGCAGTCAATAGAGCGTGGCTTCTGGCTTGTGGATACATTTGTAATGCGGCCAAATATTGAAAGTAGACGTTTCTCCTCGACCGATCGACGATGAAATCTTTGATGGTGATGAGAGCCCGCTAGTAAGCAATGCCAGATGCATTTTCAACTCCGGCGCACCTTTAAAGGCAGAGAACGTCTCGACGGTGTTTGCAACTGTTGAAGTGACGTCGACAAAAAGCTGCAAAAACACCATGTTCTTGTCCTGGCCCTCTGTTCTGACTATCTCATCCTGCTGCTTTAAGACCAGCCCATCTCTGGAAAGTCAGTTTTATCGACGAAGCCACCTCACATCTTGTCCTTCTTCTATCGGCACCTCAGCCTTGGTGTCAAAATTGGCGTCGATACGCTTCAAGCTCACAGTGGTCGTGTTGGATGCTGAGCCCCCGTGATCATCTTGCTACAGATCCAGTCTCAGACTCTTCCCATTCCCACAGAGCCGACTGCCTCTGCTTCAAGCATGCCAAAATTGGGTGCTAGTCTTCGATTTAATACGACTTGCATGAACTCGTAAGCGGAGCCTCCAAGTCGCCATTTCCAAGAAGCAACTAAAACCGTGTGTGATTGACAACGATGCTCACAGTTGAGTTAGAAAAGTGTAAACCAACTCGTTACGTCGATCTGCAGATGAACTTGTCGGGCCTCCCAGTCGTGTCGAACTTCCCAAGAATTAAGCCAGCTACAGTCTGCAACGCCTCCGAAACTCCCCATCCTCGGGGCGTAGTCGCCTACGAAACACGACGAGGCAACCGCCAACAAGAGAAATCCCATCACAAGCACCGGATCCCCCGATCCAATCACACTTTGATTGTTCATTTCCACACAACAGCCGCTGCCGGGAGACATCCTCGTCGGATGAGAGTGTTTTCGCAGCGGCAAGCGATTCCCAAATTAGCATCGCACATCCTGCACACACAACACCCCAAGGTCCCGCAAGGCTGACACATTCTCGCTTCCATTCGCAGGTGGTGGCAGTCTGCGAAGGAAATCAAATTAATTTTGGAAAATCGGAAAACATGCCTCCCACGCCGGATATTGCGAAAGACTGACGCCCAACCGCAGCCGAGTGGCGGAACAGCATCGGGCGCTGTGCTGGTGTCCCTCCAGCCCGGGGAGGAAGTGCCAATGGGAACGGTTGTCTGCAGTGGGCGACGCCATGACAACCACCTGCCAACGACAGAGGTGAACGACGCTCAACAGCCGCCGTCGCAGCCTGAGCAGATGCACCAACAGCCGGCTGCCCCGTCGCCTCAAGCTGACACCCAAGACCCGCAGTTGCACGATAAGCGCAATCAAGGGGCGGCCCTGCCCGTCTGAAGTGCACTCGAGCCGCGATGAGTGATGGGCCGGCCGGCGGCGGCGCGCTGACTGCTCTCGAGCTCCGATTGTTCTCGACTACTTCCGTTTATCTTTCGCTTTTTTGTATGTTAATCGATTTGCCAGCAGTGCTCATCATTAGGTTGTTTGAGAATAAATTGATTTCGGGTAAAGGACTTCCAAGGATCCCGGGGATTTGGTGTTCGCTTTTTTTTTGCCTCGGTTTTGTCTTCCCCGGGGATTTGTCGGGGGATTCGAGGGAGATCACTGCCGCTGACAGGTTTATTATGCGCTTTTGAATCGGATGTAATCTCGCCGAAGAGGGCGCTGGGGCTGGGGACGAGATGAATAATTGCTTTTGAAGGGCTCAAGGGATCATCGAGGCGACCTCGGTGTGGGTTTGAAGCGAAAGAAGGTGTCGCCTTCACGTGATGTGTAGTGGTTCGGCTTTAAGGGGCGCTTGCAGTCGTGTTTATCGGTTGGATTGGCGGGCGGAGAGCTGCCACAAAGCATCATCCATCAAGCCAATGTGACGTCCGTAAACTACAACATCCCCGATAAGCGATTGGAGAGGAAGACCGGGATTACAGCGCTTGGGAGATTCGAAGATCCGGGATAAGATTGATTGGGGATGAGAAAATCCCCAGGACGACGCATGGGTTGTCTCAGTTGGACCTGCAATCTCGAGGAGAACTTGCCTGAAACTAAGTGGGTTTTTGAGACGGGACAGCTTCCCGTTGAGTGGTCTCGGGGTTTCCGTAATGTTTTCTGCCACGTTGTCGAAGGAACTGAATTCTGGGCACATTACAATGATGCACAGGATTTTTGACCTCGACAGCTGTGGTGTGTGATTCTGGAGAAGTCAACAGGGTTGATGCCGACTTTGGGGCTTGACTTGTTTTTATTCCAATTTCAGAAAACCTGCAGAAACCACATCAAGTCACAGCCAAAGGTGTACTCCGTCGGAAAATCGACAAGACGAAGGGAGCAGCAGATTGCAGAAGGCACTACGGCCTTGTACATGGGCAAGAGAGCCATTGGATATAAACGGGGTCTTCAAGCTTACACTGACACACTGACCATTTACAGCCGTCATCAGACATACCCTCTTCCACGGCGTGGTTGTGTGGTGGCCCATACTCCTTACCTCAACACGCTAAGGAAGGCCGTGAAACAAGCTTGCATCAGCATCAACGCCACCGTCAAACCCACTTGAAATTCTTCTGAACCTCACTCCGTTGAATATACAACACCAACCAATTGCGCTGCTAGTCCAAAGGCTTTGTCTAAATGGTGGGATTACACCTGTGGACGCGCCAAGATCCGACAGGACATCACTTCACCAGGAGACTTCTTTGAAAGCAGATTTAAAACCCTGCTTTCTGATTCCGGACAGAGAGCTTGTGGTTGTCTCAGAGCGAATCACTTTGCTGTGTATGTTCACTTATCTTGGCGCTAAGTGAAACACAGGTAGATACCGAATTATTGAATTTGAACCTGCCAGGATATAGGTTTAAAGGACGAGTGGCATCTCAGTATCGTTTGCCCGATCCACAAGAAAGGAGACCCCCTTCAACTGCGGCAACTATCGAGGGATCAGTCTTCTTAACATCGCGTATAAGATCTTCTCTGTCGTTTTGTGTACCCGCCTGAAACCGTTCATTAATAATCTGATAGGTCCATATCAGTGTGGCTTCAGGCCAGGAAAGTCCACAACAGACCAAATCTTCACACTACGGCAGATCCTGGAAAAGACCCAAGAAATCCAAATCGACACTCACCATCTTTTCGTCGATTTCAAGGCCGCATATGACAGCATGCATAGAGACGAGCTATACACCGCCATGTCTAGTTTTGACATTCCTGCCAAACTCGTCAGGCTGTGCAGGATGACGAGAGAGAACTCTCGCTGCTCCATCAAGGTCGGTAACAAACTCACCGAGACCTTCAATGGCAAAAAAGGTTTTAGACAAGGCGACGCGCTGTCATGTGACTCCTTCAACATCGTCCTGGAGAAGATCGTGCGAAACTCACACGCCAACACTGAGCCACGATCTTCCAGAAGTCCGTGCAATTGTTAGCATACGCCGATGACATTGACGTGATTGGCAGAACTCAGCGAGCCGTCAGTGAGGCATTTGCTAACATTGAGACGGAAGCGGCTAAAATGGGTCTGGCGGTGAATGAGGTCACAACGAAGTATATGCTGTCCTAAAAAAAGGACATACAACATCGACGTCTTGGACAGAGCGTCACAATGGGCAGCTATAACTTCGAGGTAGTCAAGGACTTCACTTACCTCGGCTCCGGAGTAAATTGTACAAATAACATTAGTACCGAGATCAAGCGTAGGATAAATCTTGCCAACCGCTGTTTCTTCGGGCTCTTGAATAATAGAGCACTCTCTCGAAGAACCAAGCTGACTCTATACAAGACACTGATCATCCCAGTCTGCTATACGGCGCGGATTCATGGACTATCGCGAAAGCGGATGAAGAAGTCCTTAGTCTCTCTGGAAGAAAAGTTCTACGCACGATCTTTGGTCCTGTTTGTGTTGACGGGTTCTGGAGGAGAAGATTCAATCACGAGCTGTACGGGCGTACAGCGACATGAGCCTAGTTAGGCGTCTACGGATCCAACGCCTACGGTGGCTAGGTCATGTAGAGCGTATGGACACCACAGCTCCGGCCCGAAGAATCTTCGAATCCGAACCTGTCGGGCAACGCAACAGAGGACGCCCGCGTTTAAGGTGGCGCACCCAAGTGGAGAAGGACCTCAACCAACTTGGTGTGCGAAACTGGAGACAGCTAGCCAGAGATGAGGCCCAGGTCCACCCCGGACTGACGCGCCACACAAAGAAGAAGAAGAAGAAGAAGAAGAAGGATATAGGTTTAGTGTCCTATTTCTTTGTACACCGCGGTCTCGCCGTTAACATGCGTAGTGATGTAGCTTTCCAACTTCATCCACAATTCGGCGTTTGTTCCAATCCGGAGATTAATTGTCTGTGGTTAAGATTCCATGTCCGTAAGCATTTAATCCACGACTGCTTAATTTACAGAGGTCCAAATATGGAAAGCAATTTAACTTTAAACGAATTGGATGCGCTGTCCGATTCTGTGTCAAGAATTGTTTCCCTTTATCCTCATACTGAAATTTCCATTGCGGGTGATGTCTTGTTCCGGGCAATTGTGGGTGTTGACAACCACTTGAACACGCGCAAATTGAAAAAAAACACACATGGCCTAACCCCGCTAGGTCCGGGCCACAGCTCATGTGTAGGGAACGACAGAGCGGACGAATTAGGCAGACAATACTGAAATGGACATCAGCGAGGCGGGCACAATACAGAATTAAATTCAGTGGCGAAGCTCATTTTTGGTTAAATGATTCCGTCAGTGAGGCAAATATGCGTTATTGGTCGGGTGAAAGTCCACATGTGCTTCAGAAATCACCACCTTACAGAGGCCATATTTTTCCGACGACAAGGGCTCTCACGTTACTCTGAATGGTCAGCGTTATCGGGTCATAATTACCGATTATTTTTGACCCGAATTGGAAGACATGCACTTGGACTACATGTGGTTATATCAGGATAGTGCCACCAGCCACACAGCGCACGTTACAATCGATTTAGTGAAACGTAAGTATGGTTAGCGTGATAGCTCTAGAAATGGGTTCGTCGATTGGCCGCCTCTTTCGTGCGCCACTTGAGTATTTTCTGTCAGGCTACGTTAATTCATTGGCGCATGCCAACAAGCCGACGACGTTGAAAGAGCTCAGAGGCAACATTGAACGTGAAATAGCAGCCGTGTCGCCCGAAATGTGTGGCCGAGTCGATAAAAATTGGGTCCAAATAACGCTGCTGTGGTCGATTTACAGTCATTCGCTAGACTTGAATCGGTTTTAAGTTTTCTTTTGTTTTGCTCGTTGAAATTATGTTTTTAAATCAAACTTCAGGGGATGGTAGCTTCTCTCTCTCAAATCGGTTATTTTTGGATCTGAAGCTGTCGACGTGTTGTGAAATATTTTTCTTGAAAATCCGCTTCGTTGTTGTTGTCCTCTTGATGAGCTTCGAAGACGCCTTCCAAAAGCTGTCCGATGGGGATTGGCAAACTTTCAATGACGGCGGCATAGGGCGACCGAATTTTGTACCATTTATATATGAAATCAAATGGTGGCCCGTGGTGTTGTGGGTATGTGCGTCGACCCCAACCTCGACGTCGTAGGTTCGATTCCAGCTCTGAGCAACAGAAATAATTTTCACGGCTCCATCTCTTTCGAGTCACTGACAATGCTCAAATAGTATTTCCTGTCTAGAAAAAGCTTCTCAAACTTGGCCGTTCGGAGTCGGCATAAAACTGTAGGTCCCTACCAGCTAGGCCCTGGCCCTCTACGGGCTGTAGCGCCACCCATATTATTATTATTATATATATGAAATCAAATAATTTTGACGTGTCCCAACAAAAAGCTCGTAATTCCATCGTATCGATGTTCAAACCTGATGTTAATGTCCTCAACAATTGAACGCCGTTCTGCCAGTCTTGTGTCCAAGAATACTATTTCAGCGGTTTTTAATGGATGCTTTAAAAATGTTCGGGCCGTGTCATACGTATTTCAGTTCAAGTTAAATTTAAATTTTTCAATTTATTATTATTAAAGTTTACAGGGTACGGGTACGGGGTACGTCTTCTATAGTACTAAGTTACAACAATTCAGGAGGGTATTTATATAATTAAAAGGTTAAGTAGTCTAATAAGAGGGATAAAAGAAAGAAAAAAGAAAGAAGGGAATAGGGTTATAGGAAAGGGATGAAAAGTAGAAAAAGAACTGTAAGTTTAAAGCGTTTGGCATTAATGATAGTTCGTATCGTTAACGGTAGAGAGTGCGTAAGCCGTGAACATACCTGATAGCATCATTAAACGCTACCTGTAGCTTTCGTTGTGATAGAGAATCAACTCTACTATAGAAAACTTAAGCATAAGTTATCCTTCCTTCTAGTATCCATTGGAGTGTGACTTGAGGTTAACCACAACTTCCGCAGGCATCCATAGATACGTCTGATTGTGTGTGGTCATATCAGGACAATTTGCTGTTAATAATATAACGTAGACAAGTCACCGTATTGACTATTTCAAGTTTTTCTTCAGAAAGAACGATATTCGACAGGGAGTGAAAAGACATTAAGGAGCTTGAAATAGGAATTACCCGTGACTTCTTTGGATTTAAACTTAATCCATTTGTTATAGCCAACTATAATTTGTGGCGAGCTCATGATTCATAAGATTTATCAAATCCCCTATATTGCTAGGCATATTTACTGAGTACAGTTGAACATCATCAGCATAAAGATGGACAGTGAAATGCTTACACAAAGAAGGAAGATCATTAATAAAAAAGGAAAACAGGATATGGCCCAGAGTTGAACCTTGTGGTACGCCTTGGTTGATTGGTAAGAGTGAAGAAAAATTGCCAGAGTTAACAACAACTCTTTGAAATCTGTCAGAAAGGAAGCTGTAAACTAGCCTCACTGCAGTGTCAATTAAAAAATAAGAGATTTCTTAACTTCCAGCAAAGTATCTTGTGATTCACTTTGTCAAAAGCCTTCGAGAAGTCAAGTAGGCATAGAAGTGTGACCTGTCTTTCATCAAAATTCTGCCTCATGCCTTCCAGGATGTTGACCATAGCAGTGGAAGTACTACGGGTAGCTCTGAAACCAGACTGAGCTTCATAAAGCAGATTGTTAAGACACAGGTGTTTTAGAAGCTGTTTCGCAATGATTTTCTCTAAGGCTCTAGATAAACACTGAAGGATACTTATAGGTCTAAAATTTGAAGGGGAAGTTGATCGTTTTGCGACCGGTATTACGCGGCCCACTTTCCATGATCGAGGAAAGGTAGATGTGGTAACACAATGGCTTATGAAATACTTGACGTTTAGGTGTGGTTCACATTCAATACCTACCCTTAAAATGTAGCCACCCGTTGTAGCAAGTCCTTACTGGAAAACCCTTTAGCAAAATTGCGCCGAACCAGACAATTCCTGGGAGAATAATGCATCCATTTAATGTTTTGTTCGTTGACAGGTAGCAGGTAAGCATTTAACTGACTTGACTATTAATTATTTTAGCCTTTTGCATCTATACGCACAAAATTTGAAAAAAAAAACCTTTAACATTTTTTTTTCTGGACTACATTATATGAAATGAAACCTTAACACATGCAATCGCAGTTTTAAGGTTAAAAAAAATTCAATTTAATATAACTGACACACAAGGCAATAAAATATTAATGAGAATACATTATGCAAATTAAAAATAAAAAAACGCTCCATGAAGCCAACAGTATTCGTGCACACGTCAAGCGGAGCCTGATGGTTTTCGGAAAAAAAGGAAAAAACGCATTTGCAATTCCAAATGTTAACATTCCATTAATCTGGTCGCCAGCT
This sequence comes from Eristalis arbustorum, assembly GCA_916610145.1. Taxonomy (NCBI): domain Eukaryota; kingdom Metazoa; phylum Arthropoda; class Insecta; order Diptera; family Syrphidae; genus Eristalis; species Eristalis arbustorum. The sequence continues at coordinate 32,292,770 of OU744319.1, read as the reverse complement.
GGTAATTGTTGTTAACTAATCAAAAACTGATTCGATTATCTGGTGGAAGGGTGCATAGAGTGGGCTGAAATGATTACTACAATTTATTTGCATGATTAAAGTCGTAATTGAAAAAGAAACGCGTTTGTTTAAGGTGGCTCTTGGCGTTGTGGGTATGTGCGTCTACCCCAAGCACGACGTGGTTCGATCTCATGTCTGTACGATCAAATTAAAAGCTCTTTCGAGTCACTGACAATGCCCAAGGAGTACTTCTGCCAAGAAAAAACTTCTCAAACTTGGCCGTTCAGGGTCGGCAGAAAACTTTATATCTGATTGCTGGAAAGCTGGGACCTGACCCTCCAGGAGATGTAGCGACATTCATTATTATTATCATCCTCCTACTTGTACGGATATGCATACGGAATACAAAGCGTGCAGGCCCCATGCCCCTTGATGATATGGTATGGTCGGCTTAGAGTAATTCCTATGCAGAGAAGTTTAACTGCGAGCGATCATCTCCATTTTTATGGAAGCAAGTGCGAGATATTGGACTCACATTGACCCTGACCAATTAAACATTCGATTCACACCGGTCCCCTCCGCTTTGCATCTCAATGTGACATTACCCTTGGTATACAACACTCAAGAAGCTGGGTTTGAAGTAGGAAGCGTCGATACGTACTTAGTCGGTGGTGCAATATTCTCTATAAGGACAAAGTCTGTTGGACTGGATAATATTCACCGCGACTTTATCCAAATCTTGACTCCGATTATACTGTCATATATCACGCATGTTTTCAATACAGCAATCATGGAGTCGACTTATCCAGCTCTATGGAAAGAAGCAAAGATTATCCCGGTTCCAAAAAAACAAGTCCACCTTGAACATCGACCAACAGCTATTTTTCCATTTTTGTCAAAAGTTTTCGAACGTCGAACTCGTGAGTCAAAGCATTGAAGATCACATTAAGGAGCACAATCCTTTAAGTCCTATGCAATCATTATTCCGTAAAGAACATAGCTGTGTTACAGCCTTGGTAAATGCAACTGATGACACACGAAAAGCCATTGACGGTGATCAAACAACCTTATTGGCCTTACTTGACTTTTCGAAAGCATTCGACAGTGTAAGCCCGTCCATATTATGTCACAAACTGTCCACCCAATTCAACATACGTGGTCCTACTAATAAATTAATATTCTCGTACCTAACTAGCCGTACTCAAGCTGTTTTATATAACTCGTCCTTATGTGGTATCCACAATGGAGTACCCCAAGGTTATATTCTCGGTCCGTTATTATTCTTAATGCTCATTAATGATACAGGTACATGGTGATACATGAATGATACATACAGGTGTACCAGTATGAAGTGAGCGTCAAGATACAAATGTTTCGATAGGGAACATTTGTTGTGAACAAGCCTTTATTATTATTTTTTTTTTTTTGCTATGACATCAGTGAAAAAGATTTAGTATACATCAAGTCATTGAACAGACAAAATCATATTTTTTCATCGTGTTAAAAATGCAAAAAATGTTGTACCAGAAAGTGATGATTTGCGGAAAGCATACATTTTTTGTTTTCAGTTTGAAGAAAAGTGCTGCAGAGTCGCATCGAATGCTTGTCGATGCATATGGTGATCATGCTCTATCAGAAGCAACATGCAACGGTCCAGAAATAATGACTTTGATGTGAGAAATGAAGAACGTGGAAGAGCATCAAAAAAGTTTGAAGACGCCGAATTGCAAACGATATTGGTTGGAGACGGCACTTTGATCCAAAAGCAAATGGCAGCAATGTTAAATGTTGCACAACAAACAATTTCTGACCGTTTAAAAGCTATGGGGAAAATCCAAAAGTGTGGATAATGGGTGCCACATGAATTGAATGAGAGACAGATGGAAAACCGAAAAAAGACTTGTGAAATTTTGCTTCAAAGACACGGTTTTGCGGTTAATCCGGGACAACCATCAACATCGACTGCAAAACCAGATCGATTCGGCAAGAAGACAATGCTGTGTGTTTGGTGGGACCACAAAGGTGTGGTGTACCACGAGCTCCTTAGAACTGGTGAAACCGTTAATACTGATCGTTACCGACAACAAATGATCAATTTGGACCATGCATTGATCGAGAATCGACCAGAATTGGCCAGAAGACACAACAAAGCAAAACCGGTTCAGGATACAGAGCAGCTACCACACCCGCCGTATTCACTAGACTTGGCTCCTTCCGACTACCATTTGTTTTCATCGATGGAACACGCATTGGCTGAGCAGCACTTCGATTCCTACGAAGAAGTCGAAAATTGGGTGTCTAATTGGTTTTCTTTAAAAGACGAACAATTTTATTGGCTTGCTATTCACAAATTGCCAGAAAGGTGGTCAAAATGTGTAGAAAACAATGGCCAATACTTTGAATAAAATGTTTTTACTTTCCCATTAATAATTAGTGTTTTTTTTTTACACCGGTATGATGCAGATGATCGTATCGTTGAAAACTCAGTTAAACGAGAATATGTGTTCATTACGAACTTGGCTGAAGAAAATGCTCTCATACTCAATCGCGACAAAACCAAAGTCATTCCATTCTCAAAACATCATCCCCCTCTTTCAAAGTCCTCAACGCGACTGCACGGTATGCTGTTTACCTTCAAAGATATGATCATGTGTCGGAACAACGCCGCATTCTCCTAGGATGTGAATTAGACTCATTTTTAAAATACAGATCATGCATACAACTCTATAAATTAATTCAGCCTGACTAACTTTATGAGAAACTAACCTTCTGTCGATTGAGTCGTAATATTACGTTAAAACTTTCTGTCCATACATGCTTAACATCCCGTAGACAGTTCTCATTCATGCTGTACATCTGTGGAATCATCGTCCCCCACAGGTACGGTCTAAGTCTGAATACAGACAATTTAGCTTAGCTTGTTTTTTACTTCTCAAATATGAATCTCCATCACATCGACATCATCGGATGAACACAATGGGCTGTCAGTGGGGCGCTTGTGAGCAGCGAGAAGGATGTGGCCAAGACGGGGCTTGCAGTTAATGAGGCTAAGTCAAACTTTATGCTGAAGGTTAACTAACACCGACGTTTGGACAAAACATCACTGTAGTCAGCTATAACTTCGAAGTAGGGAAAGAGGGTCCGCTTATGAGAGGTGTCCCCTTATTAAAGGTGTCCGCTTATGAAGTGTGTCCGCTTATGAAAGGTGTCCGCTTATGAGAGTTGTCCGCTTATGAGAGGTGTCCCCTTATTAAAGGTGTCCGCTTATGAAAGGTGTCCGCTTATGAGAGTTGTCCACTTATGAGGGGTGTCCGCTAATGAAGTGTGTCCGCTTATGAGGGCTGTCCGCTAATGAAGTGTGTTCGCTTATGAGGGATGTCCGCTTATGAGAGGTGTCCGCTTATGAAGGGTGCCCGCTTATGAGGGCTGTCCGCTAATGAAGTGTGTTCGCTTATGAAAGGTGTCCGCTTATGAAAGGTGTCCGCTTATGAGAGGTGTCCGCTTATGAAGGGTGCCCGCTTATGAAAGGTGTCCGCTTATGGAAGGTGTCCGCTAATGGAAGGTGTCCGCTTATGGAAGGTGTCCGCTTATGAGAGGTGTCCGCTTATGAAGGGCGCCTGCTTATGAAAGGTGTCCGCTTACGAAAGGTGTCCGCTTATGAAAGGTGTCCGCTTATGAAAGGTGTCCGCTTATGGAAGGTGTCCGCTTATGGAAGGTGTCCGCTTATGAGAGGTGTCCGCTTATGAAGGGCGCCTGCTTATGAAAGGTGTCCGCTTACGAAAGGTGTCCGCTTATGAAAGGTGTCCGCTTGTGGAAGGTGTCCGCTAATGGAAGGTGTCCGCTTATGGAAGGTGTCCGCTTATGAGAGGTGTCCGCTTATGAAGGGCGCCTGCTTATGAAAGGTGTCCGCTTACGAAAGGTGTCCGCTTATGAAAGGTGTCCGCTTTTGTGAGATGACGTCCGCTTATGAGGGATGTCCATACATTTGTGGTGTCCGTTGCGAGAGAATAAACAGTGCCTACTACGCTGTGACTCACTTAGACCAGCATGTCAGCATCCACTATGCCAGACTTTTCCTTAAATCGTCCCTGACACAATCTCATCACAAGACAAGTAAATGGAACCCAACCACCGATCCATCTCCTCCCATTGAATGGCAACAGCTATTTCAAAAAATGTCACAACATCCCGAAAGCCCAACCGAGCGTCTATCAAAACCACATACTGCCAGGGATCCTCACACAGCCCCGACCACATGTCCGAAGGCGCGTTTACAACCCAAATCAGTGTCGCCCCGGATCAAGTGTCAAGCCAACGAACTGCGCTGATAAACAAAGCAAAAACCAGCGCCAAAAAATTTATCAACTTCCAAGGACCCTTCCGCCAGCAGGGACGACAAACAGGGTGAAAGTTAAAAGATAGCACTTTTTAATAACCATCAAATACGTCAAGTCATTAGCCGAAGGCAGAAACGGCGCAGCTCATCTATTGTCCTGTCGCACTCCTTTGCATTAATTTCGCATTTCATTTCAGTCCAGTCAGGTGGCACAAATACCCCACTCTCCCGGAGAAGGACCTCAACGGAAACACCATTTGCCGGAAACTTCGACAACCACCACCGCCCCCCGGCTCATTATTATGTTTCACAGGACGTCACAGGCTTAAAGTTTATCAAAAACCGTGTTCAAGGACACGCATAAATCAAAAAACGAAATTCATTGCTAGCCTCCCCCTCACCCGACTGGAGGATATGCCCGCCCATCAATTGTGAGGCGTGAAACAAAACAATGTCAAAAAAGGACCAACAAACAACGCACACACACACAGCCTCCTGCGTGCCCTGAAAAGTCTGATTAAGCATCAAACAGAGACACTGACAGCCAACTTCCTTTGTTTTTTGACCCAACTTTGCGTACACACAAAACCCACCCGCCCAGCAACCAACCGCCACCACCCGACGGAGAGAAGTTAAGAACTTCAAAGCACACCAGGCTCTGACATTTCAATTTGTGAACTAAAGAGACGTGTGCCGCGGCCTGCGTCAGTCAGCCTACGCCGGGCCGCCGCGTCCTTCGGCTTGGATCAATAAAACCGTCAAGCAACGCCGAGAAGTCTAGCACCAGGCCCCCCTCCACGACGCCAAATTTGAAAGAAAAACCGTGGACTTCCCGGCATTTTTCAATCGGCATTACCCTGCCAGGTGGGGCCGCCTCTCGCAGCGCCCTGCGGTCTATTTGATAAATTCCGTCATTTAACAAAGCCATTAATCATGCCGCTGGCTGGCTAAATTACTTAATATTCCGGTTGAAAGTTGAAGCCAGCAGGCTTTCTTTCGTCTCGCTCAACCGAAGCCGTGGCGCGGTGCTGCGTGAAGCGTGCTCTAGGCGAGCTTTCATGGCGCTGCGGCTGCTCCTGGGGCTAGGCCAGGGGACGGATGCTTCACATGTTGCTCGAGGTCGAAGTCACGAAGTCGAGTCAATAAATTTCTACCAAAAAAAAAAAAACACAACCAAAACATGATTGATAGCTATGCGGGCCAAAGTGGTCGAGCCATTACCAAATGTGTGGACCGTGAGTGCTTTGAGGTCGGTCTGCTGGCGTCTGTGAGTGCGGCGCGGTGCGGCGGGAGTGCGTCGTAAATGGTCGGCCCATGTCGTTTCCGGTCGTTGTAACTGTCAATTCCACGAACTAGAGGAAGGGCATATATGGATTTATGGGGGTCACACACAATTCATGCTTCGAAGGACAACTCCTTTCGAGGAACCGAAAATAGGAAAAAAAAAAAGAAAAATCAACTTAAGGCGGTTCGCTCGCGGCTCGTGGGGCGAGGGAGTGGATGTGTGTGCTTTCCTTTTGGTGGAATGGCTTTTATTGTTTTTGTTTGTTTCCATCTGCCAAACACGACCTGAATCTGTAGCCGAGCGGAATGGGGGAGGGAGCGGGCGAGAGTGTTGTTATTGTTTTTTGGCAGTGTTCTCGTGGTTAACTGCTTCGATTTCGTTGGATAACATTGATTTTCTCTCGGGGTCCGGGTTGTTTTTCTAGCCCATGCGGGGGGCTCTGGTTCGATGAAGTTTCAGGGCTTATGACGTCTGGTTGTGGATGAATTTATGGCGTGAACGAGTCGATGTTACCGTGTCCTGTGACTGTGCACTAGTGGCCTTCCTTTATGTGTGCTCCTGCTCCACCTGATGCAGTCTGTTTGACAGAAGCCACCCTTTGAGAGGTCATTCATGCAATTATGCCGTACATAAGCGCGACATGCATTGCTTGACATTGGAAGGTGAACTGTGGAAAGCATCCAAAATGCGGTACCACAACCACTGTCGGTTTTTTGGGGTGAAACTGTCCACCTCAGAGCATCAGACTCGGATGAGAACACGTACGAAAACATCACCAACGGTGCACAGAGCTTACAGGTAGTCCTAATAGGACTACAGTGGCAGCTTGAAGATGAACAGTGAAAATCCATGTGTTTAAGGATGACGAGCTAAGCAGAGTACTGAAGTGAGTGAGGACATATTCCCTCGCTAGATATCAGATCGGATCCAACGCGTATGGACACCACAGCTCCGGCCCGAAGAATCTTCGAATCCGAACCTGTCGGGCAACGCAACAGAGGGCGCCCGCGTTTAAGGTGGCGCACCCAAGTGGAGAAGTACCTCAACCAACTTGGTTTGCGAAACTGGAGACAGCTAGCCAGGGATCGCGCTAGTTGGAGAGGCATGTTGATTGAGGACCAGGTCCACCCCGGACTGTAGCGCACCCACAAAGAAGAAGAAGAAGATATCAGATCGTCACCCACCCCGTACCGACCCATAGCACCCATAGCGTCCGAGGGAGAACAAAATAAATGATGGTGTCCCCCAAGGCTCTGTTCTGTCTCCGACACTCCTTCTCATTTTCATCAATGATCTCCTGTCTGCCACTTCTAATCCCATCCACTCCTTCGCTGATGACAGCTCCCTTAGCTTTTCATATTCGTTCCAAAATGCACGACTCTGCCCTTCGAACGTAGTGGAGCGTCGGCGTATGTCAAGCACATTGAATCCCGATCTATAATAATATAATATGGGTGGCGCTACAGCCCATAAAGGGCCAGGGCCTAGCTTCTCAGCAACCACTCGTGTTGTGCGTGCTATTGTTCTCACACGAGTGGAAGGGACCTACAGATTTATGCCCATTCCGAACAGCCAAGTTTGAGAAGCTTTTTCTAGACAGGAAATTCTATCCTTGACTCGAAAGAGGTGGGGCCGTGAAAATTATTTTTGTCGCTCAGAGCTGGAATCGAACCTACGACGTCGAGGTTGGGGTCGACGCACATACCCACAACGCCACGGGCTACCTGAATTCCTGGACAGCATAATTAACTGGGGTAAGAACAACAGAGTGGAATTCAATGCTTCCAAAACTAAATGCTGTCTGCTGTCTCTAAAGCGACCCTCTGATAATCAGTCCTTATCCATGACTGGTGCTAGTATCGACGAAAGCGGAAAACTTTCCATCCTCGGTATGTACATCAACACAACACTTAGTTGGAACTATCACATATTCGAGGTCGCCAAAAATGCTGCTGTTAAGGTTTCCTTAATCGATGCAAGAAATACTTCACCCCCTCTGATTCGGATTTAATCTATAAGGCCTATATTCGCCCTTAGCTTGAGTATAACACTCATTTCAAGTCTGGTGCCCCCAAGACCAACCTGCACCTGCTAGATAGAATCCAAAAGCGAGCGATAAAACTTATAAGAGACAACGATATCGCGGGTTCATTAGACTCGCTTGAACATCGACGTGCCGTGTCTTCTTTGTCCGTCTTTTATCGTTACTTTAACAAACGATGCTCAATTAAGTTATCCAACTGCCTCCTCTCCTTGAATTCAACCGCAATACACGTCACGCCAGGAATGCACATCGGTTTACCCTTAAGCCCACATTCGGACGCACAGTGAATTTTAGAGACTCGTTATTAAGCCGCACCACACGAATATGGAATGCTCTTCCCAGCTCAATATTTCCCATGGATTTCAATCCGCAGATGTTCAAGACCAATGTGCACAGGTACCTCCTTTCTTTCTCTCTCTCCCTCTATAACTTCGGCCCGTGCTGTGTCTTGACGTCGGACAATTAAGGGTATTAAAAGTCACGAGTCCCCCCATCCGCCGCAAAATGAGTTGATACGTCAGCGAGGAGTAAGGCCATACACCACTAGACGTTCCAGTCCCAGCTGAGATAGCAAAACAAAGAGTAATATCGGCTAAAACTTGGAGGCTCACACTGGAACCGCGGCCATTCTTAAACCTTAAAATGCGAATCTACCCGGTAGTCTACCTATTACTTTGCTCAGCTCTCTTAGAGAATGCTTGGAAACGATCATAAATAACCCAAATGCCAGAAAGTAGCTAAAGTCTGTTAGAGTTCCATGTAAACATAAGGAATTACAAGGTGAATCGTAGATTAGTTCTCTTTTCGCGAATACTTTGACGCAAGAAACAAGGATCAAAACACAAATTTCAGGAAGGACCTTAGGTCTGCTTTCCATAGCCCACGTATATGGAGTCCACAGCTATAATGGCTGGACAATTCAGCCCACATTGGCGTCCTCCGGCTTGAAGAATGAGCAACTACGTGCCTCTGAGATGACGCGACTTCCTCAACAGATGTGGCATACACAAGTGCGTCACGATCTCAACTGACCAAGAAGCGACTTGGTTGGCGCCCGAGCAAATACTCACGTGGAGTCAAATGGAGTCAAGTTGCTTTTCGTGCTCTGAAGACGGCCAAGGCAAGAGAACGCTGCGTGAGTGCCGCCCCCAGGAAACGACGGCATATTCCAAATGGTTCAAATCACAACTAGACAGCGTCATCAAAAGGTCAGCTGAGTTTTCTCACACCAGTCAGGGGAGGTCACCTGAAAATAATCCAAAGAGCTCCATTGGTGTGCGCATAGCCGATGAAACCGAGGCACAGTGAGCACTTCCCAGTGCGTTCTGTTGAAAGGATGTCAATTCAATGATCGACTCCACTCTCGAAGCATAGCAGTCGATTTATGAATTGCATCTGTTTGCACAACCCTTTGACACCGCTTTAACAATTCGTCACCAAAATTCAGTGCTCAATCCCACGATGGCTCCTCTCAAAGGGAACCTGTCCCAGCGCCCGGATTCCGAGCTTTGTTTACATTCAATTGGTTGTGGATAAGGCTTAGTGTAAGCAACCCTACCCTGGTCCTGCTGCTTACCTAGTTACATCCATATTCTATTCGGTTTCTGCGAATCCAATGCATTTTGAATGAAGAAAGCGGCTCGGTCTCGGAAATGGAAAATATCCCGCGGCCTGTTTGCTTGATTCTCCATTTGTGTGCAACCATTGTTCGTTGAATTGTGTTTGTTTAAGGGAAACCATGCTGAATGGGGAGGGGGAATTTATTTGGAATTCATATGAGAAATAATGTAAATCCGGGGGCTTTGTGCGAGTTTTCCTGAATTCGTTGCCAACTTTGGGGAACATTCAAATCAGACGAAATTATATTCTCTTTATGGTTGGGGAATCAGAAGCAAAGCACATCCAGATTTCTGCGCGCCCATTTTGTGGCTATGGTCAGACGATGCAATGGAACCAAAATCGTGACGTTCTTTTGAATGCACAGTCATTGACGTTGTTGGGGATGGCGCAGTAGACGATATGTCTTCCTTTTCATTTACTTGGTCAGCTGATTAAAATGACACTCCAGATGAATACGTTGCAACTTCTCTTTACGGACACCTCTCTATGAGACGCTCCGTCACTTCGAGGCAGGATGAATGCATTCCCCTCTATGAGACGTGTCCGTAAAGAGAAGTTGCACCATCATTCAATCTCTTTACAGACAATTTATCATGGTCACATGAAGATCAGGTCGTGTTTTTTCCAGCCCCCCTAAGTGCTCCTAATAACGAACACACCCTGTAAAAGTGAACAGAAAGAGAGACAGAGACCTTGCAGATCAATGGCTGTCCGTTGAAGAGAAGTTCACAGTACCTAGACGAAGTCGGAGAGTTGTAAAACCACGCAAGTGTTGATCTCTTTCTAGAATGGTCAGGATGGTAAGTAGTTGTCAGTGATTTTGAATTGCCCGCGCTGGAGTTCATGGTCAAATCTTATTTTTGAGCCGAAACCTAGATTGTCAGCAAAAGGGCAGAGCTGAATCTGAGAGATTTCGAAACAGAAATTCCAAGTCGAAATTCCCGGTGAATGGGCAAAAGGACACACGTACACTACGAGCTGTACCACTTATCAGGCTCGGTCACTTCGAGGCAGGATGAATGCCTATCGATTTAAGATTGAGAGAAATACGGAATCCTCGGTAAATGGCCAGGTCATAGCAGGCAGCAGCATTCTAGAACCGTCAGCCAGAGAAGGCAGCCCTTACTAGACTCGCTGGTACAGCCGCATGGGTAGCTGAGCTTACATGCCAGCATTGCTTTCGTCAAGGGAATTGCAATGAGACAGCCCCGTGAACTCCAACAAAAAATAGGAAAGCTGTATTTTTTGTGGAGATCGTTGACTCCAATGATCATCTCTATAAAAGCTTGAACTATATGCACTCTGGATCATTTTCAAGAAGTTGTTTACTGATGCCGTTCTGGTCATTATACCACAGGACGTTGAAGTTATCAAATCCGATCCATCTCTCAAATCGATCAAGGCAGCAGTTGAGAAGGGACCAGAGCTTTTTATGACGACGATGCAAAGGTGCCTCGAAGAGGGAAGCTTTCCCGGATGCTTACACCCAAGGCCAATAAGCTCCGCCGAAAAACACTCGGGGTATAGACCGTTTTGCCTGTTAGACACTAGGGGAAATATCCCAAAGTTAACGAAAACAGAAATGGGTTCAAAAGGATGCGAATGTGGATAAAAAGAAATCCCATCGGGCTCGGACAAGAAAAAACTGAAAACAAAGACAAACGAGGAAAATCTTACCGTGCGGCAGAGGAATCCAAAAGCGTTCGCCATCAATTCAGTTGTAAGTGCTGAGCGAATCTTTCGGCGAAAAAAAGATCTCACCGCCAAGAAACAACGTCCCGTCATCGTTCAAACCATAGAGGAACCACCACCAGTGCTAATCGCTGTTGTGGGTCCGCTAAAAGTGGCCAAGACCACGGGGATCAACAATCTCATCAGGAACTTCACTTGACTGAGATCGGGACCAATAACGATCGTTACATACAAGAAGCGTCGCATCACGCTGATTGTATGCAACAACGATGTCAACTCGATGATAGACATTGCCAAGAGTGCAGACTTGGTTCTGCTTCTCTGCGATGCGTGCTACGGCTTTGAAATGGAGATTTTCGAGTTCTTCGACATCTCTCAGGTGCATGGTATGCCGAAAATCATGGGAGTACTCACGCACTTGGACATGATCAAAAATCCCAAAAAAAAGGAAATGAAGCATCGTTTCTGGACTGATATCTACGACGGAGCAAAGCTGTTCTATCTCTCGGGCATAATTCACGGGGAGTGTCTGCGAAATGAGGTGAATAACTTGGGCAGGTTCATATCGGCGATGAAATTCCGTCCACTGTCGTGGCGCGGGGCACACAGTCACCTGTTCGTGGATCGTGTTGAGGACGTAACGAACACAGAGTTGATTCATCAGAATCCCAAGTGCGACCGGGACGTCATTCTGGGGGAGTTCGAATGAAACAAGACTTCATGGTGCACATCGCTGGCGACTTGCCGGGTTGAGCAACATAATAGATCCCTGTCCACTGCCTGGAACCGAGAAAAAACAAAGTCTGCCCGAGAAGGAGCGGCTGTTGTGTGCCCCGATGTGGGCGTGGGTTCGAATCCCACTTCTGAATTGTAGAAGAAGAAATGCAACACAGCTGAAGCGGTTCGCGGTTGATCGTCCGTGAAAGCACTGTGGCGCGGGTTTTTGTACCCGCTTGTATCGGATGCTACACTGAAGAGTATCATATGTTGCTGAGGAGCGAGGAGTTCTATACGATCACCCCATCATGCTCTACCATCGACGCCATCAAAGAGGTGATAGATACAGAAAGCAAAGCGATGACGGGTTCATGATGGAAGGGCGGCACATAAATGTACTGGACCGTAGCTGGACATTAAAAACGCATTTAACTCAGCGAACTGGACCTACACTTGGAAGGATGGGCACACCGCAGTATTGTCAACTATTGAGAAGAGAAGATTCAGTTACTGGACTGAGGATGGCATCAAGTAGTCGACGACGTCTCGGCAGGTGTTTGCACGGGGTTTAGTTCTTTGACGCCTTCTGTGGAACTCAATATATGAAGGAGTTCTAAGACTAACGCTGCCACAAGTACGTGACTGAGGCCAAGCACATCCACAATCGAAGCAATCAAGGGGTGCTAAATTGGCTGGACTCCTTCGACCTGGAACAAGCAGAGGCAGTTGTAAAAACTAACCGAGTGGATGTGGGATACGCGAACTTGCCGGTTGGTTCGTAGACAATCCGACTAAAATGACGCAAGAACACCTGGAGGTAATGCGCGACAACCCGCTGAATCTCAAAAATCACGACGAGTACGGCAGCAAGAAAGCTTCAAGGATGCAGGCAGCTGCCAAACATAGGAGGCCTTGCATACGCCAAAGGGATCCTGCTTTCCAGAGTCGTAAGCTCAGTCCTTATTCACCAAGCCTTACCACCAAGGAGGCAACAAAGGAGCTCTCATCGTCTTACAGAGTCCGTGCAATAAAGGTAGTCAGTGGATTCCGAATGATCTCGGACGAAGCAGCCTACTTCATCGATATGGTCCCTATTGACATTTGCGCCACGAAAATATATAGGATCTACCGAAGAAAACCACGCAGAGACTAGCCCAAGATGTCTGAAGAAGGCAGAAAGGACATCATCTTATGCCCTGTGGCAGGTCAGATGGGACCCCACAACGAAAGGCAGATAAACGCATAAATTGCTAGAAGCCTGGAAGCAACAACAGCTTGTGGCAACTTCAACTACTATCTGACACAGTTCTTGTCGGTCGACGGAGGCCACTGCTCCGAAAAACAACCTACCCAGAATGAATGAGCGAAGAGAAAGCCGCAGAGCATGCAATATTCTATCTCAGACGCTTTAGAACCAGGTCCCGAGTTCCAGGTTAGCCATATGAAGGAGTTAGCTGACGAATGGCTAGAGATCTGCTTCTTTATAACAACCGTGAAGAATGAGCTCAAAATACAGAAGTTGAATATGAGTTGCGGCTTAGGATTCGAGCGGAATGGTCGAAAATGCTCAAGGAAATAGTTCAGAATTTGTGGAAAGCATGCCAAAACGAATGAGCCAGGCCTTAGTGAATAAAGACCAGATGGACCAAGTGCACCATTAAGATTGGCTCTTTAATAACGTGCGATGCGCGAGGTTCTTACTTCTTTTCAGCCAGTTGTACGATTCCATTCAATTTAATTTCTTAATATTAGCAACTAGACTTGTCAATGTCAATCCAAGACGAGAGCCACAAAAATGGATGAAATTATGCATTCAGTTACGCTCGCCACTGTATACAGATAGATACCAAATGAATAGAACTCGGCGCGCTCCATAACAAGATCCGTTCATTTCAACTTTCCAAGAGTCTGCCAGAGTCACAGGAACTGTTGCGTATGAATGATGCATTAGTGAACTCATTTCGTCGTTTGAGGCCGTTCCTTGATCGTTTATTTTCTTCTTGTACAATTCATTCATCTTTACAAATCGTATGCTTTCATTGTTCAGTTTGAGTATTCCTTAAAGCTATGAACGCAGATTCCGAGTCAGCACTCGGCAGTTCGTCGGCAATCCCCCTGTGGTCCAGAGACCCAGCCAAATTTCACTCGTGCCAACAATATCGTGGAAAAACGTTATAAAATACTAGTGGCGTCGGGTGGAGTATCAAGAAGGATGAGAGACTACACGCTACAACCCATAGAGGGCCAGGGCCACGGTCAAGTTTGAGAATTACTTCTAGGCAGGAAATACTCTTTGAGCATTGTCCGCAGGAATCGAACCAACGACGTTGAAGGAGGGGTCGACGAACATAGCCACGACGCCACGGTCCATAACTTTAATGAATTCATAGTCATTGAAAATGTGTCGTACTTGGTCAAGGTTCACATGAATTTGATGAACTCACTAGGACGGTGGACAAATGGCATGTTGCTTACACCATTGGAAGTAATTTGTTTGTGGAACTTACTTGCCTTGGTAAGCTGATGTAAGGCATTCGGTTATTTTACAACATATCTTGTAAGCTTACTGCTCAAGTACAAGTTGCTACACGGCAGATTATGTGTGCTTTCATTAACAACATTCGCAAACTCTGCAGTCATTGCGTGGATTAACTACTCTCTAAACCTGAAAGCACTTTCATTCGGTCCATGAAGACCTTGCAGTAAAACAAAAAATACGTCTTTTATGGACGCACCGGGGCCCACTAGGCTGCGTTACCTCCCACAAACAGCTGCTCATCTAAAAATGTTCAACCTGCTCAGCCATATGAGATAAAATATCCTTATCGATCAATTTGCATCCGCCCTAAGCTTCAGTACAATGCTCGTGTCTGGTCGGGTGTTGCCAGGACCACCCTCCACCTGTTCAATGGAATCCGATTAAACTCATTGGAGGCAACAATAACGATAACAAAGTCCGTCTTTGTGTTCGTTTTATCGATATTTTAACAAAAGGTGCTCAATGAATTCTCCATCAATTCATGCCCAATTCGTATCCCTCTCATTAGGAATGCTCATAAGCCTACCCTTAAGCCTGCTTTCGGGTGAAAAGTGTACCATGTGAATATAGAATGCTATTTTTAGGCGAATACTTCTCGCAGACGTTAGCAGTTGTAGCAAATGTGCAGATGTACACCCGTGCTGTGTCCGTGATCCCGGACATGTGAGACTCATGAGGAACCTGCAGAGATGTGTAAGAAACAGAATCTGTCCAACTTCCTTCGACTCACCCGACCTGGCAGGAAAAAGGAGGTGGTTCCTAGGAAAGCACCTCCTTGCAAAGCCACTACTTAAGCGGGGCGAAGTGAAAAGCTTCCTAAGATTAATTTGTGTGGTTTTCGGACTGTCTTTATAGTGTCCTTAAATTTACAACACGCAATGCACAATAGAACGTCATTTTTTGACTTCCAACATCTCCATCGAGTTGTCTCTTCAATGCTGGATAAAACCTAGACGCGTGAGAGGAGATTTCATATGAAACGTTGGTTAGACTTACGAGATTATTTTTAAGAACCTTTAGGATCACCTAAAGGACAGCAGTGATTCTGCGAAGCCTTTAGGCCTTTCGCCTGAAGATTATTCAGAAGGGATATTTACGTATGAGGCAGATTAATTCTCGTCACTTTGGCTTAACTCCGAACAAGTTATAAGCAACTTTAAACTTAGAAGCATGTTTTGCTTTCTTACCCGCCTCCAACTATTCTCTACTTCACAGCGTGCCTGTCAGTAATTTGAGCCAAACAGCCCATATGATAGATGAGAGCAAACGCTTATAAAGGGTGGTTAAAGTTTAAGGGCCGATCTTGAATGTGAACCACACCTAAACGTCAAGGTTTTTCTGCATTTCATTTGACATTCCTCAATTCCAGACTAACTTAATTTGAACCATGGAAAGATATACAATCGAGCAACGCGTTAAAGTTATACAAGCTTATTATGACAACGGGCGTTCAAGTCAAATTACAATCGGAAAAATCGTGCAAAAATTCGAGCAAACCGGTTCTGTAGGTTAGGTTAGGTTAGATTGTAGTGGCTGACCGCTGCAGAGCAGTCACACTTAGGCCAGAGTAGGCCCATTGTGATACCACGCGGATTAACTTCTCCTAACGCTGGAACCAGTCGGTGCTGCTAATGAACCGATTTAGTTGGCCAATGCTGGCACTTTTTAGCTCGTTACGCCCGCTGAAGTAGTAGGCTCCTAGGTGCAGGAACCTACGACTGGCAAGAGCACTGCAGGAGCAGAGAAGGTGATGAGTGTACTCTTCCTCCTCTTCATCCATGCAGTTTCTGCAAAAATCATTATATGGAGCACCCATCCTGCGAGCATGAGTGCCAATTACACAGTGCCCGGTTATGACTCCTATGAGGGTCCTTAATGAGGGCTTGCTGAGTCCAAGTAGACTGAGTGACCGTTTTAGGTTGAGTGATGGCCAGATTTCTTTTGTTTTAAGGCAGGTGGTGCCTTCTAGCCATTTGTCATTAGTGGTTTTAATTGTATGAATCTTTAACAGATGATAGGCGGTAGCGATCGGCATGGAAGGTGGTACCCCTTCTATCGATAGGGATGAGGTTGTACCACACTTAGCGAGTTCGTCGGCTTTGCAGTTACCTGGTATGTCACAGTGTCCCGGCACCCACATGAGGTGAATGTTAAAATGCTCAGCCATCTCGTTAAGAGACAGCCTGCAATTAAGGGATGTTTTAGAATAGAACATGACATTGTCCAGGGATTTTATGGCGGCCTGACTATAGGAACAGATGGTGATATCCCTTTTTGATATCACATTGTTTTTAAGCCAAGACAGCACCTCTTTAATCGCTATGGTTTCTGCCTGAAAAACGCTACAGTTATCAGGGAGCTTCATGGAGATAGCAATGTTGAGGTCTTGTGAATAGACACAAGCACCCATCCCTTCTTTTGTCTTTTATCCATCTGTGAGGATACGCAGAGGATCTTTCAGTGTTTGCATGTCAGTCATCCAGTCCGATCTTCAACCGGTTTTGTAGGAGATGTGAAAACGCCAGTGCATGCTCGTACAACTCGTCCTGCAGAAAATATTGCTGCTGTTCGCGATAGTGTGGCTGAAGAGCAGTCCACCTCAACTCGTCGTCGTGCCCAACAATTGCACCCCTCACCCTCGTCGTTGATGAACATTTTGCATAAAGACTTGCATTTACACGCCTGCAAGGTGCAATTGACTCAAGAACTAAGGCCTCTTGACCATTTCAAGCGTCGTCAAAGGTCAGAACGGTATCAAGAATTGACAACAGTGGATGTACAATCATCGTCAGTGATGAGGAACATTTTCATCTCAGTGGATTCGTCAATAAGTAGAATTGCTGCATTTGGGCGACGACACAAATAATCCAAGAGTGACTGTCCAGTGTCCAGTCATCCAAGAGGCTGGCGGCATCATCGGGCCGTATTTGTTCCAAAATGATTCCGTCAGGCAGTTGCATCCTGAAATGATAACGATCTTCTTATGGACCGAATTGGACTGAATTCATAAAATGTTGTAGGAGATGGGAAAAGTGCGGCCTACTGCCGGTCATATTGTGTCTCTGCGGTCCACCCTTTTAAGCTAGTCTGGCAGAGTGTCGATACGTAACATTCCTGCTATTACAAAGGTTCCAGTAAATTCTTACTTACTTATCAGGCAGACGAACCATGAAGTTTCTGAGCCTGACCAATTGCTGCCTTCCATCGGTGACGGTCTTTGGCACGCTGCTTCCAGTCATCAAGGCCAAGCCATCTTACATCCGCGATGACTTGGTCTTTGTACCGGAGGTTCGGTTTTCCTCTCCTTCTCGAACCAGGAGGCTCGGATTCGAAGACTCTCTTTGTTGGAGCGTTGTTGTCCATTCGCTCGATGTCGCCAAGGCAGTGTAGTCGACGGATTTTTGCCTTCCAGACTACATCCACATCCTTGTACGGATCGTAGAGTTCGCGGTTGTGTCTTCTCCTCCATTCGCCTACCTCGCAGACGGGACCATATATCCGACGTAGAATTTTTCTTTCGAAGGCACCAAGAATAAGCTCTGCAGTCTTACTTAATGTCCAGCTTTCGGCTCCATAAAGTAGGACTGGCAGGATAAGGGTTTTGTAGAGCATGGCTGTGGTCCTTCGAATCAGGAGTTTCGAGCCCAGATGTTTTGAGAGACCGAAGTAGCATCGGTTGCCAAGGGCGATTCTATGTCGTATCTCCACTACGATGTCAATTGTGGAGCTTGCATTTGCCCCGAGGTAGACAAACTTCTTTAGCTGTCGATTGTGACGTTTTGGCCTAGGTGGTGTGCGGCGGATCGTTGTTTGCTCGATAGCATATATTTTGTGTTGTCCTCGTTGACCTTAAGACCAGCTCGTTTCGCCTGTTCCTCATTTGCCGTGAAAGCTCCCACTATGGCACGTTGGGACCGCGCGATAATGTCGATGTCATCAGCGTAATCCAACATCTGGACTGACTTGCAGAAGATAGTGCCTTCCGTGTTAACTTTAGCCCGCTGCACTATCTTTTCCTGTACCAGATTGAAGAAATCACACGACAGCGCATCTCCTTGCCGAAATCCGGTGCAGGTTTCGAACGGTTCAGAGGTTTTTGAACTGAACTGCACGGTGCATCGCATATGTGTTAGGGCCGTGCGACACAACCGGATCAGTTTTCTCGGAATCCCGAATTCGGCCATCGCTTCGAATAGCTCCTTGCGATGAGTGCTGTCATAGGCACCTTTGAAGGCGATGACATGATGGTGAGTATCAATTTGAAACTCGTTGGTCTTCTCCATGATCTGCCTTAGTGCGAAGATTTGGTCTACAGTCGATTTGCCGGGTCGGAAGCCGCAAAACGGCTTTAGACATTCACACAGTACGCTGGTTAGGATCTTGTAGGCGACATTGAGCAGTGATATACATCTATAGTTCTTGCAGGAGGTAGGATCACCTTTTTTGAGGATGGGGCATATGGAGCTGATGTTCCAGTCGCCGGACATGCTTTCATCTTCCCAAATTCGCAGATGATCTAGAGCGTTCTCCCTCCCATTACATTGCTCCCAGATTCCAGTAAACTCTCGATGATTGCTCATTTACTTTGTCAGTGCTTTGCTCTGGGGCGCACAGTCTTGGTCTTGCGGTGGTAACCGCACCAAACAAGAACCCTGTACGAACTAGGGTCGTACTCTGCGGCTCCTCTCGACTGGGCTGTATTATATCTGTGTTCTTTCTCGCTGTAGGACAGTAAAGTGGCCAGCCATTCACACACGATGCGCATTTGACCGATATGTTAGCTTCGTTTAATGTTCTCCTCGTGTCATACACAGATTTGCGACCCATTAACGACGACAATGACCAATTCTCATTCACAAGGGTCTTACGAACCACTTACTGTATCCTTCCTCGAGGACTTTCAACATGCAAACCAGCCGAGGGACCATCGACAGGCGAATGACCCCTAATCTTGCGAGACAATTGTAAGTGCCTTCTCGTTTGTTGCCATCCCCCTCCATCCGTCGAATGAGTACTCTACACAGAGGAAGCATGTTCAGAACCTCCATTATTCACCCTGAGTCGTCATAAAGGAGACCCCCCCCGCTTCCACCCACAAAATGGATGCACAAACAACACTGTCTGTGTAAGTGGGGCTTGGGTGAGGTAAAAATCAACAAAATATGTATTAGTATCAAGCACAAAACTCACATCCTTATCGCCAAGTCGTTCCACTCGACAGTACAAGAAGCCAGTCTGTCCCACCGTCACGGTAATGTTGCGTGGCACATCAAAGTCAAAATATGGCAGGGAGCTAGCCGGCGACAATGTTGTCGTTGATGTCATCGTCATCGTTGTTGAGTACGAACTTAACGATTCTGCAAATAGAAACAAAAAAACACTGAAATCACAATCATTAAACAGGAAACTCCTCCGTGGGAGTGATGCAGACGTCGTTTTGTTTTTTGTGTACGGCACTCTGTCAGAGCAGCAGCACGGGCATCGCAACTCCACCTCCACACCCACTCAAACAAAAAACAGCATATCATTTTTTTTCCGCCAGAACCCGGCCAGACAAGGATAAGGACAAGCACCTGCGTTTGACAGCGGCTCGCGGATTGAAGGAAGCCGTCATCGGGCGCACCGAGATTACTCCTTGGCGAGTGTTTACTCTTGAGTTCGGTTCGCGCAAGCAAAATTCAATTTCGCTAAAATCTCAGACAATGTCAAGGCAGAGTGGTAATCGTTGCTGCAGGACAGTTGAATGTCTGTTATTTGAACACCTGCAGTCCGGAGACGGACTCTCTTGCCTCGCGAATGCGCAAGGATTCTGGGAAATTGCCCACGCACTGTGCGTCTGGGTGAGCATTTGTTCGGCTTCTGTTTTGCAAATTTCCTTGAGGATGATGTAAAGCCTTTGAAGTCAGTCTAGACGGTCCTAGACGGGTACACAACAATTAACTCGGCTTATCATCGCAATGGGACCAGAGAGGGAGTATGGTCTCCAGGCCGTCTAGTAGAGGTCAACTGCAGTGGCCCACCTGTCTGAAGTCAAAAACAAATCACTTACTTGCCCTCCCGTCACGTCGTCAGAGATGAATCCATCTCAAGTCACCCCTGACACGCCATAAGTGCTGGCAAATCCCTTAAGTCCAGCCAACAGCCTGGCAAATCCAATCCCATGTAATGGCGGCTTAAAATCTCTGCCACATAATTAAGCCCTTTGGCTACGCATTCGTGTGCAGTGAAACGTGCGCTATTGTGCGACTAGATCTCTCCCCCATCGTTGTGGCACCCTTTTCTTGCGAGAATCAATGCCCCAGTTCCACGACGACCCCATCACACCACAGGCCGTGTGCTCGGTCGGCAGGAGCAGCCAATGCGGATGGAAAGTAAATAAATCCAATTCGATTGCTAATTTATATCCACTTAAAATTATTTCAAGCGAATAATACAGTTACGTTGCAGGAATACCTAAGCAGGGCCGTTCGTTGTTTTTGGTCCAATCAGGGAGGGAGAGCTTGCGAACAAAGCAGACCCAGTCAGACGTCGGAATAATTGATCGGAGGCAACGGAGCGGCACAAGTGAATCGAAGGAGGGACGTAGTGGAGTTTTAGACGATTTGTGGACCCTCGAGTGGACACGAGTCTAGAGGGTGGCGAAGAAGAAGCGAAAACAAGGGATGGGGGTTGTTGACTGAATGGTGCCGCTCATTCTGCCAGGCAATCGGTAGCACCTTTGAGGTCGAGAATGAGGCGGACAAGCGTTGGCTGGACTACGTTTGGACACAAGGTTGACGAAGCGAGGGCTAGGAGGTTCGATTGACTGGGGTCTTCTTAAGCTTGTACTCGCCAAGGCTGATCATTCAGCTCCCCTGTCGTACTGGCACCCTAGACTCCTCACTGTAGAGTCCCCGACGTGTCCTGCCTTGGGACAACAGTCGCTTAATACCGATCTCTCCTACTGATCGTGATTTAGATGCGGCTGTACGAAGCATGTGCGACCTAAGCCAGACAGAACGGCAGTGGTGCGCGAATTCGATAAACACCACATTCTGACCCGCCCTGAAGCACTAAATTGGTCTCGGGGGGTAAGGCATCCCGCACTCTCGGGGTGATGCCGAAGTCTTTCCGGGCCGGAGTGTTGCTCTCCAATCGCTCGACATGACCTAGCGCAAGCTATTTGTGGCGAGAGACCCGGCCCGGTCATTCAGTCTCCTCCTCCTTCAATAGAGGACTTTCCTGTCGAATCGACCATCTCTTCGTTCGCCTTGGTTAGTGTCAGGATGGGAGGGTTGGGATTACGTCTGGAAATTAGCGTGGTTCTTCTATTATTCGACGTGCCTTCAGTCCAAAGAACCAACAGCAAGAGTTGTTCGAACTGGTCGCTGTGGAGCTAGTCTGTGTGACGTCTCTCGTCCTCGATCCACCCTCGACGTTGTATGTCCAAAGCAACGAACAGTCAATGTCGGCATTTGAACCACAGCCAGGCCCAGACGATTCTCCTCCAAAGCCCCTGCCCCCGCGTACCACCTGAAATCAACCGTGCTCCTTAAAGAGGAAAAGAAAACACTCCCTCCTTCCAGCCCAAGTTCGCACCCAAAACACCACAGACTCCCTGGCACAAGCATCTGTGCGGTTATCCCGACATGCCAAGAGCACAACTCACCAGTCAACACACCACCACCGGCGCTTAACTCCGCCGAAACTCGTGCGCCACCACCTGACTACAACCTGATCCAATCCATGTCCATGCTAATTCTTTAAATAAGTTTCAATAGAAAGCAATATCCTTTGAACCCCGAATCAATAGTCTCATTTGCATAGCTTAACGGAGCGCGCCACCTCGTGCCCGTCCACCGCCCGGTCCGGGTTCAATCCCCATCCAGTCCGATCTCAATCACGGTGCGCAAGGTAAGGGTAAACTTTTAATTGCGGTTTCTTAATTAGAGATAACTGAATTATTTCCGGTTCCCATTAAGCCGTCCCCGCCTTCGAGACAGTCTGGCGGGTTTGTTCGGTCCACGGCGTCCGTTGCGCGCCGGCAAGAATTGATCATAATCACGTCGTTTAATTTGCGAGTGCTCGCAGTCCACCTCCCTGGAGCGTAATCTCTCACGGAGCGAGCTGCTGTCGACACGGCGGATACACACTATCGGTCGACTCTCGGGCGGCGTCTGTCTGTTGGTGGAGCGGCGGTCCTGGGGTGGGGAATTCAATTTCGGTCGGTCATAAATCACCTAGACACGAGTACACCACTAAGGCGAACGAATGGCAATTATTGCACACGCTCTTGGTCGGCAATCCCCGGACGATGCGAGTCCCACGGCACGGACCTCTGTCTAGGCGGATGACAGCCAGAAGCAGATACACATCCGACCTCGGGGCCGAAGTGGAGATTCCACTGAACGCTTCATTTAATTTATTCCATAAGCGAGCCGTGAATGCAGCCCCGGTTTGGGGCCACCAGACGCCAGGTGGCGGAGCATGGGACGAAGTCGGCGGCTCCCACTAATGAGGGATTTAAATACAATTTCATGCAGCGACTGGATGGATATCCAATGACAGCCGGGAATCGATGGCTGGACGCGACGATGAGTTGCCGTCTGCTTGGGTCGTCATTGACACACGCAGAGTGTCTGCCTGCGGCGCAAGATGTGTGAAGTCACTCCAGGGGCCGCTACAGTATCGCCACCCATCCGCCACCGGGAGAGTGAGTTATTCGCATAACAGGCACCAGCGGGCGGGGTCTCATTTGCTCGGGGCTAACCAGCGGCAGGCGCGGCGGCCCTGATTGAAGCAGACTTTTGAGCACACGCATTCGTGCGGAAGACTAGTGAATTAAAATATGGAAATGTGAGTACGGTACGTTGGTCGGATTCCTGCTGAGTAGTTTGGACTTGTTTTGAAGTTCGCTGCGGCTGGCAAGTGGGTCACCTAAATGTGGCGCCCAGTGGGTGGGCTAAATGCCAGGGGGTGACCTAAATATGTGAAAACAATGCCTTCGCAAGGGTCTCGTTTTGCAGAAGTCTGCGAGCGGGAAGGCCAGGGGACCATCATCAAGGCAAAGTTCAAAATGGTCCATGAGCACCACCCACCACGGCTGCGGTGCTCTGGGGCTGTGGGGAGCAGTCTAAGTTACGGCGGTGGTTAAGTGATACGTCGAAGGGGGGGAGGTCTTGCAAAGTAGAACTAGGTTGAGATTTTGTACCGCCTCCAGTCTCAGTGCAGAGGAAGTTAAGTTGCAGGACTCGCCTCATGGCAGGGTGCAGTCATTTTCTAGTTCATTTGATGATGGACTTGATGCAACTGAAAGTTGTTGAGTGAATTTCATTCTACTGTCAGTGGATGTTTTCAAACCTTGGCATCAATGGAGTAGGTCTGGCTGGACACTCATACATGTCTTTGAGAATTTATGGAACTCAATTGAAGTTTTTTTTTTTTTTGATATTTTGGAGACGTTGTTAATTATATTTTTAATTTCATATTTTTTTCTATATAACGATGACATTACGAAGGATTTTCTTCATTTGCACAGTTGTGGCGTTGGATAATGCGTTGTAATCAGAGAGATGGACAGGAAAGCGCGGATTATTCGACATTTTCCGTCCTGTTGATGTGGTTACCTCTGGCCTGTGGAGTGCTATTTTGCAAAGGTGCTCCGAAGAAAGATTCGAAGCCATTCCCAACGGAAGACACTCCAGTCATCCTGGGATTGTTCATCCTTGCTTCGGTCTGAGTGGTCAATAACTGCTCAATCAAAGATTGTAAAAAAAATGCCGCCTTCTTCTTTGATTGGCGCTACAGTCCGGGGTGGACCTGGGCCTCAACGTAGCTCTCCAGCCAGCATAATCTTTCGCCAGCTGGCCCAGCTGCGCACACCAAGCTGGTTGATGTCCATTTCCACTTGTGTGCGCCGTCTCGTGCGAGGACGTCCTCTGTTGCGCTATCCCAATGGCTCGGTGTCGAAGACTCTTTGGGCCGGAGCTGTGGTGTCCATCTGCTCTACATGACGCAGCCATCTAAACCTTCTCCTCCAAACGCCATCAACGCAACCATGACCAAAGATCGCGCGCGGAACTTTTCTCTCAAAACAACCGAGAGCTTTTTCATCCGCTCTTGAGATAGTCCAGGCTACTGCGCAGTAGAGCAGACCTGGGATAGTCAAAGTTTTATACAAAGTCAACTTGGTGTTTCAAGAGTTAGTTAGTTACTCAATTGCCTCTTAAGCCCAAAGAAGCAGGGATTGACCAGACTAATTTTGCGCTTGATCCCGGTACTGGTGTTATTGTCCCTCCTAACTCTAGAGCCGAGGTAGACGAAGTCCTTGACTACCTCAAGGTTTCTGCTGTCCATTATGACGCTCTGTCCGAGACGTCGATGCTGTGCGTCCTTCCGTGGTGACAGCATGTACTTTGATTAGCCTTGGCCTACCGCTAGACCCATTTTAGCCGCTTCCGCTTCAGTGCCAGCAAACGCCTCATTGACGGCTGGCCCTGTTCGTCCAATCACGTCAAAGTCGTCCGCGTAAGGAAGCAGTTGAACCGAGTCTTGGGAGATCCTGGCTCGGGTGTTTACGTTTGAGTTTCTCACGATCTTTTCAAGTATGATGTTGAAGAAGTCGCATGACAGCGTGTTGCCTTGCCTAAAACCGTTCTTCACATTAAAGGTCTCGGTGAGTTCTTTACCAACCTTGATGGAGCAGCGAGAAATCTCCATCGTCATCCTGAACAGCCTGACGAGTTTGGCAGGAATGTCAAAACTAGACATGGAGTTGTATAGCTCGTCTCTATGCACGTTGTCATCGCACAGATGGTGTCGATTTGCATTTCTTGGTTCTTTTCCAGGATCTGCCGAAGTGTGTATATTTGGTCAATGGTGGACTTCCCAGGTCTGAAACCGCACAGATAAGGACCTATCAGGTTGTTGACAAATAGTTTCAGACGTTCACACAAAACGGCAGAGAGTATCTTGTACGCAAAAATTGTGAACTTGCTTTTTCTGAATTATTAAAGATGCTATCGCTGCGACATCCAACATGTTGTAGAATAAAAGTCAGTGGTCATCGCTTTGTCTGTCGCTTACACGTATATTGTCCCAGCGTTTGTTGCTTGACGTGGGGTCGACTTTATGCTTGTTATAAAACAGATTTTGCTTGTGGCTTGCTGATTCAACCGGATCGGTGTCATAGTGAACTGTTGAGCATAGAATGACTGCCTTAGATATTCTTCAGCAGGTAAGACACTGCTGCGACATTGTCTGTTAGTCCCAAGATGGTTGACTGTGTTGAGCGACTACCATCCGGAAGCATCTCCTGACAAATGCACTTCTGAATCCGTGGCATAGTTCCAACATCCAGATTCTCGAAGTTTTCCAACACCTTCACAAGGTGTAAAGAAATTGTCAGCAACAACTGCTCTCCCGCAGCTAAATTGAAAGCCCATAAGGCAACGCTGTCTCCAGAAACGAGTGCTGTTCGTGAGCTCCACAAACAGAAGAGAACCGAAGAGAGCCGGCTTCTTAGAAGGAAAATGAAAGAGCGGTGATGGAGAGGTGCTTCGGTAGGAAAGTCTTACCGATGATGATGTCGATGTTGACAATGTAGTCGTGATGTAGTCGATGCTGAGAATTTGGAAAAATCACTTCTGTAGACTGTAGACGACACCGATTAAGCTGTCAAGCTGAATGCTCCACTCAATTTGCCCGATGGAAGACAAGAATTTTATCAGTCTCCCCTCATTTTTCCTGAAAATGAATAGACCAATATATCAGGCAAGCTATTCCAGAACACAGACCCTCATCTGTACAAAATACCTACAATAAGGGCCAAGCCGTGGAGGCAGCCCTCCGCTCACTCATAGGCATCCTAGAAACATCTGTCGAGTTCAAGGCATTCACACTTGTGACATTTCTTGTTGGGTGCCGCGACACTGTGACATACCAGTGTGAGTGGATGTGACCCCATCCGTATCAATAACAGAGGAACAACCTTCCATGCCGATCGCTACAGCCTACCATCTTTTAAATATTGAATAAATGTTACTAATGACAAATGGCCAGAAGACACCAAACGGTCACTCAGTCTAGTCAGACTCAGCAAGCACTCATTAGGGACTCTCAAGGGAGTCATAACCGGGCACTGTGAGATTGGCACCCACGCTTGCGGGATTGATGCCCCATTTGCAGAAGCTGCATGCATGAAGAGGTGGAAGAAAACACTCATCACCTACTTTGCTCCTGCACCGCTCTGGTTAGTCGTAGGTTCCTACACCTAGGAGCCTTCTACTTCTAAAACCTCAATGGGCTAAACAGCGCCAGCTAAATCGCTTCACTAGAAGCACCAACTGGTTCCGATGTTAGGAGAAGTCAATCCGCGAGGTATCACAATGGGCCTACTCTGGCTTAAGTGTGACTGCCGTTAGCAGGCAGCAACTGCAGCCTAACCTAACCTCAGATGAGAATTCCGTCCTCCAGACTTGGACGAGGTCAAGACAGAAATATCAGGACTGAATTCGAACCCCGTGCACAAGAACCATCGAACCACGCCCCTCTACTGACGGGAAAAAAACTTTAAAAACCCCTTTTTTTGTAACTGAGTCGTGGCCCTAAAAAGTGAAACGAATCTCTAAAGATAATCCTCCGCAGAGCGATGGCTGTCAGACTAGCAGGTTAGTTAAAATCCTACTCAGTCGCTGGCTATTTAAATACTCAGTTCACCGCGTGCAACATTGGGATTTTGACCCCAAAATCCAGGCAGTGGTTAGTAAGGCCTTTCGGATGGCCTTACTGCCTCATCGTCCAACTTCCACAACGGCCTACTAGGGCCCCAATGCAGGTATGGTACTACGTGGACGGAGTTGATAAAGAGAACGTGCGCCACAGCGACAGTCCAGTCTGAGAAGAGCACTTGACTTTCTAGAAGAACGACCTCATGGACGTACGAAGGCAGCTGCCTAAGGACGAGCTGGAGAGACTTGTTGGCTGAGACCCAGCCCACCCACACCGGACTGTAGGGCCATAAGAAGAAGAAGAGGACTTTCTAGACGGAATATGCAAACAATTTGACAGTAGTTAGCAAGGCTTTTCTGATAGTTTGGACAGCTCATCTTCCAACTGGAACAGCGGTCCTAATGATCCCTGAACACCTGATTGCATGCTTTCATGTGCGCGTATTAAGCGATTCTGAGACTTTGGTAAGGACTCGCCGATATCAGAATCTCCACCGAAAAATGAGAGTGGACATTGCCTGTGTACAAAGGCCCATGACAGTTGCAAATGGCCAACACGTTGTGGTCCGTGCCGTTGTTGGTATGTCCGTCGGCGTCATAGGTTCGATCCCTAGTCTGTACGACAAAAATAAAGTTTACGGCCCCACCTCTTTCCAGTTGCTGAAAATGCTCCACGAGTACATCGTCTCTAGAAAAATGGTTCTTAAATTTGACCGCTCGGCGTCGGCATAAGCAGAAGTAATTGGTGCAAAATTGAGTACTAAAGCTAGCCAGACCTATGCGAGTAGTTCGCGGGATAGTTTTACTCACCCACCATTCGCTTCACATCAGAACTAAACGTATGCACGTTGACAAATTCAGGGAATTTAGTGGAGATAGCTCTAGAATCAATTAGGAATAGATTCGAAAATGCAAAAGGTCTGACTGGACCCTCTCATTGGCAGAAGGGATACTGAAAAAGCGTTGCTAACCGATTTTGATGGACTGCGTCTCAACTGACGTCGCTAAGCCTCATGCCATTGCGTTCTGTTTCACCCCAACTCTTCCCACAACGCCGCGCTTCAATCTCCTCCTTCCACCTCATGACACGATTGCAACCACATGCTATTTTGTGTGTCATGAGAGTTCCCTACCACGCATGGCTCGGAACCTCATCAAACGACGAGTTACGTGGCTATTCCCAATAAGCCTCCAGAGTCGAAGACCCACCATTTAGGGAACAATACCATAAATTGCTGCCAAAACAAGAGCACCCGAATCCACTCGCCGAAGACTAAGAACCGTCACGAGATCAACATGTCACGTACAATTTTGACATTCATCGCTCACAGCACTTGGCCTGATCCCTTTTGGTTTTCCGAAGAACCCCTAAACTGACTGAAAATACGGGTATTAATGTTATCCTGGCAGCTTCCTCGGCACCCTTCACTTCACTTGCACTCGTCGTGCTCATTGTGGATTCGTTTCAGATTGTTTTCCTTTGAGTCAACATTTTCCTTTTTTGTTTGCAGATATCATGCCATCCATGCATCCTTAATGACAGCTGAAGGGTTTTCGTCCTGAAACGATGAAAACCAAGCCCACCCACAGACCGCCGCAAACACACGGTAATTCGATACAATCCCTCACTCATCCGCTCGCATGTTTCTATCTCATTTTATCCCTAAATGAACTTCGTCCCTTTTTTTGCCGTTCGGTTCGGATCCTTGCAATGAGAGGCGAACAGGAAAAAGGAAATGGCTGCAGCCCAGGCTTAATGGACGTTTTGTGGGATGGGAAAGTTCCCAGATGTCAGTACGTGACGTGGGCCCGAGCCCCCCTTCCTCGCCGTCCCCTTGCAGCCTTTTGTTCCTCCGTCTTGCCTGCCACTGACGATATTAATTGCGAGGCTTTGTGCTCCTCCTGACATGACTGCATGAAAGGTGTGCTATTCCCAGGGAAACACTCACTCGGCTGTTGTTACTTCCCGGGCGCCCGGCTGGCTTCCTTTCAAATTTGTGCCAATTGATCGAAATGTACGCCGCCTTAATTGGT
This sequence comes from Eristalis arbustorum, assembly GCA_916610145.1. Classification (NCBI taxonomy): domain Eukaryota; kingdom Metazoa; phylum Arthropoda; class Insecta; order Diptera; family Syrphidae; genus Eristalis; species Eristalis arbustorum. The sequence goes on along the minus strand of OU744319.1, from coordinate 32,263,796 downwards.
TTTCAGGACAACTTGACTGCTGCTCTGTTGTTGTCGTTGACTTGTTGAGTGGCAATAAGTTCGATTCGATTCAGTGGGACACACGACAAAAAAAAAGAAAAAAAAGAGCAAAGCCGCCCTTGGATGTGATTAGGTTCAGGCCTTGCGTGTGGGCGGCGCCTGTCAGCGACGGTGTCGCATTTAATTTTCGTCAATTAAACGCGAAGACGACGAGCTGCGTTGTGCCAGTCGATGGCTGGAGGACGCCTATCATAGCACTCGATTGCAGGTAATTAATTTGGTGAAATATTGACTTGACACGGACAGCGAGGGTGCTCCGTGAGCGGGGTTGACAGTCAATTACGCGCCATTAGGCGGCGGGGATTTGTTCGTTTGTTTGGACCGGCACTGAACGTGTTCGTGGGGATAATTGGATGTCGGTTATGAATGGGGCTTCGATTTGTCAGGCAGTTCGAGTGACATCGGGGGCACGGGTGGTCGCGTGTCTTTATCCAAGCGACGACAGCATTGTGCGAGGTCAACAGCACGTCAAGTCACCTAGTTCAGTAAGTCAAATAAACTTAAGCGGCTTATCGGACAGCAAACTGAGGCATAATGACGGCGCTGTTGGCGTTTGTTGGGTCAAGGCGCAATTATGGGTTCGTTTGCGGGGCTTTGGTCAGAAATTCGTGGATTTATCCTGGAGACAGCTTAAATGAAGCATAATTGAAGCGATTGGAAATTGGAGACAAGAGACCAGAGGAGCGTTGGATCAGATGAAAAGAGAACCACAGAACCAGAGGAACACCAAAGGACCAGAGAACCACCAGATGACCAGAGGACTACCAGAGAACCAGAGGACAACCAGAGAACCACCAGAGGACCAGAGGACCACCAGAGGATCGGAGGACCACCCGAAGACCAGCGGACGACCAGAGGAGCAGAGGGCCACCAGTAAACCAGAGGGCCACCAGAGGACTAGAGGACCACCAGAGGACCAGCAGAGGACCAGAGGGCCAAAGGACCACCAGATGACCAGAGGGCCACCAGAGGACCAGAGGGCCACCAGAGGACCAGAGGACCAGAGGACCGGAGGAGCAGAGAACCAGAGGACCAGAGTGCCACCAGATGACCAGAGGACCACCAGAGGACCAGCAGAGGACCAGAGGGCCAAAGGACCACCAGATGACCAGAGGGCCACCAGAGGACCAGAGGACCAGAGGACCAGAGGACCGGAGGAGCAGAGAACCAGAGGACCAGAGTGCCATCAGATAACCAAAGGACCACCAGATGACCAGAGGACCAGAGGACCACCAGAGGAACACCAGAGGACCACCAGAGGACCACCAGAGAACCAGCAGAGGACCAGAGGACCAGAGGACCAAAGGACCACCAGAGAACCAAAGGACCACCCGAGGACCAGAAGACCACCACAATAACCCCGTGGACCAGCGATGGTGAAATAAACGCTTTTTTGACCAATTTCGACTTCCGAGTTGATGACATCCGTTCGACCTTCAATTGCGCCGATTGCATACACACCCACGGTCGCACCTTGCTGGGAATTGAAATTCAAATTATTGCGGTCTTCGTCTGGGCGCCATTCCAGAAGATTCAAGACTGCGTCTGTAGCCCATAAAACCGCACGGATCTCCGCAAACTCATCCAGTCTCAATTGCACAGAGTTGCAACAAACTTTGGACGCCCAGTCGTGTTTCACCGAGCTCAGGTCCACTAACGTAACGACCTCCAAGCACATCTCGCAGTGAAGCCCAGGGCAGCGGGAGCACCGATTCCACGTCTCGCAGCGGCAATATCAATAAAACACTTCCAGCTGCACAGCAGGGTGCGGGAATTTCCCTAATTCATCCCGCAGCCAGCACCCGGTGATGGATCGCGACTTCGACGACCCGCACTGGCGCGATAGCTCCTATTTTTTATGTTTATGAAAGAACGTGCTGTCAAGTAAATTTGAATTCCATCTCGACGTCTGCCGATGGATTCTCGCTCAGCGGCCGACGCTGCGGTGAGCACATCCGCAGCAGCGGGGACGCAGCCTTAGACCGGCGAGCGGCTGGGATCCGCAAAGTATCCGGCTTCATCCGCAATGCGTGCGACCGTGTCTGCCACTGCGGATCCCCTGATTTGGTTTCTCGGTCGACTGCGTGCCGGCGAGGGAGCGGGGCCGCAGGAGCGACCGATAAAGTTAATTTTCAACTTATATTGGGCAGGTCTTGCGGTTTACAACTTCTTGTTGGGGCACGTGATTTATTGAACTCCAGTGCAATTCGGGGGAAAAGTTTCGCAAGGCGGTGCGGCGCGGCGCTCGTGGGGTGGTGCGTGCCGATGGCTACAAATTGCGGAATTACCTCAATCAGGGCCCCCGTGCTTATTTCTTTCTTCTTTTGTTCCCCATTCGCGTACGGAGGTCCTTGCCGTGCGGGATACGAGGCGTACTCACAAGGATGTTTATTGTTGTCGTGCGGGGGCTGTGCCGGATTGCGGCTCCGTTTAATGACACGAGGGGCGGGGTGGCGAATCGGGATGCCCATTGTGCTGGAATGTGTGCTGATGGGGTGGAGGATGCAGGAGATTTTCTCGGTGACTTGCTGCTCCACGCCCGTGCCGCGCTGCAGATACACTTTGTCGGGAGCGCAATGTAGGCTATCAGTGGCAGCGAATTACCAGGCTTTTGTTGAGCACAGTGCCACTGTGCGCCGGGGTGGCCCTGATTGTGCATTCATGTCACGTTTATCGTTCAATTATAAATCTGTTCCGTTGCGAGACAGCTAAAGGAATGGGAAATGAGACAATCGACGGGGGAATCGCGAGAGAGGCAACGTTTAAAAACGCATTCAAAACGGCCACATGCCGCTGCAACTGCTGCGAATGGCGGCGTTTTAAAGGAAATTAAATGCCGAACGAAGGAAGGACACTGCCTCACTGCAATCGACTGTTCACTTCACAGGTGAATGTGCCACAAAATTGGGACGTGAGCCGCTCGGGGTTACCGCTCTTGAAAGGTCTTTATTTGTTTGCGCGCATTTAAGGGGATCAGTACGGATGTGAAACCGATAAGTGGGCTTACGCGCGAATTTGTTGAGCGATTTCCCAGCTCCGGGAAGGATCTGACTGGATTCAGATGATGGCGGGTACACGCGTGGCGGACAGTCATGACAGGAGCACACTCGCTTTGCGACAAGTATGTGAACATGCTGCCAAGTGCGATGCGTGAGCGTTTCATAGACGATTACCTTGCCAGCCATAGCATTCCACTGCCTCTGTCAACGATACTCAGATTGATTGATGATTGATTGATGATTGATTGATGATTGATTGGTGATTGATTGATGATTGATTGATGATTGATTGATGATTGATTGATGATTGATTGATGATTGATTGATGATTGATTGATGATTGATTGATGATTGATTGATGATTGATTGATGATTGATTGATGATTGATTGATGATTGATTGATGATTGATTGATGATTGATTGATGATTGATTGATGATTGATTGATGATTGATTGATGATTGATTGATGATTGATTGATGATTGATTGATGATTGATTGATGATTGATTGATGATTGATTGATGATTGATTGATGATTGATTGATGATTGATTGATGATTGATTGATGATTGATTGATGATTGATGATTGATGATTGACTGATTGATGATTGACTGATTGATGATTGATTGATGATTGATTGATGATTGATTGATGATTGATTGATGATTGATTGATGATTGATTGATGATTGATTGATGATTGATTGATGATAGATTGATGATTGATTAATGGTTTATTGATGATTGATTGATGATTGATTTATGATCGATTGATGATTGATTGATGTTTAGTTGATGATTGATCTATGATTGATTGATGATTGATTGACGGTTGATAACCTTTTTAATATTCCTCATTCACTAGCCGTCGTCCACCGCACCTACACTAACGGTCTTGTCACTTAAGAAGCCGGCCGTGAATTGTCAGTGCGTCTACATTTCTCTACGCTATACACACTGCTTTATGAGCGTCTGGTGCTCAACTGTAACAAGGCCATCAAACCGCACTAGTGCCTGCATGCCATGCATCAGTTTCTCCACCATTCGATGACACTAAGCCTTGTACTGGGGACATGCAGAGCTCTGAGTGGAGACAGCTATTGACGTCCCCCCACACCAGTTACTCCCCCAAGGTCGCAGTCATTGTTCTCTCCACAATCCACTTCTTGACACTGTCACTCTTGGGCTATTTTTCCGAATCGATTTATCTCATTTACAGTTCGGTTAAGTCCGACAGCAGACCGCCAACTAAGGCCCCCACTTAATCTCAATATAAAGGCCGACCGAGGTTGCCGGGCACTTAAGTCGACGTGGCTAATGCCTTTTCAACAAGCCCATAACACCGGACTTAGCGCACATCCATTCGCACGCGGCTAACCGCTGGGAGTCCGCCTGCCATCGACTCACGTCCTATTTGTCATAGCACGCCCATGTGACACCCCATCCACCACCACCTGCAGAGTCAACACATAAGCGAGGCAGCGGCGCCGTCTAACGTGAGGAGCACAGGTGGGCGGACGGTAATGCGAAAAGAAACAGAAAGTGGGTGCCATTCAAATACCCCATAATTGAGGCCCATTACCAGTCCATTTGGGTGGCAGCTCCAGCCCCCATGCCACCGCCCACTGAACACCACCCTCACCCCCATGGTCATTCGCAGGTCACAACGGAGAAACGAATGGAGCTGCTGATGCCTGTTCGCATCAAACAATTACCACCCCTGGGTCAAATTAACACTAAACAAAGAAATATTATGCCCGGGATGACTGGTCCTCGATTACTCTTCTGGTCGGTGGTCGGTCGCCGTAACTACTGCTGCACTGAGGGATCGGGGCGGCGTCCGTGTCCGTGTCGGGGACTATAACGATGACTCAGGGAATGTATCGGGCCACAGCCACACAGATGGCGATGCTGCCGTTGATGATGAAATCGATTTTGGATCAAAAGCCAAATGGCTTCTACATCACCTGGGATCTGTGGAGCAGAAACAGCGACGGAGCGGCGTGCCGGCCGAGGCAGAGCTGGGGTCCACCGTCGCCTGCCAGTGGAAGGATTATAAAGGATAAAGATCTATGCGAGCGGTGAGAGGCCCGACTGGATTAGGCTTGGCATCGGCGGAGGTCCTCAATTCATTTTCATTTCACCATTCCCCATTATGGACAAAGGTGTGGCGGTAATGAAAGTGATTAGACGAAGGCCATGGGGTTAATCTTCCGAGTAATTGACATAAGGCCAAGCAGGCTCCGCCGGAGCGACGCGATTGTGGATGTCTGGGCGGTCGGACGTGGCTGGCTTTTGTGTTTGCTGGCGATTTACACTGCACCACTGGCCGTGGAATGGCTTTCCGGCCGATGTACTGGGTCGATACTCTCGGGGGTCTAATTTAATTAGTTTAAGCTTCAACATTAAAGCGGACCGAACACGTGTTTACACTGCGAATCCGATTACAGACGGTTGTGAGGGCAATGGTGGAGGACATGTGTTTTCGGGCTGTCTTGGGGACGAGCGCCATTTAGACGAACTTAACGATGAACCAGGGGAGCACATTTATTGCACATTATTCTGATCTCTTTGCTCGGTCGGCCGTTGGGGAATCGCTGAAGTGGCCTGGAAATGACGTGGAAAATTGGGAAATCAAGCAGTGACCTGGGAGACTACTTTGAGGGAAGGTTGCCACTTCAGACAAATACTCCCTCAGCGGCGAACAGCTTCCTCCGTTGTCAGCTCTACAACTGAGTAGCGAACGCGAAAGCTTTACAAATCGACGTCCAGGGCATTCCAGTGTAACAAAAGGCCACAACATCACACTCCCAGCAACGGCAAATTTCCATCAATGAACCCACATTCACCGCAAATCCACAAACAACCACAACCGGCTTGGCATGGCATCCCAATGTACGGCCTTGACCGCCGTAACGACGCTCTGACCCGAATCAATTCATCGATTATCGGAACTCGGTTTCAATTAATCCGTGAAATTAAAAACGACGCAAACCCGATAAATCACGAAACGGACACACTCGCAGCGACGGGCTGAATTACACCTCGCGCTGTTGTTTTAATTGCAACTGCGAATGGGTTACACAATTTAAACGGTCCAAAGCGATTAATTAAGCCGCCCGTACCCCTCGGGCCTGCCGACCTCATCGCCCGCTACATGAACACCAGCAGCGGAAGTCGCTCGCGATAAACGTCCAACAATGAATTTCCCGCCCGCTTCTAGCGCTGTCGTCGGCTTTTATTGCCAGCGCCGCATCCACCACCAGGGCAACCTTATGACCCTCCCCACGCGCCACCCACCGCCACGCGTTCCAGCACAATCGCGACGATAAATTTTGAATTTTCGCATTAAAATGAAAAAAAAGCGAACCAAAAACAAAAAAAAAACGCAAATAAAGGCGCTTCACAGGAAGCCATCCGTTCAATCCGCCCCCGAGGGGCTGAGCCCAACCCCTGCGATATGCGGATATCAAAATAAAGTCGAAACAACAACAAGAAACAAAAACCGACGAAAGAAGCGAAAAAAGCATCATCCTCAAAGTCGAGCCGCGCGAGAAAAAAAAAGGTCCTGAACTTCGGCAGCGGAAATGGTGACAACATTAAACAGCAATACTTTGTGTCCCTTTTGTGTGCAAGGCCGACGTGGCGGCACCCACTCACCCCACGCCACCGACAATTCGAACGTGCGGAAATTAACAAAAAAAAAAGGAGAAGCCCCTCAGCCTGATGGCTGGCTTGTGAAGCGGTGTGAAATCGTGAACAATTAAAGGCGGAAGCAGTGAGGTGAGTATCACTCCTTTTCGGGTCGCTTATTTGTATCCTGCCCTTTGCCGCCTGCCCCCTTTCCATTTTTTGCTGTATTTTCCGGTGGATCCTTTAAATTAACCGTGATTTGTGAAAAAGTTTTCTTGCTCTGTGATGGCTGCTCGCGGACGGACGAGGAGCGTGGGTGGACTTGGCGTCGGCGAGGCCAACGGGAAACCACCGCGACGCGGGTCAGATTGATTTTCGGCTTAAGGACCTGCCTCGAATAATAATGCCAGGCCGCCGGGATTCGGGCAATTATTCACTAAGTAAGAGTTTACGTCGGGGGGTCTATGCAAATTGGCATTTAGCGGGGGGGCCCAGTTGATGGCTGGAATTCGTAATGACGTATTTTTTTGACAGTTGACGAGACGGGGATAAATATCCCCGTCCTCCAAGGAGCGGCAAGTTCAGTTGCGCTTTGAGAACGTGAAGCTAATTGGAACCGACCGGGTTTCGGTTGAGTTCTTTCCGGGGGAAAGTTGATTGTCAATCCAAGTTGCCGGCGGGGAACATAACAAGTTGGATGGCGCTCTTTGATCGATTTGTTGATATGCAGGACATGTCCTGAGGGATCGGGATTGTAATCACGGCGGGGATGTGGTTTGGGCGGGTGGGTGTCGTCTGTGCTCATTCGAACCGCTGGGCCGATGCAGATGAGACAGCGAATGAGTTTGTCTTTGGCACAGATTACATGGCAGCGGGGCCTGGTTTCTGTGAGTCCTTTAATGCGGTTTATGAAAGCGGCTTTAAGGCATGCTGTTGCTGTTGGATTTGCTGTTGCTGTTGCTGTTGCTGTTGCTGTTGCTGTTGCTGTTGCTGTTGCTGTTGCTGTTGCTGTTGCTGTTGCTGTTGCTGTTGCTGTTGCTGTTGCTGTTGCTGTTGCTGTTGCTGTTGCTGTTGCTGTTGCTGTTGCCTACCCCTTCGAAGCAGGCAACAATGCCATTCTTCACCAGTCTGCACACATACATGCAGAATGAGACGACGCTTGTCTTAAGCCCTCAAGCACAGGAAGGCAGACAAAACCTGGCGGAAAGATAACCTGAAGCACCAATATTCCATGCGTATGCCAAAACGTCTAGGCAAAAATGCCATCAAAAGCCTGACCACAAAGCCGAGGATGACCTTCGGTTTATGTTGCGTTTCGGTACCAAACTCGGAGATTAACTTAAGCCAGGCCTTCAGCAATTTTCACAAAATTACTGCGGTCCTTTTTATTGATTTAAAATAGCCCCTCTCGCTGGCAAGCTTCTGAGCGAAGCGAATCCCATGTTCTGTGTCTGAAGTTGGCGGATGCTCCTGCTGGCTTGGGCTTATGTTCATTGCACCCGGCAGAGCCCCTTGAAGGTGTTCCAAGCTCCCACAAAAATATAAATCAATTCCATTCGCTCCCAGAAAAGAACACAACAAAACAGCTAAAAATACAATTCCAAGCGAGACCATCAAAAAAACACAAAAGAAACCCGCTTACTCATGCAAAACGACCGTGGACGTGTGGGGGATCTCCCACTTTTATTAGGTTCATTCCATCCCAGACCTGAACGGCCCTCGAAATGTCGTGGCGTTCACTCCTCGCAGCGGTTCGTAACCCGCGCCATTTCATCAAAACATCACTCAGCTCGGAAATCAGATAACCCGCAGTCGTCGTTCATATACGTGCGGGCTGCCGTCGTTCAGCTGTCAAAGTGTAGCACTAAAATGAAGACATCAACCAGGACCCAAGTCAATAAACCGTAATTCTTAGAAATATCCTCACAAAAATATGAATGGAATCGCCTCACGGCAGCAGCCACCCTCGCCATTCATCACGTCCATCGTTTGATTGCTCTTTTATTACCTGCTCATGCAAATACATTAGACGCCCGGACACAGAGCAACTGTCCGGCTGGCAGGAGCTATTCATGGCGGTTCTTCAAGAGGCACTCCGCCCCCGCCGCACAAGGATGCCTGTTCATCTTTAGTGTCGTGTTTTGCTGATGTCCCCGAGGCGACACTGATATCCCTCCATTTTATCGGCATAAACTAGAGAATATGCCACGTGGATGGACACAGACGCACCGGATTGCGTTGTGAGCCTCGAGTTCTTCATGAATTCTCGTTTAATTCAATGCCCAAGTGCGGGGCTGCTGGCAGGCGTAAATTACTTCGATTTATCAATGCTCTTCTTTCCTTTCAACACCACCCCGGCTCCAGCTGAACTGAATTAATTCGCGTTATTTGTTTTGATTATCCCTCCAGATCGCAGTGCTTTTCGCTTTTTAAATATTTAAACGACAGTTCGCCTCTCAGCGACAACTCCGAGGAGATTTGAAGTTTTTGAAAGTTTTTTTGTGCTTAGTTTGCTCCTGAATCCTTTTGACGTGGCAGTGGGCTTGTGTCCTTGGGAGGAGCACAATAATTTCGTATCCTTTGTGTGCTGAGTCCCGCCGCCACCGTCGTCGCAAAATCCTTTAAAAACGACACAAGAGTAGTGTTCTTTTTTTCGCCTTGTTTCGCTTCTGTATTTAATACCTCCCCCGCGTCGTCTCCGCACTGAAGGCTGCCGCTATATTTAGTTCGCCACACTAGCGCGCGCTGTGTTCGGAAGACGACATCATTCAAATCGGCGCGCCGAACGCGACTCAAAGGACACGAGCGAAAACGGAGCTCAACGAACTGAGTGCCGCCTTAACAGTATTTTCGTCCTTTTGGCGACCCATTTCTTTTGCTCCTCCACCCGTCCCTGGGCTGTGTCTTCGGTTGTCTCTGCCGCTTCGCCAACCAAAAACCGAGCAACCAAAAAAAAAAACTGGATGTTAACAAAGTTCACCCTCTCACCCGCTTCCTGCTCGTCGGCCAGGCGTGAGGGAAATAAAGGCAAAAGCATAAAAGCGCCAACCCTGGTGTGGGGTAGGACCGAACGCAAGACAAGAAAACATTGATACTACTTTGTCAGTCGTTTTGTCTATATGCAGACATTGTGTCTCCGATTTTATTGTCCTGTCGCCCTCCTCGCCCGCAGGCGGGGTGTAGTGTGCATGGGAGAATCCTTTTGAAGGCCCTCCCGCTCTGCCGGTCGTGATTCGATTGCCATTGTGTTTCTATCGCGCGATTGTTCGACGTTCGGCTAGTGGCAGTTTCAACGGGGAATTTGTGCGAATGTCCTTTCGATTTCGGATTGATCCTTTAATTTTGCGTGGGCAATTACCCACTGAGGATGTACATAATGCTCGTACGTTAGGCAATGATTGCCTCGAATATGGTCCTCGTTCGGCTACTTGATGGAGCCATTACCCGAATGTGGTCCACTGGAGTGCCTGATAGCAAGGGCGTCGTCGTTCGATTTGTTCCCTTCCCCCCGTCCAACCATGGGTCAGCGATAATAAATTCAGATTCTTCTTACTTTCAATAAAGAATAATAATTTGGCAATTCCCCGGCCTGATTCGGTGAGCTTGGTCGTTGGCCTGCTTGCTATGTGTGTGCGGGGCTGCCCTGCCCCCCGTTGATGTGTGCGAGTTGCTGGGGCACTGTCTACTGCGACGGGTTACGACTTGTAATCATCGTCAATCAACCCCCATCGCAGCGGGTATGGGTGGACAGACGTTCGATGGGAAACTGACGGTACTCAGTTGTTGCGAGAATTGAGTTATGGACCATCACTCGGAGCAGGGCGATCAGCGTCGCGTGGGGTTACGTCAAGTTTGGAAACGCGTCACTGTCGGATGGAAATAGACGAGGAACCCACGCGTGTGATGATGTAAGAGACAAGCTGCAAGGCGAGTGCGACAATCCACGCATGTGACGATAGTAGAGACGATTGTCAAGGAGAGCGCTTCGACAGCGAGATGCTTTATAAACAGTAAAGGGCATGCTGCTGAGTAGTTGTTAGACTTGATTACGCCTGTTTCCCCGTTACGTATTTGTTAATGGTAAAATTAAAATAATTCGACAATCATTAGAATGGCTTCGTTTTAATTGCTCCAACAATTGGAGACAAGAACAGTGGTGTAAAGTATTCCAAGGAGGCAAATACTCCGCACTTAACAAGAAGGAGTTATGGTCCGAACTTGAGGAACATCCAAAGACCACTTAGACTTAGACTTGCTGTGGTCCAAAGCACAACATAGACTGACAGGCATCAAATCATTGAAACAAACTTAAGTTCGAGGCATTGAAAATGCATGCCACAGAAGAAATCTCATGGAAGCAGCTTGGTTCTCAGCATAAAGATAAAGAGAGGAAAACGAAGCGAAATTGCGCCAAGAACTTGTTGGCATAGTGAGCAACTATGAGGTCGACAAGTTAGTTCTTGCGGCTTGCTAATAGATGGCGTAACTTGTATTATTCCATTGGAGCATGCACTGGAAAGCTACTTTCATTGGACGTCACTCATTTGAAGCGTAAACTACAATATATATTTTTTTGTGCACTCAAATGTATGGAAATTTCTTCATGAAAAAGTGTTTTTGACGGAGATGAAGAAAACGCTGCCGAAAGTCATCGTATGTTGGTAGAGATCTTATGGTGAACATGTGCTAGCGGAGCGAACGTGCCAAAAGTGGTTTACACGATTTAAAAGTCCTGGCTTTGGCTTGAAAGACAGTGAACGTCCTAGGCAGCCAAAAAAGTTTGAAGATAAAGAACTGAAAGCATCAGTCTGTGAAGATTGTTGCCAGGAAGAGCTCGCAGAATCTTTGGCTGTCGCTCAAGTAGCCATTTAAAAATGCTTAAAAGCAGCTAAATATATTCAAAAGCAAAGAAATCGGGTTCCTCAAACCGAGATCGGTTTTGCATGTCCGTGCTGGAACGTCACAAAACGAAGTCATTCTTGCATTGAATAGCTACTGGTTATGAAAAATGGTTCCATTGCAACCCCCAGCGCAGAAAATCGTATGTGAAACCCGACCAACCAGCCAAATCAACGGCAAAGCTGAATATCCATGGCGCGTATGTAATGCTCTGTTTGGTGGTATTTGGTGGCATCAGAAGGCTGTGCTGTATTATGAGCTGCCATCAATGGACATCGCTACCGAACACAACTGATCCGTTTGAGAGCAGTAGCCAAAAAACGCCGGGAATACGTATAATAATAATTTCCTATGATGATGTGGTGACCCACAATAAACTCCTTACCACTCTACGAACACCATTCACGAACATATCCTAGGACTGTGAGGAATTCACCACGCAACTGACGGCTGTCAACAGGGGTGCCAACAAGCACGCCATGAGCCAACGTTCGCTCTTTTCTTCTGCCCTTTTTCCTGCTGGACACGGACTAGATCGGACGCGCAGACTCGCAGTAATTATTTATACAAAGAACGATTAAATATATACTTTTATTTGTGTTGAATAAATGACTTAATTTTTTGTTCGTATGTACTAACCACGGTACACGACATTGGTGACCCCGACGTGATCGCAATCGTTGCAAACATTAATTTTTTTCTCGCATAACCTCCAAAACGTCACGTGGCAAATGACCAGCAACGCGAGCGAAGTGGAAACTTTGGGCACGAGCACAGACGCTCCACATATTCCTGCATCAGTGGCACAATCACACGACACAGGACACGTGTCAGGACTTTCCGTGGCAGCGCGTTTACCACCGATCTGGCGTGATCGTCCGTCGCTGTGGTTTGCACAGATCGAGGCTATCCTCGCACCGTCTAAGCCATCTGACGAAATGAAATACCAATACGTCATCGCCAATCTGGAGCGCCAGGATCTGGAGCAGGTGTCTGATATTCTCCTCTCACCACCAGCAACGGAAAAATTCGCTGCCGTGAAGACACGACTAATACAAACGTATGAAGAGAGCCAAGAGCTTCGACTTCAGCGTTTGGTTGAAGGCATTGATTTGGGTGATGCACAACCTTCCCAATTACTTCGCCGCATAAGAGACCTCTCCGGTACTTCAGGTACACCCGATGCAGTGCTTCAAGTCCTCTGGTTGGCAAAGCTACCACAACACGTGCGAGCCGTGTTATCCGCAGTCACAGGCGAACTAAACGACCTCGCAAAGATCGCCGACAAGGTTATAGGTCACTGCCAGCCTACTGCCTCACTAGCGGCATTGCACCAACCATCTCCACGACATCCGTTGATAGCCAGTACAGCAGTAGCCAGCACCAACGATATCCTATCGGACATCCAACGCAGGCTAGCAGCGCTAGAAGGAACACACACATACAAGCAGCGCCCATCAAGAGGCACCTCAATCAGTCGCTCACGCCCGACGAGTCGAGACCGCAGAGACCGAACGGGAAACAACGAATTCTGTTGGTATCACCGTCGCTATGGGTCCCAGGCACGTAAGTGCTCGAGCCCCTGCAAGTTCGTGCAGGGAAACGTCACCCGGCAACGCTTGTAGGGGCGTCCGCAGTTGCCGGTAAGTCTTGTCGCCTCTTTATCAAAGAAAAGGTTACTGGCCATCCATTTTTAATTGACAGTGGTGCCGCTATCTCGGTCTTCGCCATCAAAGCAAGCAGCAATCTACCACAGACACCATTTGTCCTGTATGCAGTCAACCAGACCAAGATTAAAACTTTCGGAGAAGTCACCATGCAGCTGGACTTAGGTCTTCGCCGCATTTTCCAATGGAAATTTATTCGTGCAGCTGTGCCACATTCAATCCTGGGAGCCGATTTTCTCCAGCACTTCCGACTGCTTTTGGACATCTACGGGCGACGGCTCATAGACCAGATTACGAACATTTCAACACCAATGGCACTGTGCACAGCGGACTACACAGCGGACCATCGATCAAGACCACAAATATGCCGAACTCCTACAACGATATCGTGCAATCACATCGGAATGTACACCCTTGCATAGCGTTCGTCACCACCTCGAAACGTCTGGCCCACCACTGTCTTGCCGCGCAAGACCTATCGCCCCCAAGCTGTACGCCCAGGCAAAATTGGAGTTCCAACGTATGCTGGATACCGGAATTTGCCGTCCATCCCAAAGTCCGTGGGCAAGTCCACTCCATATAGTGGTGAAGAAAAATGGTGAGATTCGACCATGTGGAGATTACCGCCGTCTGAATGCAGTCACACTACCGGATCGCTACCCGCTACCCAGGTTGACGGATTTTCAGCTTATAATGCCGGGGAAAACCATCTTCTCCAGAATAGACCTGGCTCGTGCTTACCACCAAATCCCTATGGTGCCTGAGGACATTCCGAAGACTGCAATAATAACGCCATTTGGTTTATATGAGTTCACCAGGATGACATTTGGTTTGCGGAACGCTGCCCAAACTCAACAAAGGTTTGTCGATTCCATTTTTGGCGACTTGCAGTATACTTTCACATACATCGACGATATGCTCATCGCATCCTCGTCTCCGGAAGAGCATTATAGGCACCTTGAAGAGGTTTTCAAAAGGCTGCAGGAAAACGGCATCACAGTCAACATGGAGAAGTGCGAGTTCGGAAAGAACGAGTTGGTATTTCTGGGATACCACATCGACAGCGAAGGTATACGTCCTCCACAGGACACCATCAAGGCGATCGCAGAGTTCCCCCAACCCACCACCATAGCAGAATTGCGCCGTTTCTTAGGAGCCATCAATTTCTTCCGTTCGTGTCTACCACACGCAGCAGCAGATCAGGCTCCACTCTCACAAATGCTACAGGGTGCCACCAAGAAAGACCGCTCGTCTCTCTCATGGTCAGCAACAGCTCAAGCCGCTTACCAACGTTGTCACGCTGCCCTAACGGAAGCCGCTTCACTCGCCCATCCGCTGCCAGATGCAGAGCTTCGATTGATGTGTGACGCATCAAACACTGCAGTAGGGGCTGTCCTTCTCCAAGTCGTCGACGGAAAAACGGAGCCGCTTGGATACTTTTCCAAGTCCTTGACACCGGGGCAGCAACGATACAGCACTTTTGATAGGGAACTGCTGGCCATTAAATTGGCGATCCAGCACTTCCGACGATTTGTGGAAGGTCGAGAATTCGCAATATTCACCGACCACAAGCCATTGACCTTCGCATTCCGAAACGCACCATCGCCCGCCGAAACACCCCGACGTCAACGGCACCTAGAGTTCATAGCTCAATTCTCAACGGATCTTCGGCACATCAAAGGCGAGGAGAACGCAGTGGCCGACGCGTTTTCGCGCATAGCAGCTATTGAAGACTCTTCAGATCTGAACTATGCTGCTATTGCAAAGGAACAGATTAAAGACCCACAATTACGCAGCATCAAAACAGGTAACAACAAACTAACGTTCACCCACCTTGTTCTTCCAGGCTCAAGCACAGAAGTTATCTGTGAAACTTCATCCGGTCGCGCTCGACCATACATACCACCTTCATTTCGACGAGCAGCTTTCGAGTCGGTACATAATTACAGTCATCCAGGAATACGAGCTTCAAGAAAATCTACCGCAATCCGTTTCTTTTGGCCAAGGATGAACTCGGACATATCCATATGGGTTCGCAGCTGTTCTTCCTGCCAGCGTAGCAAAATTCACAAACATACATCACCGCCTCTTGGAACATTTCCTGCCTCGGAGAGATTCGATCATGTGCACATCGACATCGTAGGACCGCTACCGCCATGCGCAGGTCGCAGCTATTTGCTGACCTGTATAGATCGAGCAACTCGATGGCCAGAGGCCATCCCAATCGAAGACACTCAAGCAACCACTGTCGCCGACGCATTTTTCCAGCACTGGGTTTCCAGATTCGGCTGTCCCGCACGTCTCACCACGGATCAGGGCCGACAGTTCGAGTCCGCCTTGTTCAAAAGGTTCGCCCAGCTCATCGGATGCAACCGCATACACACCACCGCATACCACCCTCAAGCAAATGGCATTGTAGAGAGGTGGCATCGGACCCTCAAGACATCCCTCGTTACACATTTGCCCAAGAACTGGCTGCAGGCTCTACCCGCCGTTCTACTTGGACTCCGAGCAATGGTCAACGAATCAGGGACTTCTCCATCACAACTAGTCTACGGTGCAGAACTTCGACTGCCAGGTGACCTGATGGCTGAGTGTACCGTCGTTCAAGAGCCAATAGAGTTTCTTCAAGAGCTGAGAGAAGCGCTTCAGAGGACTTCGCCTATCTCTTCAAGACTCCAAGCAAGACCAATATTTATCCCAAAAAGTCTGGATACTGCTTCGCATGTGTATGTGCGAGTGGACAGCACACAGCGACCATTGAAGCCACCATACCGCGGCCCATATGCAGTCTTGGACCGCCAGCCTCACGCCTTTAAGGTGGCTTTGCCGTCCAAAGAAGCTTATGTGTCCATTCAACGGCTGAAACCAGCCTACCAACTAGACGATAGTAGCTGCGCAACACAGGGAGTTACACCGAAATCCCTCCCCATCAATCAAGTTCCGGACATAGTTCGCACCACACGTGCTGGGAGACCGTGTAAACCCCCGGTACGCTTCGCTGATTCGTAAGGGGGGAGTACTGTGGTGACCCACAATAAACTCCTTACCACTCTACGAACACCATTCACGAACATATCCTAGGACTGTGAGGAATTCACCACGCAACTGACGGCTGTCAACAGGGGTGCCAACAAGCACGCCATGAGCCAACGTTCGCTCTTTTCTTCTGCCCTTTTTCCTGCTGGACACGGACTAGATCGGACGCGCAGACTCGCAGTAATTATTTATACAAAGAACGATTAAATATATACTTTTATTTGTGTTGAATAAATGACTTAATTTTTTGTTCGTATGTACTAACCACGGTACACGACATTGGTGACCCCGACGTGATCGCAATCGTTGCAAACATTAATTTTTTTCTCGCATAACCTCCAAAACGTCACGTGGCAAATGACCAGCAACGCGAGCGAAGTGGAAACTTTGGGCACGAGCACAGACGCTCCACATATTCCTGCATCAGTGGCACAATCACACGACACAGGACACGTGTCAGGACTTTCCGTGGCAGCGCGTTTACCACCGATCTGGCGTGATCGTCCGTCGCTGTGGTTTGCACAGATCGAGGCTATCCTCGCACCGTCTAAGCCATCTGACGAAATGAAATACCAATACGTCATCGCCAATCTGGAGCGCCAGGATCTGGAGCAGGTGTCTGATATTCTCCTCTCACCACCAGCAACGGAAAAATTCGCTGCCGTGAAGACACGACTAATACAAACGTATGAAGAGAGCCAAGAGCTTCGACTTCAGCGTTTGGTTGAAGGCATTGATTTGGGTGATGCACAACCTTCCCAATTACTTCGCCGCATAAGAGACCTCTCCGGTACTTCAGGTACACCCGATGCAGTGCTTCAAGTCCTCTGGTTGGCAAAGCTACCACAACACGTGCGAGCCGTGTTATCCGCAGTCACAGGCGAACTAAACGACCTCGCAAAGATCGCCGACAAGGTTATAGGTCACTGCCAGCCTACTGCCTCACTAGCGGCATTGCACCAACCATCTCCACGACATCCGTTGATAGCCAGTACAGCAGTAGCCAGCACCAACGATATCCTATCGGACATCCAACGCAGGCTAGCAGCGCTAGAAGGAACACACACATACAAGCAGCGCCCATCAAGAGGCACCTCAATCAGTCGCTCACGCCCGACGAGTCGAGACCGCAGAGACCGAACGGGAAACAACGAATTCTGTTGGTATCACCGTCGCTATGGGTCCCAGGCACGTAAGTGCTCGAGCCCCTGCAAGTTCGTGCAGGGAAACGTCACCCGGCAACGCTTGTAGGGGCGTCCGCAGTTGCCGGTAAGTCTTGTCGCCTCTTTATCAAAGAAAAGGTTACTGGCCATCCATTTTTAATTGACAGTGGTGCCGCTATCTCGGTCTTCGCCATCAAAGCAAGCAGCAATCTACCACAGACACCATTTGTCCTGTATGCAGTCAACCAGACCAAGATTAAAACTTTCGGAGAAGTCACCATGCAGCTGGACTTAGGTCTTCGCCGCATTTTCCAATGGAAATTTATTCGTGCAGCTGTGCCACATTCAATCCTGGGAGCCGATTTTCTCCAGCACTTCCGACTGCTTTTGGACATCTACGGGCGACGGCTCATAGACCAGATTACGAACATTTCAACACCAATGGCACTGTGCACAGCGGACTACACAGCGGACCATCGATCAAGACCACAAATATGCCGAACTCCTACAACGATATCGTGCAATCACATCGGAATGTACACCCTTGCATAGCGTTCGTCACCACCTCGAAACGTCTGGCCCACCACTGTCTTGCCGCGCAAGACCTATCGCCCCCAAGCTGTACGCCCAGGCAAAATTGGAGTTCCAACGTATGCTGGATACCGGAATTTGCCGTCCATCCCAAAGTCCGTGGGCAAGTCCACTCCATATAGTGGTGAAGAAAAATGGTGAGATTCGACCATGTGGAGATTACCGCCGTCTGAATGCAGTCACACTACCGGATCGCTACCCGCTACCCAGGTTGACGGATTTTCAGCTTATAATGCCGGGGAAAACCATCTTCTCCAGAATAGACCTGGCTCGTGCTTACCACCAAATCCCTATGGTGCCTGAGGACATTCCGAAGACTGCAATAATAACGCCATTTGGTTTATATGAGTTCACCAGGATGACATTTGGTTTGCGGAACGCTGCCCAAACTCAACAAAGGTTTGTCGATTCCATTTTTGGCGACTTGCAGTATACTTTCACATACATCGACGATATGCTCATCGCATCCTCGTCTCCGGAAGAGCATTATAGGCACCTTGAAGAGGTTTTCAAAAGGCTGCAGGAAAACGGCATCACAGTCAACATGGAGAAGTGCGAGTTCGGAAAGAACGAGTTGGTATTTCTGGGATACCACATCGACAGCGAAGGTATACGTCCTCCACAGGACACCATCAAGGCGATCGCAGAGTTCCCCCAACCCACCACCATAGCAGAATTGCGCCGTTTCTTAGGAGCCATCAATTTCTTCCGTTCGTGTCTACCACACGCAGCAGCAGATCAGGCTCCACTCTCACAAATGCTACAGGGTGCCACCAAGAAAGACCGCTCGTCTCTCTCATGGTCAGCAACAGCTCAAGCCGCTTACCAACGTTGTCACGCTGCCCTAACGGAAGCCGCTTCACTCGCCCATCCGCTGCCAGATGCAGAGCTTCGATTGATGTGTGACGCATCAAACACTGCAGTAGGGGCTGTCCTTCTCCAAGTCGTCGACGGAAAAACGGAGCCGCTTGGATACTTTTCCAAGTCCTTGACACCGGGGCAGCAACGATACAGCACTTTTGATAGGGAACTGCTGGCCATTAAATTGGCGATCCAGCACTTCCGACGATTTGTGGAAGGTCGAGAATTCGCAATATTCACCGACCACAAGCCATTGACCTTCGCATTCCGAAACGCACCATCGCCCGCCGAAACACCCCGACGTCAACGGCACCTAGAGTTCATAGCTCAATTCTCAACGGATCTTCGGCACATCAAAGGCGAGGAGAACGCAGTGGCCGACGCGTTTTCGCGCATAGCAGCTATTGAAGACTCTTCAGATCTGAACTATGCTGCTATTGCAAAGGAACAGATTAAAGACCCACAATTACGCAGCATCAAAACAGGTAACAACAAACTAACGTTCACCCACCTTGTTCTTCCAGGCTCAAGCACAGAAGTTATCTGTGAAACTTCATCCGGTCGCGCTCGACCATACATACCACCTTCATTTCGACGAGCAGCTTTCGAGTCGGTACATAATTACAGTCATCCAGGAATACGAGCTTCAAGAAAATCTACCGCAATCCGTTTCTTTTGGCCAAGGATGAACTCGGACATATCCATATGGGTTCGCAGCTGTTCTTCCTGCCAGCGTAGCAAAATTCACAAACATACATCACCGCCTCTTGGAACATTTCCTGCCTCGGAGAGATTCGATCATGTGCACATCGACATCGTAGGACCGCTACCGCCATGCGCAGGTCGCAGCTATTTGCTGACCTGTATAGATCGAGCAACTCGATGGCCAGAGGCCATCCCAATCGAAGACACTCAAGCAACCACTGTCGCCGACGCATTTTTCCAGCACTGGGTTTCCAGATTCGGCTGTCCCGCACGTCTCACCACGGATCAGGGCCGACAGTTCGAGTCCGCCTTGTTCAAAAGGTTCGCCCAGCTCATCGGATGCAACCGCATACACACCACCGCATACCACCCTCAAGCAAATGGCATTGTAGAGAGGTGGCATCGGACCCTCAAGACATCCCTCGTTACACATTTGCCCAAGAACTGGCTGCAGGCTCTACCCGCCGTTCTACTTGGACTCCGAGCAATGGTCAACGAATCAGGGACTTCTCCATCACAACTAGTCTACGGTGCAGAACTTCGACTGCCAGGTGACCTGATGGCTGAGTGTACCGTCGTTCAAGAGCCAATAGAGTTTCTTCAAGAGCTGAGAGAAGCGCTTCAGAGGACTTCGCCTATCTCTTCAAGACTCCAAGCAAGACCAATATTTATCCCAAAAAGTCTGGATACTGCTTCGCATGTGTATGTGCGAGTGGACAGCACACAGCGACCATTGAAGCCACCATACCGCGGCCCATATGCAGTCTTGGACCGCCAGCCTCACGCCTTTAAGGTGGCTTTGCCGTCCAAAGAAGCTTATGTGTCCATTCAACGGCTGAAACCAGCCTACCAACTAGACGATAGTAGCTGCGCAACACAGGGAGTTACACCGAAATCCCTCCCCATCAATCAAGTTCCGGACATAGTTCGCACCACACGTGCTGGGAGACCGTGTAAACCCCCGGTACGCTTCGCTGATTCGTAAGGGGGGAGTACTGTGGTGACCCACAATAAACTCCTTACCACTCTACGAACACCATTCACGAACATATCCTAGGACTGTGAGGAATTCACCACGCAACTGACGGCTGTCAACAGGGGTGCCAACAAGCACGCCATGAGCCAACGTTCGCTCTTTTCTTCTGCCCTTTTTCCTGCTGGACACGGACTAGATCGGACGCGCAGACTCGCAGTAATTATTTATACAAAGAACGATTAAATATATACTTTTATTTGTGTTGAATAAATGACTTAATTTTTTGTTCGTATGTACTAACCACGGTACACGACAATGACAACGCTCGGCCCCAGATTGCTATTACGGATGATGCCGAGCTGCTATTCCAGAACCCAGATGGAAAATAGTGGATGGGACGTTTTATACCACCCGTCTTATAGCTCAGGCTTTTTCTCTTCTGACTACCACCAGCCTTATAGCTCAGGCCTTGCTCCTTCTGACTACTATTTGTTCTTGTCGATGCCGAACGCTCTCACCGAAGAACGGTTCACATAAGCGTAGAATATCAAAAATTGGCTTGATTCACTCTTGACACCTTGTGATGGGATCCACAAATTGCCAGCTAGATGGAAAAAAGGCATAGCTTCAGGTGGCCAATACTTTGAAAAATACTCTTGCACATGTATTTTCTTAAATAATCGTTCAAACGAATTAAGTTATAGAAATTCATTGGAGAGGATACGAATAGAAAGAGTCTCTTTCAAGATCAGGAGAAACTCAATAGACTTTGGGAAGAAAAATGTTGAATTGTCCGGATTCAACTGAACACTCTTAAGGAGGAATTTCAACACCATGAGAATATAGTGCATGCTTACCAAAGTTGGTTAAGGAATGACAGAACTAGTCCCAACCCGGAGTGGAAATTAATGAAGTGAAACTAGAGAGTCTTTCACCTGAGCGACAATGATAATACCCCCGAATGGAGGAGGCTCAATATTGTAGCGATATGAATGATTTGTGAACCCTATCACCGAGGTTTCAATGACCAATACCACCGTTTGGAACGATACATCCACCCAATGCTTAAGCCTAAAGTGCAAGGTCTGAGGCGTGTGACAGAAGCCAGCAGTTTTACGGATAAAACTCTGTCATCTATCAAAACCGAAACGCACCACATTGTGATTAGATTATTTGAATTGAGATAACCACACGCGGAAAATGCACTACACGAGGAAAAATATAACAACGAGACACAGCAAAAGATAAAACAAGATCGTCTCAAAGACATGAAAGATGGCCTAAAAAAACCTTCACTTCACGACACAATGGAAGCACAAGAGCTTAAAAAAAGTTTGACATTGTTTTCGAATTTCTTTAACAACTAATCAATTTTGTAGGTATGTAGGATGTTTTCTAAAATATTCAAGAAAAATTTAAGCACATATAAAATTTGCGATGCACAATTTTGGCACCCACATGGGTTCAACTTGCAACATGAATTCTTGACGAATGGGTTCTTGTGCTTCTTCTTCTTCTTCTTGTGGGGCTGCGGTCCAGGGAGAACCTGTGCCTCAGACGATAAGCCTCTCCAGCAGGCACGATCCCTAGCCAGCTGCTTCCAATTTGGCACTCGAAGTTGATTGAAACCCTCTGCACTTGAGTGCGCCATCGGCTTCGTGGTCGTCCTCTGTTGCATTGTCCCACTGGTTCAGAGTCGAAGACTCTTTGGGCTGGAGCAGTCTTGTCAATGCGCTCTACTGGCCTAGCCATCTTAGGCATTGAATCCGTAGACGCCTGACTAGCTCAAGTCGCTTTACTTCGTGGTTTAATCCTCTTCTCCAGAAACCTTCAACGCAAACAGGACTAAGGATGGAACGCAGGACTTTGTGCGACCATGTGCGTCTTCATCTGCTCTTGAAATAGTCCAAACTTCCGTGCCATAGAGCAGGACAAGGACGATCAGGGTCTTATACAATGTGAGCTTGGTCCTTCGAGAGAGGCGTCTGTTAATCAATTGCCTCTTGAGCCCAAAGAAACAGCGGCTGGCAAGAGATATTCTACCTCGGTACCGATGTTGTTCGTCCTATTAACTTGGGAGCCAAGGTAGATGAAGTCCTTTGAATGCCTCGAAGTTATAGCTGTCCATTGTGACGCTCTGTACAAGACGTCGATCTTGTGGGTCCTTTCTTGACGCCAGCATACACATCGTTGTCCTTCGTTCACTGCCAGACCCATTTTAGCCGTTCCCGTCTCAATGTTAGCAAATGCCTCATTGACGGCTCGCTGAGTTCTGCCAATCACGTCAATGTCATCGGCGTATGCTAACAAGTACACGGACTTCTGGAAGAAAGTGGCTCAGTGTTGGCGTGTGAGTTTTGAACGACCCTTCTCAGGACGATGTTGAAGAAATCACATGACAACGCGTCTAAAACCTTTTTTGACATTCAACGTCTCGGTGAGTTCGTTACCGACCTTGATGGAACAGCGAGAGTTCTCCATCGCCGTTCTGGGCAGCCTGACGGGTTTGGCAGGAATGTCAAAACTAGACATGGCGTTGTATAGCTCGTCTCTATGCACGCTGTCATATGCCGATCTGCACTTCTTGGGTCTTTTTCAGGATTTGCCGCAGTGTGAAATTTATTGTGGACTTTCCTGGAGCCTGGAGCCACGCTCATATGGACCAGATCAGATTATTACTGAACGGCTTCAGGCGGGTACACAAAACGGCAGAGAAGATCCTATACGCGATGTTAAGGAGACTGTTCCCTCGATAGTTACCGCAGTGAAAGGGGTCTCTTTTCTTGTAGATCGGGCAAAGGATACTGAGAATCCACTCGTCGTTCGTGCTTTCCTCAGACCATATCCTATAGATGAGCTGGTGCATGCGCCCTACCAGATCATCTCCAGCTGCCTTCAATATGTCAGCGGACAGACCGCCCGCTCCAGCAGCTTTGCTAGAAGTCAGTCTTGATATTTCTATCTTGACCTCGTCTATGTCCGGGGGACGGAATTCTCGTCTGTCATCGTCCAGATTGAGTGGAATATTCTGCCTGACAGCGGTGTTTTGGTCCTCATCGCCGTTAAATAGTCTACAGAAGTGATCTTTCCAGATTCTCAGTATCGACTGCGAATCTACTATCAGTTGTCCACTTTCATCCCGACAGGCTTCTGTCGGAATGTTATATTCATTCGATAGGTGTTTCATCCTTCATCCTTCGTCCTTTGGTACAACTTTCGGACGTCATTCCTGCAGAAACACTTCTCCATCAACACGATCGCGCGATTCTCATGCTCTTTCGTTTTCCTTTTGAGAAGCGCTGCTCTTCGTAGAGCTCGCTAACAGCCCTCGTTGTTCGATGCAGCGTTGCCTTGTAGGCCTCCTGCTTGGCTGCATGTACCTGCCTGCACTCGTCGTCAAACCATGGTTCCCTTCCAGGTGATGGAATGTCGGCTTCTTGACAAAGACTTCATTCTCCTTCGATGACAGTGCCACGCACAGTATTTTACTATACCAGACACCGCGATTGAATCCGTCGCCATCCACCCGTTATTTCATGGTTGGTAAAAAAAAAATTCATTACGCTGTGCTTTCCTTCCAGCCAAAGCCTCACCAAAAACGATTTTTGCGGCCACCCAGTGCCCTGCCACGATCTAATTCAGCTGTAGTGCCATGTTTGACTGACAACACAAAATGTGGACAACCGGGCGCAGCCCATAATGCGATTTTCATGTTCGCACGCGAAGCTTTTCAGCCACCCCCTCGGCCATTGCACCGACTGTTGTTGAAGGAATGAAAGCCTTCCGCAACCCAGTGATTAGCGATCACAATGGGCTGACAAAAACCCACTCGGAAATAAATTGATGATTTTATTTCGCACTCCTCGCGTCCACCTGGGCACGCTGCTCATCCCATTGGAAACGTCCACAAGCTCAATTGCAAAACCAATTAACATTAGCCCGAAAACAAAGTGTCCATTCCAAATCCGTATCCGGCCACGCACGGCGCCCACTGCCCTGAATATGTAACCGCTGGTGCGGACGCAACGCGATAAAGCAAAATATCGTCACTCGCCCGCCGGAAAGGAGACTTCTATTCTGCCGATTGCCACCCTCCGCCGAATACATCATTTCCCGGCTACGGCTTAATTTATTCCATATATTTGCTCGCTCCAAGAGGACTCCGCAACACAGACAGGAGAGGCGCTGTGCCTATTCCTGTCCCCTCCCGCTCATTGTCCAATTCGGAGACCTGCTCGTCTCTGTGGGCGATGGTTTGGCGAGTGTGCCCCTCTGTCAATCAATATCTTAGGGCTGATATGGAAAGTGACACGAGCTCGAGAATTGATGATGTCGAATGGGAAGCGAAATGGAAAATTATCACTCGGCGAGCGGATGCACCATTCATCACCGGGCGTAGTCATAATCAGCTGTATTAGCGATCCGGGCGAACGATGGATGCGAATGGAATTATTTGCGGGAATAGGTGGACGGATGGTTTTTCGATTCCAATTAGAGCTAATTGCAAATTGCTGTCACAGAGTAAGCCATTTGTCCGCGATTCCATCTGCTTTCGAAATGAGTGGCTTTGTGGGCGCGCCCATTGACTCTGAATCGGTTGATGGAGCATATATGGTAAATTAATTGTTTTTGAACGAATGCATCGCATCGGGAGCGGAAGGCGGAAAGTGAGAGAACAAAAGGAAGCGTTTATGTGTCGAGGACTTGTAGGGACAGCATTGAGGCCCTACTTTTTGAGCGGAGGAGCTGGTTGTTTCATGTTACAAGGGTGCCAAGTGGCCAATAAACTCGTCGAAAATGTGTACAACACCTTGCCGTGACGATGCCTAGGACCAACGACGAGTTCAACCTTCCTATCCTTCCACCAAATTCCGTGCGAAGTCCAAGAAGCGCACACGACAGCTCTGACAGCCTTTCAATTTGTGGCAACTTGACCTCGTGGCAATCGGAGTATCACTGGCCACCCCATCAACAAAGCTAACAAGACCCTGTCCACAGTGGTCTGTTCGAACTCCCGCTGAAGCGGCCTCCACGCCCATGTCTGCGCACCCTTTTCGTTTGTACATGTTGACCGCTATTTACGATCCGCCGATGCAATCAAGTTCCCGCAAGAATGTCCAACTAATCCTGCGGAACTTGTTCGGCAGCCAGAACATTATTTTCACGAACAAAGCCGCGCGCACACACGGTGCCCCGGTCGGAGTCAATCCCAATCAATCCGCCCCGCCAGCAACAGCGGCTTCCGGTGGTGTGGCTGCCTTTTGTAAGGCCAACCTGTGATCATCTTGTCGATGGATTTCACTGTAACCCCCTGCCGGGAGGGGAGGGCTTATACCATTATCCAGCAAACATGTTCATTCCCAGCCGTGCGGAATCCCCTCGGCGAGAGCTGTATCTGAATGCCGGCTGCTTGCATTCGCATCGTGTCGGCTGTGTGGGTTAACAATTAAATTTCTATTTCAACGGAAACCACTGGGCGCACTTATGCACTCCTGGCGGTGCTCCGGACAATTTGGAATTTAATTAAGCGCCCCGTCAGCGTCCGCCACTCCGCCGCCGGCCCAGGTGTTGCCTGTCGAGTGCTTTGCTGAGAAAAATTCCACTCCACTCGCCAGCACCCAGCCCCGCGGCCGAACACAGAAACAGACTCCCTGCAAGGACACCGGCTGATTTAATTATAAAATTTATGAATACCAAATGGGGTGCAAGGACGAGTTGATTTTCATATTTATGAACTGCGCCGGGCGCTCTTGAGCCACGCAGCAAACCGCTGTCATCTTCGGCTCGCTGTCGTGGATAATCGATAGCGCCGCTCGGTGTTCCGGCATAATCGCTTGACGTTGACGATGTTTGTGGGTCGGAATGGACCCCGCTGGCCGCGGCGGTGGGCGGTGGTGCGTATCGAACGTCAACATGGACGCTGGCGTATCCAATTTCATTTGAGGAATATATTAGGAGCGGATGCGGCCCATTTAATTGACCTTTTTTTGCGCGCCCCTCCACAGACGTCGCACAGTCCCAGCAGTCATATATTATCTCAATGCGAGGGATATTTGCGAGCTTAAGGATTTCGGCGTTCTCTTTGTTGGTGCGCATTTGAAATTCATATGAGGGGTTCACAGGCGACCGCACGTGGCGCGGTGCCTATTAATTTGTCGAAGTCTTGTGCTTTGCGCCGGCATGTGGATGTGTATCCTTTTGCGGCAATTTGATAGATTTTCATTTAGATACGAGTATGGATTGCGAGCGAGTGGTATTTATCTTGTAAGAGGATGACTTATGAGTTTCGCTTTGCTAGGCGATGTGCGTGCGTTGTCAAGGACCGTGGCGGCGATGGTGGATGAAGGCGCCGCTGTCGGATGGAAACGGGGCACCTGGGGAAAAATCCCATTTAGAGGGTATTAAGTCGAGGTTTCCTCGAAGCCCACACACACGGAGGGCGAGAGATACGATCGAGGGTCCCCGTCTATCGGCAAATCGGGGGACAGATTAATCGTACATATGTGCGTGTCTTTGAGTGAGGCCTCATCGAATGCGTGTGGAATGCGGCCTTGGGTGGAGGATGGCTGGATGGCTGGAGGGAGTGCACACGTTTTTCTACTTCCAAACCTGGTGGAGGTGCGAGGGCGGAAATTACATTCTAAGGCCGGCTGCTTCCTTTCGTGGCCGGTGACGAACTCTGGGTAGACCGCTGCACATTGGCAGTCGAGGTTCGAGGGAGACAGAAGTTGTGCAGAGCCCGAGAGATCTTATTTGGAGGACTAAGAAAGTCGTATTGCGTTGAAAGTGGGATGTGTTGAAAACAAACCTGCAAGCTTTAGAGCGACATGAGCCCGGCTAGATCCCTCTACAGAGCCGGCACCTAAAGAAGGTCGGCCAGAACTTGACGCGCGAAACTGGAAAGCAAGTTGAAAAGGTCCAGATCAACCCCGGACTGGGTCCATTTGCTAGGGATTCTTCTACAGATCCAGCACCCAAAGAAGGTCAGCCATGCAGCGCGTATGGAAAACTCAATTCCGGCCCGAAGAGTGTTCCCAACACGTGTGCAACCCAACAGAAGACGCTCGCGTCTTATTGTGGCGCACCCAAATGGAAAGGACCTCAACCAACTTGACGCGCGAAACTGCAGAGCTAGTTGGAAAGATCCAGATCCACCCCGGACTGTTCGGCTGGAGGGCGGAATTTATTGTCCTTGGACATAGGGGTTCTCGGTACGAATCCCAGTGAGAGAAAAAGCTAATAAGCTTTGATCTGGTTTTCAAATGGAGTCAATTGGCTGGGGACTCAATTAAATGGGATCAAATTAATGGCACTGGGCCAACAATGGCCTAAGTGTGCTGGCGATTTCGCTGGCAGCCCAATAACGGAATCTAACTTAACCTAACCTACCCGAGACTGTAGAGAGGGGGAAAATAAGGACGACCTCTCGCAGAGCCGATGTCGAACAAATTCAAACGTCTCAGGAATTCCAAGAAAACCCTGTGAGAGTGGTCACACGGCACTTCGCTTGTTTCGGGACTTAAGATTTTGAAACCGAAGAAACAAAGTGGTAAATTTGAGGTAGATTTGTTCGTGCTCGAACTGGTGTTAATGTACGATCCATAAAACAGCAGACCCTTTGAACTGCGCCAGCTACAGAGGCATGAGCCTCCTAAGTATCGCATACAAAATCTTATCTGCCGTATTGTGTGAACGCTTAAAGCCACTCGTCATCAACCTGGTCGGTGTGGCTTTCGAATATCCACCATCAACCAAATATTCATAATTCGGCAGATTTTGGAGAAAACCCACCACCTATTCATCGATTTTAAGGCCGCGTATGATAGCATCCATAGAGACGAACTCTACAGAGCAATTTCTAGTTCTGGCATCCCCACCAAGCTCGTCCCTTTGTGTAGTATGACGATGGAGAATGCACGCTGCTCCATCAGGATTGGTAAAGACCTAACCGACACCTCCGATGTCAAAATTGGATTCAGACAAGGCCACGCACTGTCATCTTCGCATTTGCCGAAGATATCATCATCGGAAGGACGCAGCGAGATGTCAATGGCGCTATTGTCGGTATTGCAGCGGTAAGCGAGGATGAGGCCAAATATATGCTGTCACCGAGAAAGGAGACCCAACACCGACGTCTCGGTCAGAACGTCACAGCAGACAGATATAACTTTGAGGCAGTCAAAAACTTTGTCTACCTAGGCACCGCTATCAACTCAGACAACGACACCAGCGCTGAAGTCAAACGAAGAATAACTCTTGCCAATCGGTGCTTCTTTGGTCTAAGAAAGCAATTGGTAAGCAAAGCCCTCACTCGAACAACCAAGGTAAGGCTTTGCAAGACCTTCATCGTCACAGTCCTGCTATATGGCGCGGAGGTATGGACTTTGTCACAAGCGCATAAAGCTGCTCTTGGTTGCTTTGAGAGGGAAATTATTCGTGTGATTTTCGGTCCCGTCTGAATAGATGGTGAGGGGTTGGAGGACGAACTATACGGGCTGTTCAGCTACATCGATTTAGCCAGAAGAGTGAAGATGCAACGATTGAGATGACAAGGTCGTGTAGAGTAGATGGAAGCCAATGCTCAGGCCAGAAAAGTCTTGGAAGCCACCCACGAGGGATGGTGCAGTAGAGGAATTCTGCGACTCAAGTGGCGCACGAAAGTGGAAAGGGACCTCAAACAACAAAGCGTGCGAAACTGGAGACAGGAGCTTGTTGGTTGAGGTCCAGGTCCACCCTGGACTGTAGCTTTGCTCTCATAATCTTTAATCTTCATTTTGATACCCGCTTGCATCTAACGTTACAGCAGCCTACTATCGATATCGCCCTCGAGATCGGAACCATCTTCTCCGCTGCTGTTCCTGTCCAACCCTTAGTTCGAGAGCTAGTCCCAGTGTTTCATCCCATCCGTGCCATGGTGGTGTATTGGCCGGTGGCCGCTGAATCGTTTTTGACCAGCACTTGGTCCGCTTGCTCATAAGATGGTGGGCCCATCGAATCTTACTTGGGCCTTTTTGGGGTTTCTTACGGCCACGCTTCGTCAGCTTCGCAATTCGTCCGCATCGACTCCCCTCAGTGGCCTCCGACTTCTCTGGAACTGACGCCTTGTCCACATCTCGTATAACAGCGTTCTTGGCGAAATGGTCCCGTTCCGAGCCCCAAGTGGGTTCCTTTTTCCTTCTGTGCCCTAGGAGATTTCGCCCAGCAGTCGGTGATGGACACGCATTTGTACGTCTTTACCATTCTTACGTGCGGTAGGTCCAACAGCTTCCGACTTATTAGCATCGGATACGGCTGGCTCTCGTGCGGTGAGTTCCCTTCTTGTCCGCCACCTTGTCCCCATTTGTCCATCACCCTGCTGTGGGCAGTCCCAAAACACCTGGCTCGTCGTCCTGCCGTTCCACTGGCATCCGATCCTTCGGCCAGGGCCTCCATTCTTCGAGGCCTATCTGCCGCCCAACTTCCACTGCCCCTCAGTCCGACGATCCAGCGAACCCTGTCCAACACATCGCCTATCAAACTCGGCCGTGCTGCCCAGAAAGCCTCCTGGTATGCGGCGTCCGCAATACCCTGGGTAATATATTTCGACGAGGTGTACTCCTCCTGCACATGCCCCCGCGATGCGATCATCTTCATCTCGAAGACGTACTCCACCGCATCTTTCCCCAGCCGTCGTCTTCGCTCAGGCAGTCTACGTGGATGTCCATTTCGTCATCCAGCGTCGGGACTGATTCTACAATCCCACTGCAGCCCCCACAAGCTAGCCGCTCCCACCAGTCGGGTAGTCGCCGCCATAAGCACCAGCTTTTAATACACTTCGTAGACCCTCTGGACATCGATGACCTTTCTCATCCACGCTTCGGAAGACAGTCCGGCATACGCCTTGGCGTCGAACACCGGTATCATCTCCGCGACGTCCCTCACGGAATAATTCACTCACGAGGGCAGCACCCTCGGCCCTCCACACACGATTCCCTTGGCGATTCCCTCGCACCTACCTATTCGTCGACGCCACGCTTGCCCGCCGCAGCGTGTTGTGCATGCTCACTAGTGGAGGGGACCTACAGTTTTATGCCCATTCCGAACGGGCCAGTTTGAGAAGCTTTTTCCAGGCAAAAGTACTCATTGAGCATAGTCAGTGACTCGAAAGAGTTAGGGCCGAGTAATTATTTCGTCGCACAGTGCAGGTTCGTCATGGTTGACGTACACACCCACAACGTCACGGGCCAAGCTTAGAAAGTTTTAGAAACAGAAATATTGTCCACTGACAGACCGTAATGAACAATACGACGCGTCGTCACCGGTCGATAACCCAATCGACTTTGCAGTTCGCTTTCAGTAGTCTCGGGGTCCTCAACTAAACATCCATGTGTTGATCTTGGACCGGTGTGGTCCTTGTACACTACAACCGACAGCAACAGCGACCAAGGATTATTTCAAGGAGTATCCTACGAGTGCTCCTTCTTCTTCTTTGATTCGCGCTACAGTCCGAGGTGGGAATAGCAACATGCTCTTTCAGCCAGCACGAGTGCCTACGAGTGCTTACTGTGACTACAAAACGTGGAGCAGTGTGGAAAAGGTGCCACTCGATGAGCACACGAGGACATCCTCGCGGCAAAAAAAATCCGGTCAGCCTCTTGTAATCTGACATGGACTTAAATAAACGCCTGTTTGGTTCGTTACTATATCATTCGCGATTCCTGTGCGATCTAAATGTGCCGCTCAGGGATGTCATTCGTTTACCCAACAAAAGGCGACACTCACATTTTACGTGACATCGCATCGAACGCCTCGTCACATTTCCTGCACAACACACTGTATCGTCATTCATCTTATGGTCCAGGAATCCAATGAATACGCAAATCCGTCCCGATTCGAAATCAATGAAAGTACATTAGACCAAATGGTGGCGGTGCTATCGTGTGATTCAATGAAAACACACATCAGCCCGCCGGCTCCCGTCCGCTCAGCCGACATCAGCTCCCGCACAAGTGTACTGTGTCAATAGCGAATGTCAATGAATGGCGATATCTAATTGCCAAAGCGGCAGTGTTCCTTTGTGTGCAGGGAAGGACCACTTTGAGGAGCATATGGAGCCCATAATCGATTACGGTGGACTGCAGAGCAATCCCGAGTGCGGCAACGTCCAGTAGCCCCAGCGACATTTACACTGCCGCACGAGACGACCGACGGCCGACGGCCGACGAACCGGGAGCAACGAGCGAGGAGCTCCCGAACGACACACCAGAGCAGTCCATAAACGATGGCATATTTCCTCGCCACAAAGGGGCCCGACAAAAGATGATGCTTGGCATGACGGCGACCAACCGTCGGGCCATCACCATCACGGCTCTCATCCATCGAGCAAACACGGAACTTCGTTCCGCCGGCACTGGGCACAACCGTTCTGCCTAACCCAAAGGACATCTAAAAGAGCACCATTTGCAGTGTGCGTGTGTGTGCATAGGGGATTCCGTGTTCGGATGCGCTGGTCAATGATGCGTTGCCAGGCGCTTGGACCGACGTGGTCCAGCTACAGCATATGCTGGAGGACAACGATAAGCGGCGAAGCGTGAAGTAGTTAACGCTCGTTCATATCCTGTTGGTCGTCGGCTTAAAGCCATGCATTTCGACATGTGCGCTCTGCTCCCTGTGGCCGCACAGAGTGGCTCCTCATCGCCGTCGCCTTGTCCAGTGCAATTTATTTGCATTTGATCGGGCACAGCGGCAATGTACTGCAGAGCACTGGCGAGACTGACGGAAAATCGCTCGCTCGGAGTTCGGGGCCCGAGATTAAATGTCATTCCGGGGGGCTGAGGTTTATTTTATTTTTGTCGCACTTTTTTCGCTGTTTTTTAAAGCGGTTTTTTTTTACAGCAATTATTGTTGCAATGGTGCTCCCCGGATGCGCATGATGGGACGCATTGTTCAAGCGAAGGTTGAAAGGGGAGGCGCAGAGGCACCACCACTAAGGGGAAACGCCTATCACCAGTGCCGTCGCCCGGAAATGAATTCATGTTCGAAACTCGGCCCGCAGCTGTCTTGGAAGAGCGACCTTTCTGGCCAGTCGATGGAGATGGTAACGATGGCAATGGCTTCCAGAAGATGAAGCAATCAACTCTGCAACAAAATTTGCTCTCTTGACAGTTCCTCCCCCTCGTGGAGGGATATCCTTAAATACGTAAATGATTCATCGCCTCGCCTCCCCCCGAGGAAATCGGACGTCCCATCTCAACTTCCAAGGTCGTCGACTGTCGACGGGGGAAACAAGAGAAACTTCGCAGTCTCCAGGGAACACAAACATCACCTCGCCGGCGTTGATTCCCCCGTCGGGAGCCGATTTACGATGCCAGTGGGTGGGTCTGTGTCTCTCAAAAATGCATGCCCTCCCACCACCTCGCACGAGGCGAACATGAACGTCGACGTTAAACGCTCACTCAACTTAATTAAGTTGAATTTATGACGAACGCCACGATTCATAAATAACATGGAATGGCGAGGTGGCTTGGTGGCTGGGTTGCTGGGTGACTGGGTGGCTGGTGGAGTTGTTTCATCGCCACTCGGGGGCGTCGTGTCAATGAACTCATTAAATGCGGGCAAGTCATGCGAGGCGCCGAGGTTAAATTTCAAAAAATTGCTTAAATTTCAAAAATTCACCCCAACCCGAGAGCGCATCTCGTCGGCACCTTCATCCGCATCGATAATGTGCCCGGGAACGGCTGCCATAAATTTCCCAGCCGGTACACCCTTGTCGCTGTGAATAATTCCAGAGCCCGACCCACCGCCGCCCACCTCGTTCGATTCGACGTCGTGCCACCCCAAGGACACGCATCGAACTAACAGCCTGCTTAGCATTCAAAACACGTCCTATTCATCATCCTAATCCAAACAATTGAATGGCGCACGCCTGCTGCAGCAAAAGGAGTCGAGTCATGTCCCCCGCCGTGTGCTGCCCTTTTTTTTTGCCGTCCTCTCTGGCACCTGATTCAAATAAATGACCTACATAGGCAGGAACTGGAGGAGAAATTCGTCCTCCCAAATGGATGCCGTGACATCTCCGAGAGGGCGACCTTAACCTTTGCGTTGTCCTCCTCGCTCTCTCGCTCGCAGCCCACACGTTTGCGGGACGAATGCTGGTCAAGCCATAATTTCTGCCGACCATCTGACAGTCGAGAGGCTGGGTGGGCGCGTGTTTGCGCGTGTATGCGCCCCTCTATTGATTTCCGTACAGCCCACCCTCTGTCGTCCGTGGACACGCCATTAGTCCACTTAGTGCGAAACGGAACACTTCCAAGGACTGGCTTTAAGCAATAAACTTTATTTTTCATTAAAACCGAAAACATCGCCTCGATGGACGACATGACAATGGCGAACAGGGCGCGGATGGAGGCGCAACCGAGGCGCTACTGAGGCGCTGCGGCGCTTGTGTCTTGTCGGTCCCTATTTGTTCGTTTGCTTTGGCTCAGTGCTGCCGTGTGTAAGGATCACACAGTGCGCCATGACGACACCACCGCCGAGACATTCACCTAATTTTTGCATGGGCTGGCAATCTCTTAGGAGCGAGGTCGAACAATGGGGGTGTAGCCCGGCGGCCTGTAGCTGCTGACGGTTGTCAGCCATGTGGAAACGATAACAAGGAACGAGAGAGAGCTTTGCCTTAATGTCTATGAATCTCGGTGCCACTTGCAAGGATTCGCAGTCGGTACGGTCTTACAATTGCGAGGAGCCGTGGTCGCCTGCGAGTTGGCCTCGCATGTCAGGCCGCTCGGTGTGATGACTGGAAGAGTTTCGCAAGGCTGAACACGATTGTGTGACACTGAGTTGCTAATCCTTGTGCATGTCCTCGCACTGGCATCTCCGGCTTTAATCTCGTTAATTGCTTTGTTTAAGGAAAGTAATTACTTGTCACACAGGGATTCAAGACCCTCGCCCAAGGACGAGTCGAGTTTTGATTTGAAATTGTGATGATCCCTTCGAACTGGTTCTGCCCTCTGGACGGAAGACGAGTTGGAAAAGTTCTTCGCCGCGCCCCTACCCCCGTCCCGGGCGACTTACTTTGTTCGTATGCAAGTTGTCGTCGCTTTAAATGGGTTTTCTTTGGAGCTTCATTCAAGGGTTGCGCAAATGTGGTCAGTGAAGCAGTGGCTGGCGGAGGGAGAGGTTGACACTGGTCGACAGTGGAGTGACACATGCTTGGGCGCTTTAATGGAGGATGTCCCCTAAGGGGGAAGAGAAATCTGGGTCACCTTCCATTGGATTGGAGGTAGGTGCACAGGGGGAATGAGTCTACGATCCACAGCTGGAGCCGACTTCAAAGTTGGACAGGGCCAAAGCATTTATTGTCGGCCAAAAAGAAGGGCGCTGTCACAAGCAGTGAGACTGACGCACAATTGGGAACCAAATCGTGCTTCTAAGTGGGACAAGGAGCAACTGGTCGCGGATGGGAAAAATTAAAAGAGGAACCACTGTCAATCGATGCAAATGTGCATCTAGTCGTTATTGTGATCAACTGGCCCAACCGACCAGTTAAGAACGTTAGGAAAATGTATTCAAGTGAAACGGCAACGCTGTGGGGTATGAGATTAGTCTTGGCCCTATTTTGAAGCTACTTTCATGCCATTATGAATGGAACAGTGCATCATTTAAGTGCCCGCCTGATTCAAGTCGCCGATCAAACTTTTAATGACGCAGTCCATAGTGTGGAGCCATATTCCGACAGTGCCGTCTCTAATGCTGGCGACGAGCTCGATTGTTAGCGCAGTCTAGGAACTTGACGTAGCTGGTGCTAAGTCGGTGGCCGCCTTGAATGCTATTTGTGCGGCTTCACAGACATCCTCCTCATGACTTCGAGCGTCTGTATAGCGTGGAAGTCAGTCCAGCTGTTGGGATACGCTGATGACATCGACATTATCGCGCGGTCCCAACGGGCCACAGTGGAAGTTTCACGGCAACTGAGGAACAGGCGGAACGAGCTAGTCTTAGGGTCAACGAGGACAAGACAAAATATATGCTGTTGAGCAAAAAACGATCCGGCGCACACCACCTAGGCCAAAACGTCACAATCGACAGCTACAATTTCGAGGTAGTAAAGTTCGTCTACCTCAGGGCAAACTAAAAGTCCACGAATGCCATCGTAGTAGAGATCCGACGTAGAGTCGCCCTTGGCAACCGATGCTACTTCGGTCTGTCAAAACAACTGGGCTCGAAATTCCTGACTCGAAGGACCAAAGTCATGATCTACAAAACCCTTATGCCAGTCCTACTTTATGGAGCCAAAAGCTGCACATTAAGTTAGGCTGCAGAGCTGATTCTTGGTGCTTTCGAAAGAAAAATTCTACGTGGCATATATGGTCCCGTCTGCGAGGAAGGCGAATGGAGGAGAAGACATAACCGCGAACACTACGAGCTGTACAAGGATGTGGATGTAGTCCGGAAGGCAAAAATCTGTCGACTTCACTGGCTCGGCCACATCGAGCGAGTGGACAACAACGCTCCAGCAAAGAGGGTCTTCGAATCCGAGCCTCCTGTTTCGAGAAGGAGAGGAAGACCAAGTCATCGTGGATGTAAGATAGCTTGGCCTTAATGACTGGAAGCAGCGTGTCCAGGACCGTCACCGATGGAAGGCAGCAATTGCTCAGGCTCAGACCCTTCATGGTTCGTCTGCCTGATAAGTAAGTAAGTAAGTATAGCATGGAGCGGTGGACTGTTCGATGTTGTCGAAATCTGAACAGCACTCTATACCCGAGGCCACTTTCTTTCCTCATTTCGAAAGAAACATGCTCTGATAATACCGCCTTGTGGCACTCCAAACAGCCAGTCTCGGTCGAGCATTAATGCTTGGTCGAGAACTTGTAGCCCAAGAAGAGCCTGTCAACGCATTCGCCCAGCCACGAATATGTCACGAATGGGCCTCGTCGTTCATTGCCATGCGGCCCCAATCCCTGAGTCGGCACAATCTTTCACGGATGTAGGTCTAGGACCGGATTGACTCCCTGACTTAGCCCGCTACGATGGATATATTCCTTCATTTCACACAAAACTGCCTCAGGTTGCCAGCTTAAGGAATCTTCTCTCGATCCAACAGGCCTGCGTACTGAACACGTTTTGATGGCTTGCCTCGCGAGAAAACTTTTCGTAGCGTATTTACAGCTGATCAGGAATTTGTTGTAGTTTGATTTTTGATTTTTAATGATCTCCGCACGATCAGAGTGTGAGGTTGCAAGTGCACACCTGATTTCAAGATTTGGTATGTGTATTGCCCCTACAGCGAAAAAGGACTAGGCAACGAAAGAATGACTCTTCGAACTCCTTGACAAAGCACACGAGCAATGTCCTTTCTTCGACGTGAAAGCAGTCCTTGGTGACTTTAACTCGAAGTAAGGCAGGGAGGCAATACTTGGAAGTACAGTCGGAGAACATAGCATACACGACACCACCTCCCACAACGAACTTATCCTCATAGAATCTGCAACGGGGCGTAACCTCATTGTAGCAAGCAGACGATTCCCGCTTCTCAATATCCATGAGCCTACATGGCGATCTCCAGACGAATCCACAGTCAACCAAATTGATCATATTGCGATTGGCGCAAGACGTTCCACCAGCATTCTGGATGTCCGGCAGTTCCTAGGCGCCAACACAGATTCGGATCTCTACAGAATTCGAGAACGTGGATGCAAGGACTAAGCGAAACCAACCCAAGGAATGCAAGAGTACACCAAGGAATGTTCAGATCGAGTCTCCCTTGACCTCACAGAAAGTCCTCTGCTGCCGACATCAAGTGTAGAAGAGCAATGGCAACACTGTTAAGACGCCATCTGGTGCTAGGTTTCACCCCTCCCACAAGAAGAAACCCATGGTTCGATGACGAATGTCGGCGAGCACATGCAGCCAAACAGGTTGACACCTACAAATCCATTCCTGGAGAAAAGGGAGATCACTGAACTTAAAGTTTCCTGGCATCACTTGAAGAATGTAACTGCTCAGAGATCTCCCAAGTTTTATCGCATAACCATAAAGTGGCGCTGCGGAGAAGGACGAGGGCTGCTCGTGAGCTCTACGTTCAGAAAAAAAGGGACGAACACCGGCTTCTCCGTAAGAAAAAAGCAGAGCACGAGAAGCGCGAGATCAACCAAATTGAGAGGTGCTACTGTAGGAAGGATGTTCGGAAACGTTATCAACAGATGAGAAAAAACGAGTCGTAAGGACCGACCAGTAGCCTGCAAGGATAAAGATGGAAATCTAGAAGTAGAATCACAGTCGGTGCTGAGAATATGGAAAGACCACATGTTGTATAACGGCGATGACGACCCAGATACCGCTGTCAGGCAGTATAATCCACCCTCCCGGCCAACAAGGCTGCTGGCACCGATGAACTGCCTGCCGCACTCTTCCAAGTAGCTAGCGATCAAAGGGGCATACATGTGATGATGGACCGGCCTCCCAACCTGAGTAGGGTTCCAGTAAAGCTGCGTGTGCCGATGGACTGCCTGCCGTACTCTGCAAGGCTGCTGGCAATGATTTGGAAAGGTGCATACAGCAACTGGATGAATGTATGCCCGACGGATGGAATCTCAGCATCGTTTGACCGATCCTGAAGAAGGGAGACCCTCTAAACCGTGCCAATTACAGAAGTATACGTCTCATGAGCATATCACATGAGATCTTGTGCAATTGCCTGGAACCATACGTCAGTGAAATTCAGAAACTCGTTTTTCAGCCGCACTACGCATTTCCCACAGGCTACAATCCCCAGACATTTAGGACCAATGTGCACATGTACCTCCACTCCCTCTATACCTTAGGCCCGGGCTGCGTCTTGATCTCGGGCAGTTAAGAGTAGTACTAACTCCTTGAGCAAATCGATAACGCGTAGAGGCATGTCAAAAATGAGACATAAATTGCTCACGATTTTTCATTTTTCGATTTGTCCATTGATCAACACAGTGCTGTGTGGCATGTGGCACCGTCTTAATGGAGGCCCACTTCGTTCATAAATTTCCTGCTTGGGCTCAAAATCACTAATGCCCACTTTCACAGTGCGGGCTTACTCAGAGTCAATAGAAATTTTGAAGTTTTGTGCTGGTTTCCTCTTAAATAGTGGTTCAACTAAAGCCACCAATGGCTAAGGCTGCAGTGTCAATCCTGAGAGTACGTAATTTCCATTGGTGTGCCAAAATTATTTCAACCCTAAAATGCTTGAAGATTGTGCGAAACTTAAGTAAACAGCCAAGGCCCTCCAATTGCTTGCTTACGCGGACGACATTGACGTGATTGGACGAACACGGCGAGCCGTCAATGAGGCGTTTGCTGACATTGAAGCGGAAGCGGCCAAAATGGATCCAGCGGTAAACCACGCAAAACAAAGCACATGGTGTCATCACGGAAGGACGCACAACATCGACGTCTGGTCGTAAATAGGACTTCATCTACCTCGGCTCTGGAGTAAACAGGAACAACAACACGAGTACCGAGACCAAGTGCAGAATTATCCTTGCCAACCGCTGCTTCTTTGGGCTCAAGAAGCATTTGAGCAACAGAGCCATCTCTCGAAGCACCAAGCTGACTCTGACCATCCCTGTCCTGCTCTATGGCGCACAGACATGGACGCTGTTGAAAGCGGATGAAGAAGCTCTTGGTTGTTTTGAGAGAAAAGTTCTGCGTGCGATCTTCCGTCATGCTTGTGTGGATTGCGTCTGGAGGAACTTTACAGACTGTATGGCGGCATGCACCTAGTTAAGCGTCTTGAAATCCAACGCTTAAGATGGCTAGGTCATGTAGAGCGGATGGACACCACAGCTCCGGCCTGAAGAGCCTTCGACACAGAGCCATTAGGACAGCGCAACAGGGGACGTCCTCGTACTAGATGGCGCACACAAGTGGAAAAGGACCTCAACCAACTTGGTGTGCGCACCTGGAGGCAGATGGTGAGAGATCGTGTTGGCTGGTGAGGCGTGTTGATTGAGGCCCAGATCCACCCGGACTGTAACTCCAAAGAAAACGCACACACACGACTCAGTATTTAGACTGGTAGTGCTTCTGAGAGAGAAGGTTGTGTTCTCATTTCCTGTTGACACGTGAGTGATGAGGGATTGAGTCACAATTCCGTTGTTTGCTCATGTAATAGTTCACAACGACGCTCGATCTTTGACTTACTTAAACAACCCTTAAATATTGACTGTGAAAACGAAATATTTTTGAGTGAATTCTAACTTCGATCCAGCGACGATGAGGTTATGCTGTGAAATCGGGCATAAATGAGCTGATCTGTCGCCATTGTTTCTCGAGGCGACTGTCCAGCAAGCGAAGACCTCCACTTCCAGTCGCTTCGCATTTCCGATTCTCGTAATTTATTCAAAGACATGATCTGGCGCCACATGTGGCTGATTCATCAAAAGGACACTTGGGTGTACTCACTAAACGATGTGTACTCCAGGTCAGAAGAGAGGATATCACGTGCCACGCATTTTGGAGAAAACAAAAAAAAAATCGCACTGCGACAAGAGTTCCCTCTGCCTTCCACGTCAGGGAAAAGGTGAGTCCTGACGCAAGCAAAAGGCACCTTCGCCATAATCGTTCAACCACTGGCTCTCCATCGGCAACAAAGAGGAGAGGAAAAGAAGATTCGAATCGAAACGGTATCCAGCACGCGCAGCGTGTCCTTTCTTTTTCGTTTTTTTTTTTTTCTGAATCGAATTTCATTCAGCAGACATGATAATGCATGCAAATGACTTTATTTCGTTGTTATTTGTTACTGAAAAGGATTCCCGATCCAACTGAGGCGAAGAACTATTCAAAACTGAGTCCTCTTCCTCCACGCGTTATCCAGCAATGACCAGAATGGCAACGACGATGGTGATGGTGATTGCGATGACTTCTTCCTCCTTGAGCAGCATTCGAGGTTACACATCCTTTCTGGTCGCCTGGTTCTTGTTTGGTTCCGTTTGCAGTCGGCTCTGGAGGACAGTGGTGCGGCGGAGAGCTCCTTTCCCTCCTCAGCCAATTCCCCGCGTCGAAGTCTTCATCTTTCAGACGATGAATTATCCTCCCGAATGAAAAGGATCCCTTCAACTGG
This sequence comes from Eristalis arbustorum, assembly GCA_916610145.1. Lineage (NCBI taxonomy): Eukaryota > Metazoa > Arthropoda > Insecta > Diptera > Syrphidae > Eristalis > Eristalis arbustorum. Next base: position 32,223,129 of record OU744319.1, on the reverse strand, counting down.
CGGCGCGGGGGCAAGGACGAGAAACAAACAAGGAAAAAAAATCCCAAGGGATTCCGATTGCCACTCTGAGGGGATTTTCTAAATTTCCTCCGAGCGATGCTCCCTCTTAAATGCCCAGGAAAATTGCTGCCCCCCCTCCGAATGATAAGGCCTATTTTCTCCAATTCGACGATTCCCAAATTGCTTTGAAGTAATTTGCCCCCTCCACCCAATCATTTGTACCTCTCTCGCCGGCCGGTTCGTTTTTCTGCTTTTTCGACATTTTTTCTTCCTTGGCCCCCACTTGGGTGCGTCCTGAAGGATCCAGGTATGAATACCCGCCCGGACAGCGCTTGGCATTCAATCAATTTTAATTGCAGTGATGATTTAGCTCTTTTTCGGGGCGTTTTTTTTTTCCGAGCCCCCCTCTCGACGGTGTTGCGAAAGTGAACGCGCGCATTTCGAGAAGGACTCGAGCTGAGAAATTCAATCTACGAAAGGAATTTGCAATTTCCTCCTCTCGCTCTCTCTCTCTGTCACTCTTTGGCGCTCGGTAATAAACTGCCATTACGTTTGCTGTGCCAACCCCCGTGCCGGTGCCGTCCACTGACACATCCCCGTCGGAGGAGAGGCTTTGTTCACATTTGGACCTCACGTTCTGTTTCTTTTTCTTTTTTTTTCTTTGTTCAACAAATAACGTCATCAATTCGATTAAATTTCCATAATCAATTTTACGCACTTCGATAACCGTTTCCCGGCGCCATTGTTTATTACTTTCTGTGTCCTCCGTCAGTCCGCAATGTCCTCCAGTCGATTGTCTGTGTTCTGGGTTCTGTGTGCGTTCGTCCTTTTTCAATTATTTTTCATTTTATCCCTTAGCCGGGCAGAGAGCGTTGGGGATAAACCATGCCGCACCGGCTGTGGGTCTCCTAGAAACGAGGACGACGACGCGGGGTTCACTATTTAATTCTCCTTTTTTTCTCCTTTTTTTTCTCTGCTCCTCTTTGCTTTGTTTTCCTCGGTTTTGTACAGTTTCCTCCTTTGATTGTATCGTCTCCGCTCGCGGTGGAATCCGTCGATTATGATTTTACGAGGAATTTCCTCGCCCGCTCCGTCCTTCCGTCAGTCGGTCGGCGTCGCTTGGGGCTCTTACCCTGTTTTGTGGCTTCGATTTGCGGATGGAATGATGATGATGAATTTGCAGAAGGAAAGCTAAAAAAAAAATCACACTGCCGCCGCCACTCCGCTCCACTGGGCGAATTCATAAACTATTCCGGGAATTATTGAGGCGTCCGCTAAGCTCATTGTGCTCATATCAAAAATAAGAGTCCTCCTCGCGGAAGGAAACAGTACTGTTTTAATTTGTTCCCCCTCCTGACGGACGGCCAACTGTGATTTGATGGATTCACGGGCGTGTCGAGACGCTGTGCTCGTCCAGAGCACACCCAGCCCTGGTCTCTGATGGATATAAAAAAAATGCTTGCAATTTTGCGGGCGCTGGGCATGACATGACGCGGTGAGTGATTGAAGTTGGAAATCACTATGGCGTTGACGATATAATTTAATGTCGGGCGGTATTAAAATTACGAGCTGTGAGGTATAGAAATGAATTGCTTTCGGCGTCAAGATTATTGCGATTACTAATCGATAGCACTGTGGGAGGGGGCTGGCTTTCCAGAAAGGGATGCTTTCTTTGAGTGTAGCGATTCTGTTTTTATTTTAATTAGTTGACTGAGAAGTTTTCCGTTGTAAATGTGGTTGCTTTGATGACGACCACGAATTTATTGCCTACGCCTCGGTGTAGGACGCTTGAAGGAATGCCATTCAGCTTCTTTTTCGTTGTGATAAAAAATTACGATCTTGTTTGTCGACGAGTTTTACACATTTGTCGTGAGTCCATGAGACTTTCAGGAGTTCCCGGGCAGCAACGAATTAATTAAACGTTTGTGCGGCTTGCCATTTGTTGAGCAAAAAAACACTTCAGTCGCTGTGATTTAAGCTGCTATTGCGAACCAATCGCAACTGCTCTTGCGTTTCAAACTGCTATTACTGCGAGCCTGTTGATGGTGTCTGCTGGTGCGTTGTTCACTTTTAAAAGGAGGACCTGTTCAGTCTTTTTCCACCTTTTTTATGGGCAACCATATTATTTTTTTGATCGGTGCATTCGATGCTGTAAAGCTACGGGTAGCTGCAAGCACGGAAAAGTCATAATGATGCTAAGCTCTGTGAAGAAACTCAAGAGTTTTGTCACCTGGACCACTGTCTGGTGGCTTAAGTATTGTCAGCAAAATCCTTAGTTTACTGTAGGTGCTCTATTACTTTCATAGCTAAGCGGCGATCACACAAGCGAAGTACCGGCCCACAACTCCGAAACTCGCGAAGTAAACATATGCAAGCGACCGCACCAGAGGCGATGCATTGAAACGACTGAATCAAGCGCAGGCCTGACCCTCGCATGTAAGTAGCCACTAAGACATGCGTGTCATTGACCATGATTTCTGGCTTATCGTACTTCTTTCTTAGCCATAGGGTGTCTGGACTAGGTCGACGACTCATGAAGTGTCTTAGGCTAGGTAGTAGCTGTCTTCCTGACCACGCTGCTTCCAGTCAGCAAGACCAAGGTGTCTTAAATCAGCGATTGGTTTTCCTCTGTTTCTTGAACCTGCTTTCGAATGCTCTCTTTGGCCTGCTTTGGCTGAGCAAGTGAAGTTGTCGAATTCGGTACGCAGGAGCGGACTAGGAGATTCTTGGTCGATTCGCGAGGAAAGTCCTTCGAATTGTCTTCGGTCCCGTATTTACTCATGGCGTTTGGAAGGGAAGACTGAACGACGAACTGTGCGGGCTGTACAGCGATGTGGTCAAACGAGTGCGAACCTTTCGTCTCAGATGGCGAGGTCACGTCGAGCGATTGGACACCAATGCTCCGGCCCGGAGAGTCTTCCACTCCAACCCTGAGGGATGTCGCGATAAAGGAAGACCATGCCTACGGTGGCGCACGCAGCTAGAGGTGGGCCTCAATAAGTTGAACGTGCGTGGCTGGAGGCAATTAGCACAAAACCGAGCGAGATGGGGAGGTTGCCAAAGAAGAAGAAAAACGTGCTGGTACAGCTAGTAGAGTCCCTTGCTTCGACCCGCCGAAGTAAAATTGGCTACAAGAAGCGATTCTATGTCGCGGTCGGATATCATCCAAGATGTCATCTCAAATATTCTGTCACAGGTTGTGTGGGACAGCCTTTGTTTCCGAGCCATTCAGGCAACGCAAAAGAGAACGGAGAACACAAGTGGAGAAGGACCTCAACCAACTTGGTGCGCGCAGCTGGCGAAAGATTGTGCTGGCTGGAGAGGCATGTTCGTTGAGGCCCAGGTCCACCCCAGACTGTAGCGCCAAACAAAGATAAAGAAGGTGGTGAGTGAGGGAACGTTTCTGGGTTGTCACCATGTGATGTTGCGGTCATTCGTGGCACGTGTCCAGAGCAACGAGGCATCGCTCTTTCCGTTCTGAGAAGTCTTTCTCATCCTATCCCGGCGAGTAACGCCCACAACAGCACGAGGAAATTTGAACTCGGCAGCTTGTCAATAGCTGCTGCTGCTGCATGACCATAGGTGAGTGTTGGAACAACACCGCTAACTTGGTCTTGACATCAAGCCCGGCTTTCTGATTAGAGATCTTCCAAGCTGTTTCAATATTGATCCATCACTCACAACAGTTTCACCACATTCCGTCACGCTAAAGTTTAGTCTGAGAGAATGTGAGGATAACCAACTCATCTTCAAAGAGCAGATGGCTTGCCCTCCACTCTCCCAGTGTGAAACATTCCTCACCACGGCTGCGCAATAACATCCATTCCAACGGAAAGGTGAGGTAACAAGACGCATCCTTGAGGAAGTCGAACGCCCACACAGCTGCTACAATTTTGTGGATGGAGACTGAATAGCCCTCAAAAGAGGACCATCAATCGCACACACTCCTACAGAACACTCCAGAGTTTGCCTAGAGGCACTCGGTCATGTGCCTTCTCCAAGTCTACAAAACAGCCGTTGGCTTGGCTTGGCATACTCTGAAGGCTTCGCGATTCTTAGGGTGAAAAGCTGGTCGGTTGTGCTTCTGTCGCCACTGTGCATCATCCATCCACGACTGGTACACACCTCTAGAGCGAACCTGCAACCCTTGGCGTAGACTCCGACAGTACACCTTTGCCAACCCTGAGGTGGACCTCTGGCCTCTGAATACCTTGGTCCTTCTAGACCATGGCTCCACCGTGGTTGACTTCATAGCAATTGGAGAGTAAGATTCAACGCTGGACAGCGCCAAGTGCCCATAACAGCTAGACCATGTAGAATGCATGTACCACACTGCTCCAGCTCGAAGAGTCACCCACTGAGTACCAGTGGGACAACGCAATCGAGCACACCCACGAAACTGATGGTACACACAAGTAAAGTACGGCTTCAGCCAACTTGGAATGCCGAAGGCTGCTTTATTTCTGCCCCCCGGCTGGCAACAAGCCCCAAGGATGAGTTCCCATTCATTGCGAAATTAATATGAGTGCGCTCAGATTTCAATCAGAAGCTAACCAACGCACGAGGCAAGCAATTAACTGAACGGCGACCCTTTGATGCCGTCAGTCTCCCGAAAGTGCCCGGACGACGCTCCCACTAGCCATCTAAATCAAAATCGACTCCATTTCGAATGCAATGAAAAGGAAAACCTACAAATACTGATCAGCGGCTCTCGCATCGAATAAAGCCCCGTAGGCAGTGGAAACGACATAATATCCACTCGACTGACTGCTGTCGGCTCATTTGTGTCGCGATTAATCGGAAATGACTGCACTCTGAGTGTCCAATCGGATCGAGGGAAATATAAAAATTTACCGTACGTTCCAAAAACACACACACTCGTTCAACTTAATAACACATGTCGTACTAAACAAGACTTTAAGGGGTCCCGCCGCCCACCGATTTGTCCTCCGATCCGAGGGCCCGCTGCACGGACGGCGTGTCCATTCGCTCGATGGCCATTGGATTAACCCCTGCCGTTGATGGTCCTCTCAATCGGCGATGACGGAGCGAAATGAAATAAAAACCGAAGGCACACTAGATGAGGGTCGTTTTCAATTGTCTTATACTTTCATGAGCATCAAATTTTCGATTTCCCCTTTGGTGGCGCTGGCCCGTCCGGCCGTTTCGATTTCTCATCCCTGCCACGGGGGCCGTCGCTCGATGGGGCCACTTGCACGTACGGCCATATGCCGGGCCGTTTCAACACCGGCCCGCCGGTGGGGGAGAGTTCAAAAAACGAATCTTGATGGGAATAGAAATCGAGGCGATTATCATAGGCAGCAGGAGCGTATCCTGGCCCGCTGCGCTCGATATCCTTCGATATCCGCAATAACACGCCCTGCCGGGGAACGTGAACGGCTCGTGTGCCTGTGAGTGAGTGTGTGTGGCTGTGTGTCGCCGCTGACAACGAAAACAGAATGACAAGAAGCGCTTCAAGAGCCTTTTGAAATTGTTTAACCTTGTTCCGGAGTTTTCTTATTTTTTCGCCGTCCGTGCTCATCTCGCCTCTTCATTGAGCTTGTTACGTCAGGGGAGACGACAGCGATGTCGTTGAGAGATAAGGACTTAGACGGATGTTTGAAGTTTCTCTCAAGAATAGTTTCGCCGAATCAGACGAAAGAAAAATACTGTAGATTCGCCAGATACCACGGGAGAATAGTTTCCGCAAAGTTTCTGGGGTCGGGTGTGCTTGTGTGCGCCGGACTTGTCAAAGAGATTCCATTGATTGTTCCAGTAAAGCGAGGAATGAGGGTAGGTAGCGAAGTGGATACTGTGTGACTTGAGAACGATGAGATTGCCCTCAAGCCTGGTGAGCAGTTGGTGTTATCGCAAGACAAACTTGCTCCGCCCGGACTGAAGTGCAGGCTCAGGCAGTTGTTCTTGGGCGGGTGCACCACTGGCATGGCGAGAATGCTGTTGGTTGCAAACTGTGGATTGCGATAAGACATCGGTTTGCCGACGGGGCGAGTTCATCTGCCGCCCGGGGATGATTCGGTGGGAGGGTCAGTCTCGGTGCAGGAGACCTCGTATATTCCACCTTCAACCTGTTGGTTGAGAGCCCGGAGCGAGGCATTGCACTTCGAAATGAAGGAGAATTGTCGCATGGTTATGAGGAAACAAGCGGACGTGGAAGAACGATACGTTGCATGCCAGCTGGAAACCAGTTACACAAATCTACATCAGCGTTGTCGCTAAGTGCGAATTGCCACCAGATGTAGGAAAACAGGCGAACGTGGAACACCAGTGTAGAGGACAGTGGCGTTAAGTTACTCCAAAAATGATTCCGCAACGGCTTTAGGTAGACCCACTTGAGAAGAGTGTAAGAAAACTGGTGAACGCGGAACATCAGTATGGTGGGCATCATATTGAGAATTGCCACAACAGTTTAAGAAAACAGGTGAACGTGGAACAACAACGAAATCCCCTCTAGCAAGAACGTCACTCGAAAATCAAATCGCAATTAAGTGGCCACAGCAGATTTCAAGGAAACTGATGAACGTGGGGAAGCAAAGTGTAAATGGCCCGAGAGTCTACGAAAACAGGTGAACGTGGAACAATACTGCAAAGCAGGAGCGTTACCCCCTCTTAAGTTACCCCAGACCTAGGTGGCTACAAGATATTCACATAATCAATCGAACGTTCCGAAACCCCGCAAGAGTATAAGAAAACAGGCGAACGCGGAACACCGATGCACCAGAGATCAGCCCGAATTTACATCTAAAAACGACAGCAAGTCTGCATGGGAGACGTTTCACTGTTTGATGGGCCTAGCTTTGACATTCAGCCGCTCTCCAGCGGCTCACTCGCCCTTACTGTATTTAGGGGACGTTCCCTAAATTAATGCCCGATGCAATTTTCTGCCACCCTTCTCACCCACGTCAATTTCCATCATTGTTCACCGAACCAAACTAAACGAAGGTGGACATCAAAAACAATACAAGGCTCTACCTTGCCCCCTTGAGTGTGTCCATTAAATTCCATGGGACCGTTCTAAATTCACTTAACAGGCACCTTGTCTTGTAAACCAGCAATCCAAGACAACCAACGGGGGCCAGGGTCATGATGATGAATGATGACGGCTGTATATTCGTGCCTCTGTTTCTAGAACGCCGTTCAAGTGGACACTGTGCGAGATTAATGTCGGTGTTTGTCCACGTGGATGATGGGGGTAATTTTTGGCACCAAAATCCCCGGAAATAATTCGTTTTGCAATAAATCTCTGGCCTCCCGTGTCACGCTGATAAAGCGGTCGCAACTGATAGGAAGTTTTATTGTGGCAAAAAAAAACTCCTCGTCCTCGCCACCAGGGGGGAGAATTATTCTGTTGGAGATTGGTAGGATTGGTGGTCTAGGGAATGGCGTGACTGGTAGAAGAAGCAGAGTGCAGAGGCAAATCTTGTTGAACGTGGAGTAGTCAATGTTTCCTTTTGCATCTTGAGAACCCAGAAACCCAGGGATTGGGCTGCCAGCACACCTAGACTAATGTTGGCCCATTGTGATACCCAGTGCCGTCAATTTGACCTGAACGGCAAATAGTTACTGGACCAAATTTGAAAACAAGATTTCACTGGGATTCGAACCTGGGACCCCACGACCAAGGGCAGGCACTTAATCAACTGCGCCAGCCAGTCGTTCTACGGGAAGTTAGACCACTTAATAGACTTCATTTCAAAGTTCAGTGGCAAGCCAACTTTCTGGCCACGACGGAACAGAGTCACCTTTCATCTCACACCAGACTTTCTTGACGACCCGGCATTTACTTACCAGTGCGACGACTCAAGGAGGGTCCGTAGCATTGCTGCCTTCCATAGGTGACGGTCCTGGGTACCCTGCTTCCGGTCATCAAAGTCAAGCTGTTTTGCATTTGCGATCACTTGGTCGCCTTACCAAGAGATTCTTGGTGGCCCGTGCCCACAACCTCGGCGTCGGCGGTTCGATCATGGGTCTGTGCGACAACCGGGAGATTCGTGGTGGACTGTGCCGTTGTGGGTATGCGCGTCGACCCCAACCTCGACGTCGGCGGTTCGATCTCTGGTCTGTGCAACAAAAATGATTTTTTTCACGGCCCCACCTCTTTCGAGGCAATGACAGTGCTCAGAGGGTACTTCTGTCTAGAAGAAGCTTCTCAAACTTGACCGTTCGGAGTCGGCATAAGACTGTAGGTCCCATCCACTCGTGAGAGAACAACACGAGTGTTTGCTGAGAAGGCACTGATCCTCGACAGGCTGTAACGCCACCAGCGGAGCGACCTGCCTCCTCTACTCGAACTAGGAGACTCGGATTCCAAGACACTTTTAGCTGAAGAGTTGGTGTTCATGCGCTCGATGGGGCAGTGGCGATGTAGACGACGCATCTTTGCCTCACATACTACATGCACATCCTTGTACGGCTCGTTGAGTTAGCGGTTGTGTTCTTCTCCTCCATTCGCCTTAACCGCAGACGGGACCATATACCCGACGTAGAATTTTTCTTTCGAAGGCACCAAGAATCAGCTCTGCAGCCTTACTTAATGTCCAGCTTTCGGCTCCATAAAGCAGGACTGGCAGGACAAGAGTCGCCAGGAGCATGACTTTGGTCCTTAAGGTCAAGAGTTTTGAGCCGAATTCTGACAGACCGAAGTAGCAGCGGTTGCCATGGTGGTTCCACTTCGGATCTCCACTAGGATCTCATTCGAGGAGTTCACGTTTGCCCCGAAGCTCCTCGAAAGGTGTGTTGCCGTGATAATGATGTATTCGTGTCGGGACTGAGATATAAGCCAAGATGTCGATGTCCAAGGTTCAAATGTGAAGGAGTCGACGGACAGAACGACAATGATAATCTAAAGCAATGTCGAGGAGTCTGGTTTGGGCATCTTTTTTGTGTGCGTACAGCCAGATTCGAACAGCTTGGCTCTATGCACCATTCCTTGCTATAAAGAAGAGTCACCGTAATATTTTCAGTCTCGCTACAGTATTTTGAAGAAAGAACTTCCCTTTGGTCAAATACCCCGTAGCAACAGAAGGGGAAGGAAAACAAAAGGAAGGAAAATGACCACAAGTCTATTGCCGCAAATCTCGCTTGAAGCGGGTCATGGTACAACCGTTTCGAAGATTTAGTATAAGATGGGTGGCGTAACAGCTCGTAGATTTGGTTGTTGGGTAAGCTATTCCGTCACTATTTTGGACATAAGCTTTGGGTCGCCACTGCGTAGAAATGTGACCTCCTCTTCAGTATACGCGGTCCTCTGCAAAATTCGACAGATGGCTTTTGAAATAATCTCCCTTTTTATATATTATTACGATGCTTTGAAGTCGCCCAACGTGTCACCATCCTGGCCTCCTTCCTCCAACGTACCTCACTGTTTCTATAACATGGTGCCTTTGGATCGCTCGAATATTCAGCCATCGCAACGAATATTCAGCCCTATCACAGAAAATCTACGAACGATACGAATTGCGAAAAAATTGGTATCACAAAATTCGAACGTAATTAAGAACTTCGACAAAAATATCTATTCGCAGGAAATCGTACAAATTTTGCACTTCATTCGTATTCGGTGAAAGAGAAAAGGTGCTTCGTTATGCTTCCAAGTTCGTAGTCCGTTTTCGATTACAAGGGAATTCGTGATATGTTTGTTGTTTGCTCCTAGACTACCTCACAACCGCAGCTGTTGATGGGCGGCACACACTTTGTGCTGTCCTAGTTGACCATATGACCAGCTCATTCGCCTCTTCTTCAACTGCCTTAGTTGCTTTTACTACGAGGTGATGGGACCGAGCGACGATGTCGATGTCGTATGCATACCCACTAGTTGGATAGACTTGAAGGGGATAGTGCCTTCCGTGGTTACAGCAGCCCGACACACAATCTCGTCCAGTACTCACCGAAATTCAGTGCAGGTTTCAAGTGGCTCAGAGGTTCGCGAATGGAGCTGCACGGTGCATCGCATGTGTACCAGCGCGATACGATCTCGTATTCGGCCGTGTCACCTTGAATCACTCTTTGTGATGGATGCTGTCGTTTGGGGCTTTGAAACCGATGAGAAGATGGTGAGTATCGATTTGAAACTCGCTGGTCTTCTCCGATTTGCCTTCGCGTGAAGAGTTGGTCTATAGTCAATTTGCCGGACAGGAAGCCGCACTGGTACATACGTTCCGATGTAGAGCGGCTTTAGATGTTCACACAGTCCACTGAATAGAACCTTGTAGGCGACGTTGAGCAGGAGAATAGCCCTGCAGTTGTTGCAAGACGAAGGATTGTCTTTTTGGTCGACTCACCATTTACCAGAGCTTAAAAGGGTTTAGATCAAAGTCGAGGATGTAAAGGACGCACTACACTCGATCTTCCGCTAACGCCAATAACTCATCTTTAACTGGAGTTAGGTTAGATTAATGGGCTGCCAGCACACTTAGACCTTTGTTAGACCATTGTGATACCCAGTGCCGTCAATGTGATGCCAACGCCAAATAGTGACTGGACCAGATTCAAAAAATAAAAGGTTTAAAGCATATTAACCTTGCCTTCACTAGGGTTTGAACCTGGGACCCTATGACCAGGGACAGGCACACATCCATCAGGACAAAAACCGTCTTGCAAGAGCAACCTTCATTGCCAAGCCATCTTGGAGCTCAATCACGAATCAAGAAAACATGTGAACGCGGAACAACAGTCAGCAGACAACCAGCTCAAAAAATATACCACACCTCCATTTCCACAGTCATAGTCATAGTGCAAGTTTTTTTAAAACAGACGAACTCGAAACAGGGCACCACAGCCTCAGCTTTCTTCTTCTTGTGGCGCTACAGTCCGGGGTCAACCTGGGCCTAGGTCAACAATGCTCTCCAGCTGGATCCTTAGCCAGCTGTCTCCGGTTGTCGGTTGAGGTCCTTCTCCACTTGAGTGCGCCATAGGGTTCGTGGTCGACCTCTACTGCGTTCTCCCACTGGTTCGGAGTCGAAGACTCAGAAGCTAATCGTGAAGCGTTTTTGGAATAAGTCATGTGATTGCATAAGAAATTGCACAGGATTTGCACGAAAACAAGCGAACTTGGAACAATGGCTTAGGGCCTGACTGGGATACCGCAGGGCAAGCAGCTCCTTCCTTTTGACCAGAACGCACGGTCGTTGCGTTCGAAATGCAAAAAGTTAGGAAAGGAGGGAAGTTTAGGACTGGTCACTGGATGCCATCAAAATTCGATGTTTCCATAAGCTCGAGCTTGGACCCTCCATAGATGTAAAGTAAGTCACTCACCGTCGAACATTTGTCTCAAACGCTACTAAAACTCTGACCCTTCAAGGACACCAGCCACACCAAAGGCCACGTTGCCACAACGGGAAGTAATTTGCATGACAAAGGACATGCTCCATCATTACAGTGTCTCCACGGCAAGGGTCACACAACCGAGGACCATTTATCTGCGAGTTCATCTGAATCACCGGCACAGGGTCGGCGCGTGTACACCGGAATCAGTGTCATTTGTGGGGGACACATGCTCCTCTAATTGCGAAGAAAACTTCCCGACATTTCCGCCAGACCCTGAGCACTCCTCGAAGTCAACTCGAAATCAAGAGAAGTCCCAGCCACGCACTCGGACGAGGGATATTCAAATTCGCGAGTGCTCTCCCGTTTCGTGTAATTCAATAAACTCCGCGGACGCTCCGCTCGTGCCCGCCTCCCACTCGTGTCTAACGGCTGACGCGTCCCCGCTTTTCAATTTGCATTTGCTACGTTTCGATTCATCTCATCACATTAAGAGCACATTAATGCGACGAAACAAGTATTCAGTGTCTTCACCTTCGCGCCGCCAGCACGGCTACCCCCTTGCCCGTCATACATATTTACTTTCGCTCTGAAATTCAAATTTCGAAAACCATCTCGCAGCAGTGCGCACACCACCGCCGCCGTGCCGCCACCGTGGGGAATGACAACGCAACCTCATTAAAATTTGTTTGACGAAGTTAAATCAGATTTGTCTTGCCAACCTGGTTCAGGGTCCTTCCCCTCCGCAGGATGAGTGCGTCATTGTTTCAGTGTATCCACAAACAGGGTATTTTTTTGCCTTCTCCTTTCAGTCGCTTTGTGTAATTAAGGGACAGCCGTCGTCGTGCTGCTGCGATCCGACTGGGCTGGGGACCTCACTTTAATTGGATGTTTGTCAGCGCGTTTCCCCGGAATTGCCAAGTTTGGTGATGTAATTAAAGATAATTAACGCAGCTCCAATGCGAGATGCTAAAAGTCACTGTCATCGTCACCATCACCCACTGTGCCAGGATATTCATAATCATCCAAGTGCGTACGGGGACTATTTGTTTGCCTTGCCAAATCGAATCGCAATGAATCCTCCGAAGTGTCGGAGTCGACGTCGCAAATATGGATGACAATGGATCCGTCGACACGTGCTGCCGCCTGCCATCGCATCGTCCTGGGCGAAGGGCAAAACTTTCATCATTTCAGCAGGATACGAGTCGGATGATTCATTTGCCACCACAGTCATCATGGGGCGCTATTTGTTCGCAATAAACATGACAAAGGAGCGGATTTGTATCGAAAAGTAGTTAGAGAAAACTATCCGGAATCGGCTTTGATTTAATTCCCCCCGGCCGATGATGGAGCGAAGTCTCCACTGGGCGCTCCATCGCAGGGTAATTCCCCGAGGGGCAGCCAAGTTCGTAGCGCGCCTCTGAATGGCCTCGTAAAGCAAGAACTTCCCGCCCGCCCGGTGTCTGGGAAAACTTTCGGTTTTCTCAGCAAACCGAATGCGAGATGACTTCATGTCGCTGTCGTGTGGGACGGGCAAATCTCGGATGTTCTGGGAGACGGGCGAGTCCCTTCGTTGCCAAGAGTCGGCAGTCGAGGACGGTGCAGGATGTTCTTACTTATTCTTCGAAATTCCTCGAGTTTACATTTGAAGAATTACGAGAAAGTTCCGCCGCCTTGCACGCACAAGGAGCTGCGGTATCCATGACATTTTTCATCTCTGTTTGAGTGTGGGCACAGACTGCTGCTTATTCCCCCGATGTTCACGTCAAATGAAGCAGAAATCAAGCGATTACCAAGGATCTTCGGTACTGAACTGGGTCCTGGCTGTGCATTCAGCTGTCCTCTCGCCAGTGGATGGGTCCCTTTGTGCTGGACTGAAATGATCCAGCACTGTCAGTTGGAATGCGTCGCGTCCTAGCAACAGACTTCGCCAAGGCGCCCCACATTCTTCTTTTGATTCTTCTGATGAACAAGGAATGGAGCTGTCCCTTAAACCGAACGCTTTCATCACCTTCTGCAATTTAAGCTGGTCGAATTTTAGACCTCTCCAGGTGTAGATTAGCCACAGTCAACAGGTCTTCCCAGCAAGTGCAGTCTTAGGCGAGCTGCTTCCACTTTTAGTGGGTTTTCGTGGACGTTCTTGCCCCCCTTAGGTACGAACATGCTCTGTTCCATTGTTCCTTCCTCTTGTGTGGACCATGGACTCAAACAACAAGATTCTCCGGCCAGCCAGCCTCGCACACCTCTTTACTCTTTTATAAGTTTTGAGCACAGAATAGAATGGCTGATTGTATCGAATGCTTTTAAGATCTCGAGTAGGGTCAAAATTGTCGCTTTTCTGATGTCATCAACGATCAGTAGTACTGCAGTCTTGCAGCTGCGTTTAGGTCGGAAGCCTGATTTTTTGACCTGCGATATGATAGTTTTCTGAAATTCTTTCGGAAAGAATGACAGAATTGAAATTGGTTTGAATTCCTTGATTTTAGCCTCTTTCTGTTGTGTCGGGAATACTGAGGTCGTTAGTATAGAGTTGAAGATTTAGGTTAAGAAACGTAGCATGTACGGAAGCAGCAATTTAACGAATTTCGGGTGCATTTTATCAAGTTCCCATGGCGTTAGATTAGATAGGATAGATAGGTCTATGTGGTTCAACTGTCGCTTCTAGAGTACACACCCGATCTTGTGTCGATGGACGATGAAACGCGGATTTTATGGCGGGCCGACACCAGATTTCCAAGCCTTCCGCCCGTCTTCCAATTTTGCTTTCTTTCAGGTGAGGTCATCTGATGGCTTGCGGTGTATAAACTTCTTACAAAATTATTTAGCTAGCGACAACCAGCTTGTCTGTGGCAAACATCACCACAGACAGCGAGTGTGAGCACAGGTGAACCCAGTCACATAAGACTCAGCTTTTCGCCCACATCGTCATTCTGCGCCAAGAATTATGTACACAAGACCATGTTCTTGGTGACGTAAGACGACATAAGCGACCAACAGTTGCCATAATCGACTGCAGGGCGAAATCACCTAGGGCACAGGTTGTGCCAGAAGAAGAAGGAAAAAGGGCTCTGGAACGAGCCTCAAGTGAGTTCCAGAGAAGACGGAGACTACTGAGGGGAGTCGATGCAGACGAATCGCGAAGCTGACGAGGCGTGGCCGTAAGAAACCCCAAAAAGGCCCAGGTAAGATTCGATTCCCAGAGTCAGGGCCCAACATCGTATGAGCAAGCCGACCAAGTGCTAGTCAAAAACGAGTCAGCGGCTACCGGCCCATACGGGATGAAACACTGGGACTAGCTCTCGAACGAAGGGTTGGACAGAAACAGCAGCGGAGAAGACGGTTCCGATCTCGAGGGCGAGTTCAATAATAGGATGGTCGGGCTGTAACGTTAGATGCAAGCGGGTATCAAAATGAGGAGGAGAGATTATGAGAGCAAAGCAGCTGGGTATGGACAATTTTTAAGACAAACTTAATGTGGCGCTACAGTCCGGGGTGGACCTTGGCCTCAACCTACAAGCGTCTCCAGCCAGCTCGATCTTTAGCTAGCTGTCTCCAGTTTCGCACGCATAATTGGTTGAGGTCCCTTTCCACTTGCGTGCGCCACCTGAGTCGCGGTCTTCCTCTACTGCGCCGTCCCTCGGGGGTGGATTCGAAGACTTTTCGGGCCGGAGCATTGGTTTCCATCCGCTCTACATGACCTAGCCATCTCAATCGTTGGATCTTCACTCTTCTGGCTAAGTCGATGTCGCTGAACAGCCTATTATATCTCCTCCTCCACTCCCCGTCTATACAGACTGGACCGAAAGTCGCACGAACGATTTTCCTCTCGAAGCAACCAAAAGCAGCTTCATCTGCTTTTGAGAATGTTCATGTCTCCACGCCATATCGCAGGACTGGGACAATTAAAGTCTCGTAAAGCCTTACCTTGGTTGTTCGAGAGAGGGTCTTGCCTACCAATTACTTTCTTAGCCCAAAGAAGTACCGATTGGCAAGAGTTGTTCTTCGTTTCATTTCAGCGCTGGTGTCGTTGTCTAAGTTGATAGCGGTTCCTAGGTAGACAAAGCTTTTGACTGCCTCAAAGTTATATCTGTCTGCTGTGACGTCCTTCCTCGTTGACAGCATATACTTGGTCTTACCCTCGTTTACCGCTCAACCCGCTGTCCGTTGCAATACCCACAAAAGTCCTGCGTTCTTCCCGATAATGTCAATATCGTCGGCATATGCGAGTAGTTGGACGGACTTGAGTCCAACTGAAAGATTGTTCCTCTGGTGTTGGCGTTCGAGTTTTGAACAATTCTTTCAAGAACGATGTTGAAAAAGTCGCATGACAGCGCGTCGCCTTGTCTGAATCCATTTTTGACATCAGAGGTCTCGGTTAGGTCTTTAACGACCCCGGTGGAGCAGCGTGCATTCTCCATCGTCATCCTACACAAACGGCCGACGTTGGTAGGGATGCCAAATCTAGTCTTTGCTCTGTATAGCTAGTCCTTATGGATGCTATCATACGCTTTCGATTTGTTGTTCCTGGGTTTTCTCCAAAATCGGCCGAAGTATGAATATTTGGTCGATGGTGGACTTTCCTGGTATGGACCGACCATGTTGTTGACGTTCACGCAGTACCGCAGATACGATTTTGTAGGAGATGCCTGATGCCTCTGTAGTTGGCGCAGTTCAAAGGGTCTCCTTTTTTTGGATCGAGCAAGCAATGTTGAGGTTCCACTCACCGGTGTGTTTTCCTTTGACCATATTTTACAGATGAATTGGTGCATGCTCCTTACCAAATCATCGCCTGTGGCCTTAAAAATCTCGTCGGGTAGGCCGTCAGCTCCTGCAGCCTTGTTGAATTTAAGTTAAGATGTAGCAATCCTCACTTCATCCGGGTCGGGTGGACGAAATTGTTGATCTTCATCGTCCCTTTCATTGGGGTTGAATGGTTCGTTCTGCCTGACAGCGGAATTTGTTTCTTCGTCGCCGTTATATAGTCTGCAGAAATGGTTTCCATATCCTCAGCATCGACTGTGACTCTTCTACGATGTTCCCTTGATCATCCTTAAACACTTCGGTTCGGAATTTATAACCTTGACTGGTTGACTTTCCCCTTTGGTAAAACTTCCTTATCTCATGTCTGCAGTAATATCCCTCTCTTCTGCAGATCGCGCACCTCTCATGCTCCTTCTTTTTTCTCCTGAGAAGCCGGTGTTGGTCTCTCCTCTTCTGCTTGCGGAGCTCCCGAGCAGCTTTTGCCCATCTTTGCAGTGCCGCTATGTATGCTTCTTGCTTGGCTGCATTCACCTGCCGACACTCATTGTCGAACCAGGGGTTTCGTTGTGGTGGCGGATTGAAACACAGCACATCAGAGGCGGCATCTCTGATGGCTTTTTGGCAATGCTGCCTCTGGTCTTTAATACTTGATGTTGACGGCGTAGGATTTCTTAAGAGGTTGAGGGAGACACGATCGGAAAAGGATTTGGCAATCTCTTGCGATTGTAGCCGGCCGATGTTGAACTTCCTCACAGTATTTCTTTGTCTTGGCGGTGTTCGGGATATCTGCAACCTTACCTTGGCTACAACAAGGTGGTGGTCCGAGTCGTGTTGATGCGTTGAAAAATTGGCTTGTCCAAGCCCATAGAATCCATTGCGTGCGATTGAAGTCCACGACAATGGTATTTGCCGGTGCCAAATGAACACGTTCGTTGCGTCAGAATTCGATACAATCCCATAGGACAAATGAAAGGAAAACGATGCACGCATGTGAGAAGGAACTCTCAAACGGAACTAACTTCGCGAACTTCAACCATTCTAAACCCATATGTATCCCACACTCGTTGTCTCGCTCCCTCTTATTAGGTCTTAAAAGTTGACAACGCGTGCAACGCATGCAACGGATTCCACGGGCTTGGGCCTTTAGATCATTGAGACAAAAAAAAACTTCCCAGTTCTTGGTCTTTAGCCCGGTATTACTCATCGTGTCCAAGGCCTCTTATAACATTTTCTGCACATTTTCCACCAAAATTTCCAGCAAATTTCTCGATACTCTGCAATTCTTGCTGTACTCGATGCAGAACTTCTTGCAGGTTGGTGGGAGCCGATTTTTCAAGATTGACATTTCGCACAGCACTTACCCGATATTTTGTTCGGTAAGCCATTCGTTCACCATTTGTTGAAGTAAGACTTCACCTTCAGGATAGGCGCTTCTATCTACAAAATCGGGAACGTGGGTCTGCAGATTGAACAAATAATATTCGATGATTTTGAAGTAGTCTTAGTTGCCAGCATGTGATGCAATCCCATGCCATGATACTCCCTGGCTTCGCATGGACTCCTAAGGACGTTGCAACGAATATGGTTTACTTTCGGACTGATACCGAATACATTTTGCTTCGTCTGTCTGCTGTCCAGTCTCTGTTTTGTCTCAGACCCAGAGGCAGACTGACAATGCCAGCTTTTGTTCCTTGCTGGTCATATGTAGCGCTATGCACATGTACACTCACAGGCCACCCCTTGAAACGCCTTCGCCTAGACAGTCCATCCTCCGTTGACGGCCCCGAACGTCACCACACTCGACCTCGATGCCTTCATCAAAGCCGTGTGAACAACTTAACATTGGGTTTACCATCTCATTGAAAACTTCCTTGACACACAATATGTGCGTAGCAGCAGTTGTCTGTTTAAGTGCTCCCCCTCAGAGCCTTCCTACTTAGCCGTGAATCGCGCTCTATTCGCACTCAAAATGAAGTTCCTTGCAATAACGCATGCCCCGCCGCCTTCAACTCAAAACAATGCCTTTAATGATTTCCCTGCCTGCCGGCAGCTCACACAGCTCGTGAATATTTGAGACAAAAATCCCCAACTACCGCAGCATCCCGGGCAACCCGAATAGCAACCGGGCACAAGCATTGTGTGCGAACACATAAAACGGAAACCCTTAAAACTTAAGCCTGCTTTTGTCGTCGAAATTCCTCGCAAAATAGATCCTCTTGCGAACAAAGTGGAAGCGCCGCGCCCTTTGCCCAGGACACTCGTCACACACATGTGTGCCCGACGAAAAGAAAACAAATTCCTCAGACGATGTCGCCCGTCTCTCAATTCACACGTGACACGTCCATAAAGGCAGCAGATACACGCCGCACGGCCGCAGTAAATGACATTAAAACCACACTCACCCTGCCCGCCACCCACCCATCTCTGTCTGCTGCCCAGCCCCACTCCCAGAAGGGGCACGAAAATTCCTTATCACGCTCTTAAAATATTCATAAAGGACTCAAGTGCCAGATGAAGACATTTTATAAGTTTGCTTCATTGTTGCTGTTTGCCGTGCGTCCCGCACCCGACCATTATCGCAACAGCCACCGCAACAACCGAGCGCACAACAGCAGGCGTACCTTTTTGACCCCAGATCATGATGATGACGGCGGCGGTGTGGCGACGCACGGTGCCCAGGCTGGAGCACACATCGCTTGGATCCATAAAAAGGACACTTTACAGCGACAGTCAGCCCGTCCCCCGGCCTCGTCGTGGGAAAAAGGAAAATTTATTTCGGCCTTTTGCGGTTCTCTGCATCCATCCCGGTCCGATGCTGATGGCTGCCCGGGCAGAGAATCACTCATCGAATGCCACCGCCGCCATGTGTCGCAGCCAGCTCTCATGTGCTGCCACCACTTTTGGGGCTTGCTACAAAATTTAATAAAGTGAGGCCCGGCCCGAAACATTGACTCTGCGGGTGGCTGCAGGGGGAGTGCCTTTTTCAAATGAAAAGCGAACTCGTCGTTCCCGCCACCGGAAGGAGTATCCGAATTTGATTTTGTTGCAAAGAAACAACATATGTTTGCTGTTATCATCCCGTTCGCAGTTACAAATGGAATCACCGTAGTCGAGGCCGCACTTCGGTGAAGGGGTTGCCGCCGGCATGTGGGACGCAAAGAAAGCAACTCACAACTCCTCCCGCCCCCCATGGGGAAGTATATCAAAATAAAAAATCACAAGCAAACAAAAAGGGGAGCACACAAACGAGCAAGGAGGAGGGAAAAATGGGCTCAGATCCCCTTTGTTCCTCGTCGTCCTTGTCAACGCGTTGAAGGATGTGGGTACACAGTGGAGTGGAATTAAGTGACGATGATTCAAATGTAAAGTGATGGCGTTCTCCCTTTATGCCTGGCGCGTAGTTATTGTTTGGCAGCCTTGTTCCGATTCGATTTGAATTTCTTCCTTCGTGTATAGTTTTCACTCACTCAGGGGGCCCAGGGGGAGGAGATGGCATGATGATGCTGAAAGGCGAAATTGATGGGGCGTTCCCCTCCAGGACATATCAATCCGAATGAGGGTGTAATCTCTTTTAGCTTCTGCAAAACGGATTACGCTGACATTTCGGGATGGATTTCATGTCAGTTAAGCCAGATGTACTGACTGTGCCTGGGGTTGCTGAGAGGGTTGGGGGCGGGGATGGGTTAGCAATAAAAACAACAACAGGACACTCTAAAAGGCGATCGATTCACGGGATGTCTGGTGAAGGAAAACTCCTCGATTTCGGGTCCTTCTCCTCGAGAGTGGAGGCTGAGGCTAAGCCCTTAATTGGAAGGTATTCCATTACAGGGTTTTGGAAAGCGAGGTTTTTAGGCCAATCCTCGTGACACAGTGGTACAGCATGTCATGTCGTTTGTTCGTTGAATGGCTTGCCTTGGCTCACCGTCGGCTTAGGCTTAGGCGGGTGGGTATTGGCGCATCGAAAGTGAAAGGCATTTTCTTAGAAATTTGATTTTCGACTTTGCAAGAACTTCGCGTGAGTGGTTCATTTAAGGACGTGAGGTCTGGCATCTGACTTGTAGAATCTGGTGTGCCTCAGGGTTCCAGCTTGAGCCCCACTCAACTTTTGATTTTTACCAAGAGTCCTGTCGAGCATCTAAGGTAGGACTTGGCTGATGAGAGTGACGTCAATTTGTGAATGCGGAGCGACCAAAAACTCGACGTCGCTAGAAATAACGCGAAGCCTAAGAGGGTGCTAGAAATATTTGGGATCTGGCTCACATCTATCTAGCGTCTGTGCCATAAACGGTTGGATGGCGCAGTTGGTGCCCGCCCTTGGTTATGGGGTCACAGGTTGGAGTCCCAGTGAATGCAAAGTTTACATGCTGCGTCCAGTCACCATTTTATGTTGAGATTGAGTCAGATTAGCGAAGCTGCCTAAGTGTGATGGCATTTTCGCCGACAGCCCAATAACCTAACCTTAGGCCATGCCAGAGAAGGTATAGCGCCAGCCACCTTGGACCCACTCGACATCACTTATCGTGTTCCTTAAACCGACCACAGCCTCTTTAAAATTGCGTAGGAAAAGGCAACCATTTGTTTTCATATCATCGCGTTCATTCATTTAAGTAAAAGTCAACGAAACTTAACGAAATGCAAAGATGTGCTTCTGCACATAAAAAAAAAAACTTTCGTGCATGTGTGGAGGAACATACATACAAGTAAACAAAACTTAACGATACTTAACGAAAGTGAACGAAGAGCTTGCTGACAATTGTTTTTACAGACTTACACAAAAAAAAGTGTATGTAGCGATCAAAATAAGAAAACAGAATTGAACGAAACTTAACGAAAGCGAAGAAAGTGATTGTTAAGGTCACTGTGAAAGACTTGTTGGCATTCGCTATAAAGCTTGTCGTCTAAGGTGAATGTGATGGTCGTCACATCTGTTTTGTCTGTGAACAGATCTCCTCTAGGGATCCTGGTTCGTGTCAATAGGATGAAGCATGAGTTGCAACAAGAAGGGATTTGTGCAGCTGTTCTATGAATCACCGACCGAAACAACGAGAGAACGAGCAACATTTCCAAAAGCAAAGGAGGAAGAACATGAAACTGAATCGTTGGCCTGCTTATGGACAAATTGAAAACAAGTTTTCAAACTTTCCAACTTGCCCAACGCACAGCTAAGCCGCCCTCAGAAACCAATTCGTTTGGCATAAAGCCACAATTCAACTATCTCTGCCGTCATAAATCATTTTTGAACCATGGCTCTAAGCTCGTCATGGGTGGATAAACCTCTCGTCCTAATCAGAGCCTAATCACCTTTGACGCAGTTTTCATCCCTTCCTCAATGGGGTCCAGCACATAGAACGAAGTCATGTGTCCTGCCCGGTTTACTGGAATGAATCCACTTCCTTGTAACTTAAACTTTCTCCACGTCATTCAGCAGAACAAAATGGAAAAAAAACACACACACACATAAACTGAAACCCTTTCTGTAACTCAACACAACTTCCATTCAAATGGAAATTGCATAGCCCCACCCCACGTCGCTCGATGTGCGGCCCATGGTACGTGCCATTTATCCCATTTAAGGGATACCATCCGTCCATACGGTCACAGAGGGAATTACTTATAGAAAATGACTTCTTAATAGCTCGCCATGCACTGAGGAGATGATTATCCTGTCCCCGCCAGGGCGAGCTGGGACGATGCATGGCTGCGACACAAGAGCATGCCGGAGACCGGCGGAGAGCTGAAACACACCCAAGTGAAACATTTTTGCTCTCTAAATGTTTGTACAACGCAAATGAGAACACTAACTTCTAAGGACTCTCCATTGACTGCCTCGTTCTCGTGCGGCTGCCCGGACGTGCAGCAGCAACGTTGGCGCTGTGTCTAGTTACGGTTCATTTCTGGCAACATTGCACAACACAGCGGGCCGTGTACACTCGGGGCGTTGTCTGCGCTCGGGACTCGGCTGCGGAGTTTCACCGAGATTTCACAAATCCACTGGCAGTTCATGTGCGATTACAATTCAGATTTTAAGATACCCCAGTGCTTTGTTTGCATCAGTGGCCGCCACTAACCCTCCCTGAATCAATGGGAGGTGATGTGTGCTCAGGCAAAGAGGATTTGGGTTTCTGGTTTTTCCCTTCTCTTCGGTGCTGAGTCTTCAGTGGCGACGGGCGAGCGGGTGGCGGCATCGGTGCTGCAGAAAGACAAGAAGGGACAAGTGCACGCGTGGAAGCATTTGGCAGGCGTTGACTTCTTGAGAAGGGGTTAAGATTGCTACTCACCAGGGACAATAGGAGCGGAATCTGTATTGTCGTGACACCGGTGGTATTATTGAACTCTGAGGAATCCAGACGACGGCAAAGTTGACGCTCTAAGCGCAATCGGGCTGACCTCCAATAGGGAGTGTCTGTGAAAGCTGCGTGTAACCAGCTGAGGTTTCTCGTGCCGAGGAGGACAAATGAGATTGAAAGGATTGAGAGATCTATTGGAGCATGATCACAACTTAAGGAAGTTTTAATAAAGGGTTAAAAAAAACTTGTCAAGCCACCAAGCCCGTGCAGAAACCTAGTGGTAAGTTCGTAGTCGCTGCTGAAAAAAAGTAAGCATTTCTTCAACTGACCAACACCCCGGTTGTGCCTTCCATTTGCCTAGCCTTTGGCTGAGAAACATTAGCCGATAGCAGACCATAATTCCATTTTCATGTTCAGACACTCCCTCGACCATGGCATGACCGACTATTGTTGAAGGAATGAAAGGCTTTCAGTGATTAGCGGTCACAATCTCGGCTGACAAAAAAACCTACTTGGAAATAAATTGATGGTTAAATTTGGGACTCCCCGCATCCACCTGAGCACGCTGCTCGTTCGATTGGAAACGTCAACAAGCTCAATTGCAAGTCCAAGTAGCACGGTACGTCGATGTTCGAGCGAGTCTACTGAGCCCGCGATTTTGTTGTCCCCTATAAGTTTTATCGCTCGCTTTTGGATTCTATCTAGTAGGTGCAGGGTGGTCTTGGGAGCACCAGACCAAATATGAGGGTTGTCCTCAAGCTTAGAGCGAATAGACGCCTTGTAGATCAAAGTCAAATCAGAGGGGGTTACATTTGTCTTGCATCCATTAAGGAAACCTAAACAATTCGCAGCATTTTTGGCGACCTCGAATATGTGATCGTTCCAATTAAGTGTTGTGTTGATGCACATACCAAGGATGGACATTTTGTCCGGTTTTATCGATGCAAGCGCCATTCATGGATAATGTTCGATTATCAGGTGTTCGCTTTAGGGATAGCAGACAGCATTGAACTCCACTCTGTTGTTCTTAGCCTTGTCCCAGTTAATTGGGCTTCAAAACCGGAAGTCAATGTGCCTAGCATACGCTTCCCTTCCAATTCTGCAACTAAAGGGCAGCGTCATGAGTCTTGGAACGAATATGAAAAGCTGATGGTGCTGTCATCAGCGAAGGAGTGGATTGGATTAGAAGTAGCAGACAGGAAATCATTTATAAAAGTGAGAAAGAGTACCGGAGACAGAACAGAGCCTTGGAGGACTTCTTCTTCTTCTTTGACGCTATAGTCCGGGATGGACCTGGGCCTCAACCAACGTGCCTCTCCAGCCAACACAATCTTTCGCCAGCTGCCTCAAGTTGCACACACCAAGTTGGTTGAGGTCCTTTTCCACTTGTGTGCGCCATCTAGTGCGAGGACGTCCTCTGTTGCGCTGTCCCAATGGCTCGGTGTCGAAGACTCTTCGGGCCGGAGCTGTGGAGTGCATCCGCTCTACATGACGTAGCCATCTAAAGCGTTGGGTCGACAGTTCGTGGTTCAATCTTCTCCTCCAGACGCCATCAACGCAAACAGGATCAAATATCGTACGCAGAACTTTTCCCTGAAAATAACCAAGAGCTTCTTCATCCGCTTTCAATGGCGTCCATGTGTCTGCGCCATAGAGCAAGACTGGGAAGATCAGGTTCTTATACAAGGTCAATTTGGTGTTTCGAGAGATGGCTCGGTTACTCAATTGCCTCTTGAGCACAAAGAAACAGCAATTGGCAAAAGTAATTCTGTGCTTGATCTCGGTACTGGTATTGTTGTCCATATTTACTCCAGAGGCTAGGTAGACGAAGTCCTTGACTACCTCAAAGCTTCTGCTGCCCATTATGACGCTCTGTCCGAGACGTCGATGTTGTACGTCCCTCCGTGATGATATATACATATACTTCGTTTTGTCCACGTTCATCGCTAGACAAATTTTAGCCGCTTCCGCTTCAATGCCAGCAAACGCCTCATTGACGGCTCGCTGTATTCGTCCAATCACGTCAATGTCGTCCGCGTAAGCAAGCAGTTGAACAGACTTTTGGAAGATCGTGCCTCGGGTGTTTACGTTTGAGTTTCGCACGACCTTTTCAAGTATGATGTTAAAGAAGTCTTGGGAGACACCATCCCCATGCCTTGGGGGACACCATCATTTATTTTGTGGATATCAGACTAGAGCTCCTTCGAAAGGTCCGAAAGGTAGTTTCTAGTCCAAAGAAGCCGAGATTCATCAACACCACAAGCACGCATTTGCGACAAAAGAGCTTGATGCCAATCTCTGTCAAATGCTTTAGAATATCAAGCTCAACTATCTTGCTTTCGCCTGAATCTTGCAATGATTGGCTCCACTTTGCGGTGAGATAAGCTATCAAATCACCAGTGGACGTATTGCTGCGGAAGCCATACTGTCGGTCGTTAAGAAGCTTGATAGAAGATATTTCGTAAGCCGAATATTTATCAGCGTTTCCAGGACCTTCGAAAGAAGGGTCGTAAGTGCTTTGGGTCGGTACGAGAAAGGTGACCAAGATTCGCCCGTTTTAGGGACAGGCTGGACAAATGCGGCTCAGGTCTCATTCCGAGTAGATGGAGAGCAGCATGTGCCCGAATCTTCGTCACCCACCTCGTGCCGAGAATAGGATAGTTGAAAAGCGTACGCAGTGGTTTTGCTAGTGAAGAAGAACACATCTTCAGAAGTATTGGGGGAATACCATCCGGTCCAGAAAATTTGTGCACGTTTGGAAGTGGTATAGAACACAAACTCACCATCTGAGGCTCTTGGTTGGTGAAGGAGGGGAAGACTGAACCTAAGTCGTGGCGAATACTACTGTTTGTTGCGAGAATCCGATGGAGGATGTCAGAAGTCAGAATTCGCCGTCGGAAGTTTGCTTCATGGTGAATGAAAGAGAAGACACAACCGCCAACTGTACCAGGATATGGATGTAGTGTGGAAGGCAAAAATCCGTCAACTACACTAGCTCGTCGACATCGAGCACATGGACAACAACGCTTCACTTAAGAGGGTCCTCGATGGCGAGCCTCTTGGTTCGAGAAGGGGAGGTAGACCGAACTTCCGGTATAGAGACGGTCCAGTGACCTTGATGACTGGATGCCAGGGACTGTCAACAAGGGAAGGCAGCAATTGTTCGGCCTCATATGTAAGTATGTAAGTAAGCCTGATAAGTAAGTTAGCTGTCTGAAGAGATCTCCTCACATACAGTTCTTTATAGAGATATTTTGAGGAGCCAACTATAAAAGAACTCTGAGTCAGTTTCCTTACGATCTTCATTACTTCCTCTGGTAGTTGCTGCTTGGCCCGATGTTTATCTCTTTCGTAGACTATTGCTTCACAAAGTTACTGGTGGTAACGGAAGAATGTCTCTGTCGATTCTGTAGAGGCCCTAGCTCACTCGAGTGCTTTCTGAAACGGCTGGAAGCTGAAGTTGGCCGAGTGCCTACTTTTGGTTATAGGGGTCCCAGGTTCGAATCCCAGTGAAAGCAAAAGTTCATCTCTGTCCTGTCATCACTTACTGTTGAGTTCAAATAAACGAAACTCAGTATCACAAATGTGTTGGCAATCTCGCTGGCAGAAAAGTAACATAACCTAACATAAGTGCTTTTTGAGTCGGCAATGTCCTGTTGAGTAGCTTGTTAGGAAACGGAGGTCAATGTGGTCCTCCGGAAAATGCCATGGCATGCGCTCAGATGCTGACTGACTAGTCTCAGCCAAAACAGAAGTCCATCCTAAATGAAATGACAGACTCTCAAGCTTCTCCATTGACCGGTGGAGATGCCAAATCATATCTCATTGTCGGAGCAATTGCCTGCCATCTGCTGAGGCTGATCAGGGTACCAGCCGAACACGGAGCACGCCCGTTAAGGAGCACTTTCCGCTGCACTGAGTTTACAGTGTGGATAGTTTCCAATCGCAGAGCAGCTTAAGGGCAATCGCCACTCGCGTTAGGCAATCGCATGTAATCACGAGAGAGCACTTCAGAACCGGGTGCCCAAACGCCATGATCTGCAACCCATCGTTGCGCTGATTATGAGACAATTATTTGGAAAGTGAAAATTTGAATGAAGCACCTGCACATGCAGTCAGAAAAGGCTGTTAGGTATCACAATACCTCGAATTTCGACGACATAACCACTCAGCTTAACCAGGAAACCTCCCTACATCCCCGTCAACCTCCAAAACGCTGTGGCTGTGGCTTATGTCGCTCCGGGCTTTCCGGTGAATTGCAAAGCGGACAAGCTCGCTAGAAAAGCCACAGCCTCTGTTCTTTCTCCAGAACGATACCTGCCGACCATGCTAACGACAACTACACTGCAAGGCACCCACTGGAATATTCTACATGCTGTGAGCAATTTCCAAGAAAGGACGAGGTTCCAATAAGTCAGAAACGCTTCATTTCACACGGAGCACAAACCGTACTCGTATGATCCCTCAAAGCAACGTCAACTGACACAAATGAGAATGGACACATCAGGGATCAGGTCCATCAAGTCGACATCGAGGAACTTTTCAAGTGTGTCCCCTATTCGATTAATTTCGCGTACCGGCAAAAATAACGACAACATTGGTGCATAAAAAAAATCCCCTCAGAGGTTCAACCAACAGCACTCAACGAATTGAAAGCAGATCTCACCCGTGATCTGATGAGTTGCCAGTGACTTGTGAAAAAAAACCTTTCAGTTACCGATACCGCCAAACGGGTGCACGATGAACCCGCGCCATCAAAGGCAGAGGGCGGTCCGGACACATGGCAGAACAAGCATCTACCCTGGAGGGGGGGTGCCTACGCTGCTCGCTGTAATGCTGAACCAATGCTCTCAATCAGATGTGCAGTCGGTCTTACCTGAAACGAGAAAAATGGAAAAAAATTCATTAACAAGTCCCTGGCAGGTTTCGGAAGAATTTCGATTTAATTAAGCAGAGGGAAGGCAAATGCTGAGAGGAATATCCGATTTCCGCTGTGAAAATTAAAACCAAACACAAATTCGAAAGAAACTATTTCCGCGTCAGACAGAGGACCGAAAATGCAACGCGATCCCAATTAGTCGCTGAGTCTTTGAATTCAACAAGCATATTGTGTCGCTCCTGCGGCGTATACGCAACATTTTGGCTTGTGAAATAGTTTTCAGTTTCCTTTGTCTGCGTGTTTACGTGGTGCCAGCGGTGGGTGGACTGACAGCACAATCTGTGTAGGAGTTCAAAAATGAGGGCTTGCATGCCTGTGTTCAAGCCAATCAGAGGCGAATGATCCGCCACTGGCAACAACTGGGTGTTCTGCAATATCTTTGGCTTCGTTTTCTAAGTCACTCGCTTGCCCAACACGAGTGGCGATTGCCCTTCAGCTGCTCAGCGAGTGGAAATTATCCACATGAACAGTGTTTTCGTTGCACTACCCTTGGAACGAAGGTGGAGTGGCTGGATGGTAGGCCTGCTTCAGCGGAAAGTGCTCCTTAACGGAATACTTTGTTTCACACTCCGTGTCAAGTCCTTTCACAGAGCACACGACAAGCTACTGTTGTTCCTTATACCAATGCTTTGTAGGCTTATCAGCTGCGCTGCAGGTGCCTGGCTGCACTCGTTGTCAAGCCATGCCATGCTGAATGTCGCAAAACATGGCACATCAGTCTGACTTCTTGACAACGCCTAAAATCTTCATCGCTCCGAAAAAGTTGCAGAGATCAGCAAAGACTCTAGCAGTCTGTTGTGATTGTAGCTTTCCCACGTGCAACTGTGGTATTCTTTCTCTAGTCACTCCAATTTTCTCTCGTTTTCCGGGTTCTCTCCTTGGCTACAAGTGGGAACAAAGGAATGATCTGGCACGTTGAACGACAAACGAAACGTGATCAATCTCGTTGACGGTTGGTTGATCGAATCTGGCCCTTTGATCGTGTGTCATCTCTCTCCCAAGCCATCCTTGGGGCGGAAGACAAATGTTCCTGAATTTAGCTTCTACACACAAACTTTAGCCCCTTCATACCGATGTTGTCTATAGGAGCTTGATTCGTTGCGCAATCTGGTTGCAAGCTTGTCTGCAACTGCTGTTGCTAGTGATCGCCTTGGACTCGATCTGCGTTGAGTCCAAACGTGGAGTAAATGCGGCAAATGGCTCACCACTGTATTTGCCAAGCCAAGCCCGCGAAAAAGAAATAAACATTGCATTTCAGGATTTTACTCCGTCCTTTGTGATGAGTTTGGAGCGGCCGCCTTGAAAGTTCTACGCGGTATTTCGTGTATTTTTGTTCACTTTCGTTGTAATTTTTTCGTAAGTATCCTCCAGTGTTTTATTTTCTTTATTCGTGCGACATCTTCTTCTTGTTTGATTGATCGGGAGTGGACCTGGGCCTTAACCAACATGGGTGTCCAGCCAGCACGATCGTTCGCACGCTTAGTAGGCTGAGGTGCTTTTCCACTTGTGTGCGCTAACTCGTTCGAGGACGGCCATTGTTGCATCGTCCCAATGGCTCGGAATCGAGGACTCTTCCAGCCCGAATTGTGGTGTCCATTCACTCTACACGACCTAGCCATCTTATGCGTTGGATCCGGAGACGCTGCACTAGGTGCATACCCCTGTGCAGTTCGGGATGGAATCTTGCCATCAACGCAAACAGGACCAAAGATAGCACGCACAACTTTTCTCTCAAAACGACCAAGAACTCCTTCATCCGCTTTCAACAGCGTCCATGCCATAGAGCAGGACGGGGATGATCAGAGTCAACTTGGTCCTTCGAGAGAGGGCTCTGTCACTCAATTGCCTCTTGAGCCCAAAGAAGAAGCGGTTGGCGTGGTTAATTCTGCGCTTCATCTGGGTGCTGGTGTTATTGTCCGTGCTTACTGTAGATATCTCAAAGTTTCTGCTGCCCATTATGACGCTCTGTCCGAGACGTCGATGTTATTGCGTCATTTCGTGATGACAGCACGGCTAAAAACAAGTGCTGTCTTACTAAATGACATACAGTAGCCTCTTAACAGATGGCGTCTGGTGGGAGCACTGTTTCATTTGGAAAATTGGGGAGTTCAATGAACCATTGACTTCTCGAACGACCCTTGTCCGAGGAACCTGACTGAAGCTTAGTGACTGGTATTGGCTTCACACTTAGACCCATTTGTGCGAGGAATGGGCTGTCTGAAGTGGGCTACTGACTTCCATTTATGTGAGCCCGATACAGCGTCTGAGTACTTCTTTCCTCTTCCTGAACTTTGGACGCTCTGCTTACAGTCATCGATAACGAGTTGTCATTTTCATTTTCTGTCTTGTTCCACACACTGTAGTTTATCAGTTTAAAATTCACGGACGGCTCGCTGATTTCTGTCAATCACGTCGGCGTATGCTAGCAATTGCACGGACTTTTAGAAGATTGTGCACCGGATGTTTACGTTTGAGTTTCGCACGATCTTCTCCAGGACGATGTTGAAGGATTCACATGACAGCGCGTTGCCTTGTCTAAGATCTTTTTTGACATTTCAGGTCTCGATTACGGACCTTGATGGAGCAGCGAGAGTTTTCCATCGTCACCCTGCACAACCTGACGAGTTTGGCAGGAATGTCAAAGCTAGACATGGCGCTGTATAGCTCGTCTCTATGCACGCTGTCATAGGTGGCCTTGAAGTCCACCAACTGATGGTGGGTGTCGATCTGCTTCTCTTGAGTCTTTTCCAGGATCTGCCGTAGTGTGAAGATCTGGTCTATTGTGGACTTTCCTGGCCTGATGCCACACTAATACGGACCAGATCAGATTATTAATGAACGGCTTCAGGCGGGTACACAAAACGGCAGAGAAGATCTTATACGCGACGTTAAAGTCAAAGTCAAAGGGGTCTCTTTTCTTGTGGATCGGGCAAGCGATACTGAGATTCCACTCGTCGGACATTTAATTGCCCACATAAATGAAAAGTGGGTCGAGACAACACATGATCTCCCGCTTCGCCAAGTCATAAGTAATCCCATCTAGGCGCCTACTAATTCAATGATCTCAGCGCTCCATAAAGCACCAGCACTAGCCATGAAGATCCTTCCGTGGTTTCCGATTGAAGAAGCGTGTGCCAATTTTGTCAAAGCCTGCGTATCTTTTGATTTTTCATTTTTAAACTTGAAACTCACTCCAGCTCCCTCCAGAAAGTTGAAGCAGTTGAGTGTCTGAGAACCGCTGATTCCCCCTCTTCTCTCTGTGCCTGCGGTCACCTTCAGACAGCGTCGGCGACCCGACCTTCCGTTCTCAAACTATCACCGTTCGCATTGGAGTCCAATGCCACGACTAGAAGAACTTACTCACCGCACGCACCGCAGCCGAAGGTCATTCAATGGCCTCGGAGCTTATCTTGCGAGATAAATTTCCCCAGCAAATCGCACTAATTTTAAATTGACTGAGCGAAGGATTCCAAAGGAACTTGAATAATCACCCCTCCCGGGGCCCGGAGGGCGGCTGCTGCCTCGCCTCAACGGAAAATATGATCTCAGATCCGTCATCTGGTCTCCGCTCGGGGCGCTCAAGTGCTGTAATGCGTCCTGACGAATCTGCTCACATTTATCCGCATCATCCGTCGGTTAATCCATCCACCTGCTCACCTTAACCGCACATTCATTCAAATTAGTCTAGGACACCGGTGCGCCACCCCGTCGATGGCACCGCTCATCAAGGACACCACTGCGCCGCCCCCCTCGGTGGCGCCGCTCATCCTGTCCCGTTTTTTGTTTGGTTTCATTGCGAAAATTAATTTTCATTGCTCGGCTAATTAATTGTCTGACAAACTAAATTCAGTGTCAAGCGCAGTTCGCGCCCGCAAAGCCGTGTGCTTGCTTCTAATTAAAATTCGCATCCGCCGAAGCGGCAGACGACAAGCTGACACGACACGACTTGAGAGCGGCGACGGCGGTTAAGTGGCTGCGGGATTACACACCTCATCAGGGCGGGATGATTTATGCATAAAATACATTTTGTTTGGCCGCCCCCTCCCATGGGGGTTCATAATTCATTTCGGGACGTGTGGCGACGTGTGCCTGCATTGAGAGGCGTTCGAGGGCACTTCAAGGGCCACAGGGGCAACGCACCCTCGGCTGGTGGATCTATGGCATTCCACCTTTTCATAATTGGGCTCACCTTAAAAACAGATGCCAGGATGAAGGACATTCCTGCTCGATTCGGAAGAGGCGGGACGTCGAGTGTGTGGAGGGAGCAGCGCGCTTCGAATTCTTGGACTTGGCTAATCGTGTTTGATCCCATCCCGGGGGGAGCGCAGGAATCTTGGAAACTCATTGATTTCCTGTTGCTCGCTTCGTCTGAACTGTTGGTCTCCATGTCATCCTTTGAACTGGAAATGCCATGGTTCGACTCGACGGAGACGATTTACATTCAAAATTCAGCGTCATTCAGCTCGTGGATGTCTGTCGTTCGTGGAGCTGCGGCGGCACATAATAAACCGTACAGGCTTCCCTTGAATTATTGACTTCTGTCTGGAATTGGAAAATCTGGCGATGTTTGGAAAATGCTTTAAATAGACCTTGTCTCGTTGTGATTTGCTTTCTGTTAAACAGACACGCTTTGACACACGAGCCTTGAAGAGGGTGGCAGTGGAATTTGAGGCGGGCAATTTGCACTGGTGGCTGTATGCTTGTGTCATCGGTGTTCTTGTGAACCATCTTCGTAGCTTACAGACACTAAAACATGAAGGCCTGAATACAACCGATCCTATGGAAGGGGTATCTGTCGACGACAGATTAGTGGCGGTTGTACTGGGCTTTGGATGATGGAAGAAGAGAGCTATCAAACCTCAACCAGATCGTCTTAGCATGGACAATCCCTAGCATGGACATGTCTTGTATAACGCCGGACTCTGTGGCCAGTCAGCTTTATTTCGGCAGGCTTTTCGCGGTTGAAATATTGAACCGAGTAAAATGGACCAATGACGTCCCAGCACTGGATCCCAAAGTCTGTGTACAATACAGAGGGATCAAGGGTGGATTCTAGAGAAGACGCAGGAGTCTTTGCACCCAACACAAGGATTTCCGTACCAATTTGACCGAGTCCCACCGTGTTCCAACCCGACATCCGCAGCAATTAGGTGCGCCATTAACCACATATTTTCCAGCAGCAGCAGCAGCACCACAAGATAAAATAAATGAGTAGAGAGGGATCCAACTCCACTCATTTTTCCCCCTAGTCTACAAAGAGGTGGATTGTGAGGTTAGTGGAAATCAACTGATTGATTTCAACATTCGTCGATTCACCCATTTTTGCGTAAAATCGTGTGAAGTTTGCCACGATCACGTACTATTGGTCGAAGAGTCTCCAGTTGGTAGATGTTCTTAAGGGTATGGGTATGGTTGTGCGAACAAAAATTTAATGCCAAGTTTTTATTTACAGAAGTTTCGTACATCAATTTAATCCATTAATCACCAGTCCCTCCTAATAATAATATGGGTGGCGCAACAGCCCGTAGAGAGCCAGTACTTAGCTTCTCAACAACCACTCAGGTTGTGCTTAAAGGGACCTACAGTTTTATGACAACTCAGAACGGGCAAGTTTGAGAAGCTTTTTGTAGAAGTACTCTCCAAGCATCGTCAGTGACTCGAAAGAGGTGGGGCCGCGAAAATCAATTGGTCGTAACAGAGATAGCGCTTGGACACGAAGGTCCAAGTGCGTTGAGATCGGGCCACAACGGGAAATTATATGCTGGCGTTGGAAAAAGAAGGATTTTTTTAATCGCTGGTTGGCACTTTTCTGACTTTTACTTACCATCACTGATTGGACAGCACTTACAAATCTGATTATCGAATGGAAAGGGAAAACAACCATCGTCTAAGCTGGTAATCATGTGGCCATGGTCTCAGGCCTTATTCTTACCAGAAAACACTAGTTCGCAATAAGGATACCATAAGAAGGCTAAAGAGCTTTCCCACTTGCCACGGCGGTGTAGAATATGGTATAACCTTAACAAATTAAACCCGTGCCAAGGCAAGATTCGTCGACTTTGCCACGAAGACGATAAAACTTGTGAGCAGATCTGTGAACGCCAAGCGGGTAAGGTAACACTTCTCCCATAGGGAGATACTCACTCTCCCAAGGGAAGCAGCAAGTCTTCTGATTGAACTTCAATTCTTCGATAAAACTGATCTGTCCTGGTCGTGGTATTATCGTATTCACGACGTGGGTTGCACTAGCGAAAAACAACAAAACAGGGCCAGCCACCAGTCATTCAATATCTAATTGTTTAATTGTTGATGCGCACAGTACTCTATTTTTTTACGCAGAAATAATTCTTGTAAATATCAAATCCTGCTTTTATAAATGAGGTGCACTCGCTTCGTTCGCCTCCAAAAGAGTAGGGCTTGCTACAACTGAAACCAAACACTGCAGCTTCCATGATCCACTGCATTTGCTTTGATCCTAGTCTTATGGATATACAGTCTGCCGCTGACTTTCCTTGCACTCAGGGATGGCACTGGCCAAAAGAGGGACTGCTGTCGAATCTGCCCGACTGGCTCCAAGGCAATTGAAGGATCCGCTTTCGTGAAAGGCATTCAATTGCACACCTAGTTTGGGACATTTGCGTTGGATTTCCAAGCCCCTGCGAAGTCCATAGAAGTTGTGAAGAACAGGCGGAAGGTTGTGCAGCCAAAGCGAAGGTGGGCTTAAAACTTTGTTCAGTTCAGAGAAGACTTGCATTCCGGAACAATCCTGCGAGTGGTTAAATCGCAGGATTGTTTGGGAATGCAAGTCTTCTCTGAATTTTATCGGCCTTCTAAATTCCATCCCCGAGCTGCGGGAAAAATCACTGATCGCATTTCCCGTGATCCAGTGTTGGACAAGGATCGGAGGAGGCAGTCGTGGGACCCGAACCTGTGACAACCTACCCGCACTCTCGAGTGCACATCCGGAGTTGGCATAACTCTCTTGCATATTGCATGCTCATTGTGGTGGCGTCGATGTGCGTCGACCCCAACCTAGACGTCGTAGGTACGATTCCTGCTCTGTGCGACGAAACAATTTGCACGACCCCACCTCTTTCGAGTCACTGACAATGCTCAAAGAGAATTTCCTATCTAGAGAAAGCTTCTCAAACAAAGCCGTTCGGATTCGGCATTAAGCTGTAGATCCCTTCCCCTCGTGAGAGAACAATAGCAAGCACAACACGAGTGGTTGAGAAGCTAGGCCCTGTCCCCCTACGGGCTGTAGCGCCACCCATATTATTATTATTATTATTATTAAGTGCATGCTCTTAAGCGTCTGCAAGAAAAGTCTGCAGACGATTTAGCGACTAAAGAGATGATTACACTCCGAAAGATCATCAAATTTCAATTAATGTTGGTCGCTGCCTGGTAGTACCACGTTGGTAGTGTTACGCCGCAAGGGCGCTCTGTTTTCTCCGAGTGTTGAGCATAATAAAACAGTTGACCTATTTGAGTGAATATTATTTATTTCATAGCTAGGGTCGGCGTCTTTGTGCTCAAATGGTAATCTCCTCAAACGCCCAAATTGATCAGCATTTTGTAGCCACCCACTCCATGCTTCATCGTACCACACTTTTTCTTCTTTCCGCACTTGCCGACGACAACACACAGGCGTTGCTAGTCGACATTCTACCCATTTAGTGATCATTTAGTGATCATAAGCCGCAGGTCCTCATACTTGCACTAGGCGTCGGCACTACCAGCGGTCATCACCAAGAAATGCTTGGAATGCATTTTTTTCCTCCGCCACCTCCTTCCCCGAGGTGAGCAGCCTCCCCAGCGTTGCCGTTGTCAAGCGTCATTCTCTTCCTCTTCCTTTTGCCCCTTTTCTGGTCTCGCTGTCTTGCCTCCGACGAAAGCCCTACACTCACTGACAGGCACCATTAAAAAATCTCTCCAGTTCAAAGAATACACACTTTCTCGACATCGAGGATGCGTTCATCGATATCAAACCAAAAGCAATTTCACTTGCGGGATCGGAAAGTCTTCAGTGGCTTTCATTCATCAGCTAGACACCTGCAGGGTACTACACTCTCAGATGAGAGACGCTTAGGTGGATAGAGGAGTTAATAGGGGCACCCGACAAGGAGGCGTTCTCTCTCCCCTTCTCTGTTATTAATACTGGAAGAGGTAGGATGCAAAGTTTGGTGGACAGCACTAAACAAAGTTATCAACTGCAGGACACTCAACCGAGTACAAGGACTGGCCTGCTTTTGCATCAGCGGAGCGCTGAGAAGTACTCCGTCAAACGCACTGAATAGTCTCCTCCACCTTCTGGAAATATTCGGAAAACAAACAGCAGCCAGCACATCCTTGAGACTCGACTGTGGTCCGAAATGAAACGTAAACACGCGAGGCACGATCTTCCAAAAGTCCGTTCAACTGCTTGCTTACGCGGACGACATTGACGTGATTGAACGAACACAGCGAGCCATCAATGAGGCGCTTGCTGGCATTGAAGCGGAAGCGGCTAAAATGGGTCTAGCGATTAACCAGGGCAAAACAAAGTATATGCTGTCCTCACGAAAGGACGCACAACATCGACGTCTCGGACAGAGAGTCATATTAGGCAGCACAAACTTTGAGGTAGTCAAGGAGTAGTCAAGGACTTTGTCTACCTAGGCTCTGGAGTAAATATGGACAACAATACCAGTACCGAGATCAAGCGCAGGCTTACTCTTGCCAACCGCTGCTTCTTGGGCTCAAGAGGCAATTGAGTAACAGAGCCATCTCTCGACACACCAAGTTGACTTTATTTAAAACCCTGCTCATCCCAGTCCTGCTCTATGGCGCAGAGACATGGACGCTATTGAATACGGATGAAGAAGCTCTTGGTCGTTTTGAGATAAAAGTTCTGCGTACGATCCTTGGTCCTGTTTGCGTTGATGGCGTTTGGAGGTGAAGGTTCAACCACGAACTATACGGGCTGTACAGCGGCATGCACCTAGTTAAGCGTCATCGATCGCTTAAGATGGCTAGGTCATGTAGAGCGGATGGACACCACAGCTCCGGCCCGAACAGTTTTCGACACCGAGCTATTGGGACAGCGCAACAGAGGACATCCTCGCACAAGATTGCGAACACAAGTTGAAAAGGACCTCAACCAACTTGGTGTGCGCAGCTGGAGGCAGCTTGCAAAAGATCGTGCTGCCTAGAGAGGCATGTTGGCTAAGGCCCAGGTTCACCCGGACTGTAGCGACAATCAAAGAAGAAGAAGTGTCCGAACTCTCAAGGAATTCAACTTCCTTCCTAGCGACACTGACCACCTAATACCCCAGGCTATAGCCGAGAAGAAATTCTCGATCGGCTTTCCCTTCAGATCGGACTGGATGTCTGATAAGCAGACGTGGGATGATCGTCTCCGTATTTTCACAGACGGATCGAAGACTAACGAAGGGGTGGGTGTAAGCGTCAAAGATCACTGTAACGTTTTTCTGGCAGTAACCGTAGCAAGTAAAGAGGCGTTGTCATGGATCAAAAACAACGAGATCACCATCTGTTCGGACAGTCAGGCCGCTATAAGATCGCTGGACAATGTCATGTTTAGCTCAAAAACATCCCTTAACTGACAGGCTGTCCCTTAACGAGATGGCTGAGCATTTTAACATTCACCTCATGTGGGCGCCGGGACACAGTGAGATACCAGGCAACTGCAAAGCCGATGAACTCGCCAAGTGTGGTACAACCTCATCCCAATCAATAGCAGAGGCAGCACCTTCCATGTCGATCGCTACAGCCTACCATATTTTAAAGATTGAGACCATAACTGCCACCAATGACAAATGGCTAGAAGGAACCACTTGTCTTGAAGCAAAAGAAATCTGGCCTACAACGGTGACTCAGCAACCTCAGACTCAGCAAGCACTCATTTAAGGCACTCATCCTCGCAGGATGGGGCACCCATGATGATTCACGCAGAGGCTGCATGGATGAAAATGAGGAGGAAAACATTCATCGCCCACTCTGCTCCTGGTGCGCCCTGGCTAGCCGTAGAGCCCTACACCTAGAGGCCTACTACTTCAACGGCTTCAACGAGCTAAGCAGCGTCAGCATAGGCCAGCTGTATCGCTCCACTACAAGCACCAACTGGTGCTAGGAGAAGTCAATCCGCGTGGTATCACAATGGGCCTCCTCTGGCCTGAGTGTGATTGCCCTTAGCCGTCAGCCACTACAACCTAACGTAACCTTGGCCGACAGCTGTTTGCAGGAATGAAGGAAGACAGCCGCTCGCATGGACTTCGAAACCGAAAATGGAGTCACGAAAAGGTCTCCAAGCCGGCA
This sequence comes from Eristalis arbustorum, assembly GCA_916610145.1. Taxonomy (NCBI): domain Eukaryota; kingdom Metazoa; phylum Arthropoda; class Insecta; order Diptera; family Syrphidae; genus Eristalis; species Eristalis arbustorum. Next base: position 32,185,542 of record OU744319.1, on the reverse strand, counting down.
ACAGTGCATTCTGTCACGAGTTTTATGTTTAAAATAAGCCCGTAATGCTCGTCGTCAAAGTTGATGGCATTACCCAATGGACTGGCGGAGGCATCAAGGCGACTGAACTGCGTCCAGATGGGATCAACAATCATGCGAGATGAACATTGTGACCATGATCCGCTCTTAGATTCTACGGTGACCTTCTGGAGGTATCCCTGATCGGAGAGGAACCTCTGCAAACCGTCCCTCAGATGAAGCTGGCACCTCCTCCGATTGCCATCAGTCCCATGACATGATGCTTCTCGTAAAAAAATCGTTAAGAACTCGGCTGCACACCCAGCCAGTCGATGTCCGTCTCTTGACACACCCGTGGCTCCACTTAATCAACTTCAAGTGACATTCCACCGCCCTGCTCACCCACCAGCGTCCAAGGGAAGCCAATCACTTGACGAAAACAAAAAGCGACAGCATATCCCCCGGATAGCGCCGACGGGACATCCTCCGCACTTTATGAATCGTCAAATTGGCGAATAACCATGCAGACACGTAAGTGCCCTTGCTCCCGGGCATGAAAGCCATCCCCCGTCGGGGGATCTGCTCCCCTTCCATGGTCTGAGAGGGAAAGAGTGCAAATCTCGTAAAGATAAATCACGGCTTCGTCGTCGTCGTCGTCGCTCTCGCAATGAAGTGGAAACGGGCTCCGATTATCAAGAGGAAAACTTTCCAGCCCCGAGGTGAGCAGCCTCCCCCGCGTTGCCGTTGTCAAGCGTTATTCTCTTCCTCTTCCTTTTGCCCCTTTTCTGGTCTCGCTGTCTTGCCTCCGACGCTCGCCTGTCTTATCTCCCTCAGCCTTTTCATTTGAATCCTCTTGACACCTACGCTGGGATCTGCCTTGCAACACTCTCCATGAAGTGCCATCCGATTTGGCGCCGCCGCAGCCCGTCCCGGGAAGTGGGAAGTGAAAAAGCATCCGGAGAAAGAAAAACTACGGCAGACCAGGACGTCTCCTGGCAGGCAGGAAGCTGGAGACTCTCCCGGAAGGCGGATGGATTACACGCGAGCAGGTAAAATAATTACAGGATGTGTAGCCTGTCATGTGGGGGTGTTGACACGCCGCGACAGTCCCCAACTGGTGGCCATTCAACGGCATCCCCCTCAAAACAATTGCCGTTTCTGAAGAAATGCTCTCGTATAATTCTTGGTGATTTTTTTGCGTGTGATACGTCGAAGGCGGCGCACGAGGCGGCGGCTGCTGTTGAAGGAGTGACGGGTCTTGGTTGACACAGACTGTCGTCGATGAATTTAATTTCGCCCCAAGTCGCACTCTGAGCTGGCGGTTTAATTTATGAGACGCGACGACGCCGGGTGACACGTAATTTCGCACCGCTGTCACAGTTGTGGCATCGGGATTCAATTTCGCATTAAAAACAAACCGCTCACGATGTGCGGATGGAGCAGAGGGAGGTGATAGGACACTCGAGCACCCGCCCGAAAGTTTCAAGGTTCGCTGGAATAAAACATTCCCCATTGAGTGCAGCGACACTGACGAAATCGCACGTGGCAACGGGAGGGCACCCTTTGTGCACGAGCGCGTGAAGGGGCGTTTCGTCAATAGGTCCTTGTCGAGCACGGCGTGATTTTCACTGGGAGGAGCAAATGAAGGGTGTGCGCCAAATGAAAGCAGCGAGATTGAACACGAAGCTTGCTAACGAGTGCCTCAAAGCGACCAGTTAGCGGAATCGATTCCACTGCGTGCACATTTCTCCCGAAAGACACTCACCCACTCAAGGACGCGCATTCATTGAACTCAAAGAAAGAGGGTGTCAGTGAATTCGAGGACGTCGGGAATGTCTGTTTGACGGCCACGTACTCGGCTGACGAGGTGCAATGTGGCAATCAGCGGTTCGACTGAAGTGGTTGATAACTTTCGCATTTTGTTCATAACCGCTGAGGTCGCAGGCATCAGTGCACACACGAGGTTCAACTTGGAGAGAGCCAGTGGAACAGTCGAATTTTACCCCTGAGAAGGTCCTTCTCATGTCCGCCATGCTTGCAGAAAGAATTTGGAAGCCTCCTTGTCCAAGGATCGATGTGCCAGACTTGCGCACCATCCTCCTACAAAAGCTGGCCTTAACAGTGGTTTTTCTACACGATTTCCCAGAGATTCCTCGTCCGGTCTGCTTCGTTATTAGACAGGACTTCGCGCTGGAATTGGGAGCAAGCCTGTGGGCAGCTTATCGTGCATTTCGAAGCATTTTTGGTGTCGTATGGTCAGGGAGTGAGTGGATTCTGTTTGTTTGTTGGGGGAGCTCACCTTTCTTCTCATTCTTCTGCTTCAAGACTTACTCACGTATTGTTCCACAAGTCCCGCATAAAGTACTGATTGCAAATAGCTGGTATTTTTGCTTCACTTCCATTCTTTAGAAGATTCGACGTCGCATCCGGTTTGGATTTCTATAAAATTAATTTTACAAAAAACATTGTAAAATTCATGTTGTTGTTCAATGAGGTCCCTGTGGGCATATGTACGTCATACACAAGGCATCGAGTGTCGTGTCAGTCATCGCTGATCGAAAAGCAAGTTCGTACCTTCCGTAGAGTGATGAACGCTCGCCCTGCGGAGCAAGTAGTGGGTGGTATGGTGAGGGCTATGCAACTTGCTTTAAGACTTCGCAGACATTTGTAGATCCATCAGGATGCATTTTATTGAAATGTATACACTTGGTATGATCGACATTGACCCGAGACATTTGTCAAGGAAGCAGCCGTATTTTGTGATGGTCTGCATATTTATTGAGGTTAATTGGAATAAGCGGCGGCTTATGCGTCGACCCCAGCCCACTTGAGCATCGACATAAAAGGTTAGATTTCTGGTCTGAGGGACAAGAAATTAGTTTCACGGCCCACTTCCTTCGAGTCACTGACAATGCTTAGAGAGTACTTCCGCAAAAAGCTTCTCAAACTTGTCCGTTCGGAGTCGGCATACAACTATGGGTCCCTTCCACTCGCGAAGAACAACAGCGCGCACAACACGAGTGGTTGCTGAGCAGCTAGGCCCAAGGCCTTCTACTGGCCGTAGGCCCCCCCAAAAATGTTATCACTATTTTATCGGAATAAGAAATACGCAGCGTTATTGTTACGTGGTTGGACGAACACGGCGATCCGTCAATGCGGGACTTGCTAGTTTAGAAGCACAGGCTGCCAAAATGGGTCCAGCGGTAAACGAGAGAAAAGCAACAAAGTACACTCATCACGGAAGGACGCACAACATCGACGTCTCGGACGGAGCGTCATAATGGGCAGCAGAAACTTTGAGGTATCTGCAGTAAGCACGGACAATAACACCAGCACCCAGATGAAGCGCAGAATTAACATCGCCAACCGCTGCTTCTTTGGGCTCAAGAGGCAATTGAATGGTAGAGCCCTCTCTCGAAGGACAAAGTTGACTCTGGCCATCCCCTTCCTGCTCTATGGCGCAGAGACATGGACGCTGCTGAAAGCGGATGAAGGAGTTCTTGGTCGTTTTGAGAGAAAAGTTGTGCGTGCTGTCTTCGGTCCTGTTTGCCTTGATGGTGTTGGAGGACAAGATTCCATCCCGAACTGCACAGGGGTATGCATCTAGTGAAGCGTCTTTGGATCCAACGCTTAAGATGGCGGAATCATGTAGACCATATGGACACCACAACTCTGGCTGGAAGAAATCCTCGATTCCGAGCCATTGGAACGATGCAACACAGCGCGTTCTCGAACGAGTTGGCGCACACAAGTGGAAAAGGACCTCAACCAACTTGGTGTGCGAAATTGGACGCGGCTAGGTAAGGATCATGCCAGCCGGAGAGGCTTGTTGATGGAGATTCATCCCCGACTGTAGCGCCATTAGAAGAAGAAAAAGTAGGAATATTTTGCTCAATGATAATAATATGGTTGGCCCAAGAGCCTGGCCGGGGCCTAGCTTCTCAGCAACAAGTCGTGTTGTGCATGCTCTCTCATTTATGGAAGGGACCCATAGTTGTATGCCGACTCCGAACGGCCAAGTTTGAGAAGCTTTTTGCAGAAGTACTCTGTAAACATTGTCTGTGACTCGAAAGAGGTGGAACCGTGGTTTTGTAGCACAGAGCAGGAATCGAACCTACGACGTTGATGTTGGGATCGACGCACATACCCATAACGCCACGGGCCACCACTTGGTGGTCAACTTCCTGTAAAACCTTAGCAACTGCTTGAAGTGTCTCAGATCTCGATGAATACTCAGCCATAATGAATAAATAAAGCAGAAGGGTTGGCGTAATATAGTTGGAAAGCACGTTGTTTTACAATACGATTCCAGTCTTGTTTGCATCGAATCCATCACAGCGCCTTTATTTTCTCTGAAAATCCGAATGCTTTCATGTTTTGCTGCCCACCTCGTTTGACAGAACAAGGGAATGTAGAATAAGTATATCCTTCTCAATGGGCAATGAAAGCAATTTGTCTCGTAGTCGCTTGCTTACACCATTTTTTACCATAGTTGAGCAACCATCATGGACTCGACCAAGCATTTTCGTTTGACCCAACATGTTTAAGCTGTGAGCTGTGCTGTCGATTGCAAGTCCCCATTTTTTAAATTCTGTTGTGGCAAGAAATCAATACAGAATGTTGCTCTGATCCCAGAGCCCGGGGGCCTACTCTCCACCATTCCACCTACGGACGCGGCAAGGATTTCAGAGTGTCTTTGGCTAATCACCCAAGTCACGAATCCAGAGTCCAGTTTCGAATTTCGACTTAAAAAAGCCTCGCTTTCCGGAATTTTTCAGCCCATTTGCCGGCCATGAACCGATGAAAATACATACATGCTCCCACACTCGGTGAACTCCTACCACTCCCACCAGAGGCCTGATAGCTGCTAGGCATCACGCTAATAGACAAATGGAATTGCTCGCCAACCACCACTGCACGCTCAAACCGCAATTGATGGGAAATACTCTCAAAATTCCAAGCCACGTTTAGCGTAAAAACCAAATGAAATTCACGGGTGATTACAAGACATGTTCGATGCCGCCTCGAATGGATCCCAAGCAACCATCAAATGAAGCCAATCTCATCAAGCAAAGTGTCTGCTCAAGGTCAGGCGTCAAGCAAATTCAATCCCTCCCCGTAAACGAAATAAAAACAAACAACCGGAGGGATGGAGCCTTCCGTCTCCCATGCACAAATAATGGAATTAAAAGTACTCCAACGGCGCAATTCAATGTTTGCGATCAATTTAATCCCCAACGAGGGGGCCGCACGGGGGCGGATTTACATTCGTATTTGTTTCATTTTTTCCCCATTTATTTCCAGCAATCCCCACCGATGTGTCGCGGCCAGAGTGCGGAGCGCGAGAATCAATAATTCAGGCGAGGGGATGTGCCGCCATATGTGGATTTAATTGTATGCAGCGCAAGTATTAGCCCACATTCCATTAACTGGGTTTTTTCTTTGCGCTAACTGGGCGGCAGTAATGCCGTCGTGCATGCCGGGTGGTGTCCGGGCAAACAGCCCACACCTTGGGCGGCGACTGCAAATGGGGGTAATTGGATTTGTTACACAGAAGTACGAGCCATTAATGGTTATTAGCTCCTCCGCGTAAAGACCTGTGAGAATAGTGCGGCATGACAACTTGTTTGTACGTTGTTTGGCCTGTCGTTCAGCAGGGAGTGATTGCTTCTAGTCACGCGTGTGGAGCGATAATGTGTGTGTCTCAGTTGCGCGAAGGTCACAGACGTGGTTTGGTTGGTTGAGTTTTCAAACAGCTGGGTTTTAAGAGAGGGGTGGTTTCATTTCAAAGTAGCACCACACTTTAAGGTGGATATGGGTCTCACCACGTAAGCCCTGAGGTAGCGTGTACAATCTCATGTCTCCGCCGGGTATCCGAGAGTATTCTGTTCATCACAGTCTGGAATATTTTTTTCTTCAATTACTGACATCAAGTGAACCTTTTAAAAATGCGTGCACGTCCTTCAAGCCAGTCGACCGCATGTAATGTTGTTGCACTGAGCTTCACAATAACTCCAATAGCGCCTAAGTAGGACGTGGCCCACCGCATCTACCCATAAACCTAACCTAAGTTGTCAGACAGGCTCTGAGTCGACGAAAGATTTTGGAGCCAGAAACCGGCTGAACATTTTTCTGCAGATGCGTCAGATAAATATCTAGAGTTATTCATTTTCAGACGCGAGCGATCCAACGAAGAAGTTAGATACTTACTTACGTACTGACTTACTTACTTAATGACTTACACACTTACTGACTTGCTCACTTACCTCCTTACCTACTTACCTCCTTACCTACTTACCTCCTTACCTACTTACTGACTTACATACTTACTGACTTGCTTACTTACTTCCTTACTAACTTACTTACTTACATACTTACTTAATTACTCACTTACTAACTTAGTTACTTACTCACATACTTATCTTACTTACTGACTTGCTTACTTACTTCCTTATCGGGCAGATGACCCATGAAGGATCCGAGCCTGAGCAATTACTGTTTTCTATCGGTGACGGTAGTGACACTGCTTCCAGTCATAAAGGCCAAGCTGTCTTACAACCGCGACCACTTGTTCTCTGTAGCGGAGGTTCGGCCTTCCTCCCCTTCTCTAATCAGGGGCTCGCATTCGAAGACTCTCTTTATTGGAGCGTTGTTGTTCATTCGCTCGATGTAGCCAAGCCAGCGTAGTCGCAGGATTACATCCACATCCTTGTACAGCCGGTAGAGTTCGCGGTTGTGTCTTCGCCTTCCTCGCAAACGGGACCATATATGCGACCTAAAAACGTTTCTTTCGAAGACACCAAGAATCAGCACTTGCTTAGTGTCCAGCTTTCGGCTGCATAAAGCAGGACTGGCAAAATAGGAGTCTGGTAGAGCATGACTTTGGTCCTTCGAGTCAGGAGTTTCGAACACAGTTGTTTTGACAAACCGAGCATCGGTTGCCAAGGGAGATTCTACATTGGATCTCTACTCCTATGTCATGCGTGGAGTTTACGTTTGCCCCGAGGTAGGCAAACTGCTCTTCTATCTCCAAATTGTAGCCACTAAAGAAGCTGCTTGGGTTTCCAGGCTACTCCTCGTTTTTTTGACTTGGTGCAACCACCTCGTCCTGGGTCTTCCAATCGGACGCCTTCCTGATGGAGTGGCATTTGAGACACGCCTCGGCAGACGTGTGGATGGGGACATTCATTCCAAGTGCTCAACCATCGAATCAAGGCTTTTTCCGTTCGGAGGAGTAGCTTCTCGACAATAAGGTCCCCGCGTACTGCCGTGGATACCACCCCATCCCGGCGAGTAAATCTGAACTCCGCAGCTTGTCATGAGTGGATGAGTGTTGGAAAAACTCCTCTAACTTGGCCCTGACACCAAGCTTCGGTTCTGATTACAGATCTTCCAGCCTGTTTCAATATTGGTCCAGCTTGGCCAATCCTTCAGGAAATCTGAGCATTACTCCTCTTGTCGCTCGTGAAAAAGACCCTGAAATAATCGAAAGTCTCCACCTGCTTCAATGGGTCTCCACATACATGCAGGGGGCAATGAACTGGCGTTCTGAAAATTAGCATAACCTCTGATTTATCCACATTCACCTTCATGGCAGCATCTCCACGCACTGAAGTTCCGTCTAGGAGCATGTGAGGATAACCAAATCATCTTCAAAGAGCCGATCATTCACCCAGTGTGAAACATTCCTCACCACAGTTGCGCTGCACCATCCAATCCACATGTAGAATGAAGAGGAGAGGTACCAAGACGCACCCTTGCGGAAGTCGAATGCGCACACAGCTGTTACAGTTTGCGCATAGTCACTGAATGACCCTCAAAAGAGGACCATCAATCGTACACTCCTACAGAACCCTCCAGAGCTTATCACGAGACCCTCGGTCGTATGCCTTCTCTAAATCTACAAACCAGCCGTTGTTTGGTTTGACATACTCCCAAACCTGCTCGATGAAGAGTGAAAAGATGGTCCGTTGTACTTATGCCGAGACGAAAGCCAAACTGTTCCCTAAGCTGGTTTCGACCACAGCTCACTCCAGACCGTGCTCATAGCACCTTAGTGTAGATTTTTCCCGAGGAGACTTAAAAGGGATATGTCCCCGTAGTCTTTTGTCCCCCTTCTGGCATCACCCCCAACACCCGAGTCGCTAAGTGCATCGCTGCAGCCCCAGGCCACGTTAATGACTTAAGCTTCCTCTGAGTTAAGCATTTCTGTTCGGAACCTGTCCACACCAGCGCATCTGTTCCACACAAGGGCAGTATTCTGGCGTGCGCCAACAACACGTCCTTTTTGCCTCAGGGGAACGGTGCATTCAGAGCCCCATCCTTCCACCTTAACAGCACACCAGCTTGACAACATCCCTGCCCGATGCAAGACTGCAAACCCTCCCTTCGGTGGGAAAATGTGTTCATTCCAAGACTGGATTAGTGGAGGCAAACGAACTCAGCCCCCCGCCCACCATGTTCGAATGCCACTCGACAGCAGAGAATATCAAATTTTCCCAAACCTCCACCCTGTTCAGATAATTACTTTGTTGTCCCAAGATCCCCGACCGAAAAGGAAGACAACAAGGACCACACTGCCCGCCCTGAGCGGAGCCGCATTCCCAATAAACTGTCACTGCTGCTGCTGTTGCTGTTGGCATCCCTTAAAAGGCCGCTTTACATGCGGACTGTTCCCAGTGCAATCAGTGAGATGTAAGAAATCACTTAATCAACCGGATATCCATTCCGGTTCAATTAAACGCCAACTCGCCAGAGATACACACGCCCGGGCCCGGACTAATGGCTCGGTGTTCATCGGCACGAAGTGAATTGATGGCGACGCGGAGCCAGCCGAACAAAAACGAAAGCACACACAAAGGACGACCGAAAAACAGGAGATTCAGAAATTAACAGAAACAAATCGCTCGGCTTGGCGAGAGTGGGGGGGTGGCAATTTCAAACGTTGATCCTGCCGCCGAACGAACGGAGGAGGCACAGCACGGAAACGGAAAAGGAGGTTTCCTGCAATGCAGCGTTTTCGTTTTCTCATCACTTACTGGAGGATACACACGGATCCGTCCCCACACACTCCCCTTTCCATCGAGCACTGGATGTCCTTATTATTTCGCCCGCTTCCTGACGAATGGATACGGCTGTTGATAACCTCTGGTGTTCTGGTTTAGCCCCGACCGGTGCAGGGCGCGGTGGCAGACAGACGTTGTCTGTTGATACTTTTCCTTCGTTTTCTTTCTCAGCCGAGGTGTAACCTCTCGCCTTTAACTCGTTCGCAATTGCCCCTCGGCCCATGTGCAGCCACTGTTCGTTTTCTTTTCGCTACAAGGGATTTCTTGGCAATTGTACTCGTCCTCCAACCCGCTCGGGCGTCGGGATGTGTATCGCGAACGGAGTAAATGTGTGTCTGTGTGTGTGTTTGGCTGAACTCCATTCAGCCGTGACGGCAATGCTCTCGACTGAGCAACACGAACGCCGGCAAGGATGCTCGGGCCCGGCCGGCATGAAAAGGATTCAGTTTGGCATGACAGAATAATTGGAATTAGGGCATCATACGAGGGAAATGCATTCAAACTTTGCTTCTGTTTTCCCATGTTTTCCATGCCTTCCATGCATGCACTCATGACTGTACGTCGTCAGAGGAGCGTGATGCTGCTGCTGTTGCTACTCCTTCTGCTGCCGGCCTGAGCTGGGCTAAGCCAACCAACCAACAATTGTGGGTTTGGGGGTGAAATTTTAAGAAGTTTGCAGCCTGCATCAGCATAAAATAATTGCAGTTATCTACTAGCTCTGGTGCGCCGTACCGTGCCCCGGACTGGACGACCGGCCGACAGACCGACCGAAAGACCTTGGCCTGTCGTTCGGCTGTGCACTCATGGAGTGGCACCCGAGCGAAATGTTGTGATGGGTCATCACTTAACTTAAATAACCCATGCAGTGTGGCTTTACGGTGTGAATTGTGAGGGGGTGCTTGCCTTCTGAATGACACTTTAATTTCGAATGTGAACAGTCGAGTGTGTGTGTGTGCCGACGCCCAGGAGCTGCCTGCTCGAAACTGTTTCCCACCGAAGGAGAGGGGCAATACCAAATTCAAATGAAGTGAGAATTCAGCACATTATGGGGATGCACTGGGGGCAACCATTTGTTTTGTATCGAAATAGGTGTGAATTGAAAACAATCATCTTGCTGCAGTTGAACCTTGTGCGGATGGCAGGGGTTTTCGGGGGATTATTTGAATCCATTCACTCAACAAATTCGAACGTCCGTCCGGTCTAGGTCCGCTTCCGGTGGCGGGAGGGATGTGTAATCACCGGAAGCCCCTCAGAATGGATGTAAATAGAGACGGGCACGCATTGTATCTTGGAGTTCCGGAATTTACTTCGTCTCGCATTGATGTGCTCATAAAATCGATCCGCTTGGGCATTGGTATTCTGTTTACCATATTCATTTGCAGTCTCTCTGGCCACCCGGAATTTGGTCTGGGTATGCCTGGCATGGGTGCTGTTTCCAGTGCTGAGTGTGCTGCATTGTTCATTGGAGCCCCAAATCGCATTCATTTCGAAGCCAGACACTCGGATGGAGCACATTTCTAGGAGAAGTAAGCGTTCTGTTTGGATTGAAGGAGGAGACGATTTAGGATGGACAACCTTTTCAGAGGCTTCCCAAGGGGACTGGGGTGTTGCAACTCATCACTTAAGCCCTACCGATGGTGCGTTGAGGGGCTATGCTAGGTGCTGAAGATTCGCAGAGGTTTTGACTCCAACAAGTGGCATCTCGTATCGCCTTCCTTGTGGAGGGTTACAGTCCGGTGTGCCCTGGTTTTTGAAATGGCCCGAGGATGGGAACATAAGCGCGTATTCCAAAGTACACACTTCAAGCATGGGATGCTACGGCTGAGGCGCTAACAAATTGTAGCACCCCAAACTGGACTTAGCTCCTAAACGTGGGAGGGACGTACCACGAGAGCGCCAAACAGAAGCATAAGACTACACACGCTTTGCTAAAGGTCCAAGAAAAAACAAAAACAAACAAAAAATTGTGGAAAGTGCTAAAGGATCGTGGTTAGGGAACCGGACAGGCTCAACAGACAACAGTCCTTGGAACTTAAAAGCTTCATGCTCTGAGGTATAGGTACGCTGTCTTCACTCAAAAAGTCGGAGGAGGAGTCTTGTTAGCAGAGCACAGAGCTTGCAAAAGGAGAAAATAGATCCTGTCCAGGCTGCAACAACCGCTTGCTCTGCTGATGCAGAGACAGAGGAGGATTTCATGGCTCCCTCTGAATACTCACTCTCTGACGGAGAGCCACAGGCAGCCTACTTTTTGAGGTAGAAAGCTAAGCTTCAGCCCATGCATGTCCTCGGCCTCCATCTTTAAAGCAGCCCATGGATGGCAAGGTTGTTCACTGCTGAAAGCATTCGATGCGACTCTGCAGCACTTCTCTTCAAATGAAAACAAAAAATTAATGCTTCCCGCAAATCATCACCTTCTGGTACAAAATTCGACAACACGATGAAAAAATATGATTTTGTCTGTTCAATAACTTGATGTGTACTAAATATTTTTCACAGATGTCATAGGAAACAAACAAACAAAAAATAAGGGCTCGTTCACAACAAATGTTCCCTTTCGAGACATTTGTATCTTGACGCTCACTTCATACCGGTATACCTGGTTAACAAACTGACTCACGTTTCGTGTGTTGTTTCACTGTCAAACGTCTTCAGTTTGGTCCATAATTAAACCATGAATCGTCTTACAAACGAACAACGCTTGCAAATTATTGAATCTTATTATCGAAATGCGTGCTCTGTTAAGAAAGTTCATCGCGCGCTTCTTCCATTTTATGGTCAGTTTAACCGACCCACTGAAGCGGCTATTCGGACCATTGTGACTAAATTTCGCACCAAATTTACATTGTTGGACATTAAACCACCAACACGCTTACGTAGAGTGCGAACTGAAGAAAATATCGCAGCTGTATCGGCCAGTCTTAATGATGGCCATCAATTATCGATTCGTCGCCGTTCGTAGCAATTGGGCCTCTGTTACTCTACAAGGTGGGCAATTTTGCGGAAGGATTTAGGTATGATGCCTTCCAAAATACAGCTGGTGCAGGAATTGAAGCCGAACGACCTACCGCAGCTTACATGGTGAATGGGCTCTTGGAAAGTTGGCCGAAGGTCCGCTTTTTTATCGAAAAATTGTGTTCAGCGACGAAGCTCATTTTTGGCTCAATGGGTACGTAAACAAGCAGAATTGTTGATTTTGGATTGAATATCAGCCAGAAGCATTGCAAGAGCTACCAATCACAGTTTGGTGCGGTTTCTGGACTGGTGGCAGCATTGGACTGTACTTCTTCAAAGATGATGCGAATCGTAACGTAACTGTGAATGGTGAGCGCTACCGTGAGATGACATCCAACTTTTTTTGCTAAAAATGAGCTTGACTTGCATGACATGTGGTTTCAACAAGACGGTGCCACACAGCACGCGCGACTTATTGAGAAACGAGTTCGGTGAACATTTTATTTCACGTTCGGGACCAGTCATGTACGATTAGACGCCCTTAGACTATTTTTGTGGGGCTGTTGTTAAAGCTCATGTCTATACAGACAAGCCCGCTTCAGTTGACGCATTGGAAGACAACATTGAAGCATTTGTTCGTGAGATACCCGCCGAAATGTTGGAAAGAGTATGCCAAAATAGGACTAAGCGGACGGACCATTTGAGGCGCAGTCAAGGTCAACATTTGCATGAAATAATCTTCAAACATTAAATAATATGGACCGTACTTCTTCTTCTTCTTTGTGTGGCGCTACAGTCCGGGGTGGACCTGGGACTCAACCAACATGTCTCTCCAACTAGCGCGATCCCTGGCTAGCTGTCTCCAGTTTCGTACACCAAGTTGGTTGAGGGCCTTCTCCACTTGGGTGCGCCACCTTAAACGCGGGCGTCCTCTGTTGCGTTACCCGACAGGTTCGGATTCGAAGATTCTTCGGGCCGGAGCTGTGGTGTCCATACGCTCTACATGACCTAGCCACCGTAGGCGTTGGATCCGTAGACGCCTAACTAGGCTCATGTCGCTGTACAGCCCATACAGTTCGTGATTGAATCTTCTCCTCCAGAACCCGTCAACACAAACAGGACCAAGGATCGTACGCAGAACTTTTCTCTCAAAGAGACCAAGGACTTCTTCATCCGCTCTCGAGATTGTCCATGCCTCCGCGCCGTATAGCAGGACTGGGATGATCAGTGTCTTGTATAGAGTCAGCTTGGTTCTTCGAGAGAGGGCTCTATTACTCAATTGCCTCTTGAGCCCTGTTATCCTGCGCTTGATCTCGGTACTGATGTTATTTGTGCAGTTTACTCCGGAGACGAGGTAAGTGAAGTCCTTGACTACCTCGTAGTTATAGCTGCCCATTGTGACGCTCTGGCCAAGACGTCGATGTCTTTTTTTGAGGACAGCATATACTTCGTTGTGCCCTCATTCACCGCCAGACATATTTGAGCCGCTTCCGTCTCAATGTTAGCAAAATCCTCACTGACGGCTCGCTGAGTTCTGCCAATCACGTCAATGTCATCGGCGTATGCTTACAATTGCACGAACTTCTGGAAGATCGTGCCTCTAGTGTTGGCGTGTGAGTTTCGCGCGATCTTCTCCAGGACGATGTTAAAGCAATCACATGACAGCGCGTCGCCGTACTATCGATTCAAATAAAGATTTCATGCATTTTTCTGAAAAACTTTCCTCTAGTTCTTAAAAAATCAGCCTTACATTGGATCGCCGGTTGAAGATCGGCTGCTGTTGGTAACAAAGATGTCTGGTGTTAAAGGAAACACACTCATTTCATCCTTCGTCATCGTGTAGTAGGATAAGCGAAGGATGTTGACAGCTACATAGTCAGCAGATGGTTCGATCTAAATGAACTCATTTTGATGCGCTGCTGGTACCGGAATCGTTTTTAGAACCTCAAGGCTATCAATTGATATTGGAGGGATTCTAATGTCAAAGATGACATTTCGATTTGTTATACTTCCCTTGACTGTCGATAGGGAGACCGTTTGGTTGTCGGTATCGTCAACTGTGGAGGTCAGTGGTGTCGAATTAATGACACTTGTCCGTAAAGCTGATCTGGCGTTACGATCAGCGAATTCAATTTAGAATGATGAAGATCAGCTAACACATCAAGTAGAGAGTCCTGATCTTGTTGAAAACTTAGCATGGCCAGGGTGGCGTGTGTTGAAAGAGTGAGAAAGTCTTGTGTAGCAGCGTTCACTTCGTTAGCAGTCTTGACACTTGTTGATAAGAGCTCTAGGTTGTGTTGGAACACGTTCAGTTGATGCTTCGCTGCTTCGATGTTGGTGGTGGCTTCAGTGATCAGTGTTTGGTTTTAGAGGAGCAGATGGTTTGGAGGGTTTCGATGACGCCTTCGTATTGGTCGGCAAACTCTTGGTCTAAGATTCCGAACTCCTTTTTCTTGCCACCGTCCCAACGAAGTCGAATGGTGATCTTTCTTCTTCGTTGTTATATCGAATGGTCGCCAGCTGATGATTGAATTGGCTCACAATATCAGCGCAATGGTCGATTCTCTTCGGTCTCATGTCTGGACTTCATTTGTTACAAAATCCCGTCTAAAAGCTTTTCAAGCCAAGTGCATTTCCTGCCAGCAGTTCTTTCGATCGTAATATACTACCAGCTTCCTGTGACTCTGGGGCCGTGTTGGTTACAGTCTTCGCCACACTGCCAATATCCAAGAAAAACATGGAAATCACCATAAACACGAGATGCTAGCACGTCGAAAACCCCTTCATTCTGCACGCAAAAAAAAGCCACTGCAACAGCCGAGTGTAACGTCCCATGACCTATTCCCCCCGCAGGGCTTAATAAAAAACCGCTACGGCAGTAATAATCTCCATAATGTATAGAGCTTCATTAGGAGCAGCAAATTAGCATCATTACGCCTATCCGCTTGGATTGCACTCGTCCCGGCCCCGCTCCGTCATCCGTCCCTCAGGAGGAGGCAATTAAGGGCTTGATTTCAGCGACCGCTCATCAGCGAACAGAGCGGGGCGAATCTTCCAAATCACAGCCACGAATAATCGTCACAGCCGCACGGAGTTACGTCCGCCAAAGACACGGCCGCGACCAGCGGGAATATAAATTTTATTAGAATTTCAAAATGGCCCCAGCCCTCCTCAGCCCCCGGCTTGTGCTGCGGCAATTTAGTAATTAAGGGAACATTTTTCCTCACCATCTCTCCCGTCATTAGGTGGCGCAACAACGGCACGGCACGACACCGGCACACGCTTAGCCAGCGCCGCAAAGGAGCATCCTGGTCGGAGGGAATTTAATTCAATACGCAACTTTGGGCGCATAACTCATCCCTCGATTCGCACCCGTTCGCCGGGGCATTAGGCGGTAATTAATATGAAAGCCTTGCTCGACCACAATAAATGAGTCCTTGGGGGATAGGCCTACTCACTCACAGCATCCGGGGAGCGCGCTCCACAGCTCCACGGCTCCGCACCACACAGTCAACCGCCAGGGGGTGTGAAGGACGACGAGTAGCTTAATGAATTCAAAGTATCTGCGGTCTGTACAGCTGTTAATATCGCCCGGCCTGCCCCCGTTCTCGCATAAATTGCCACAAGCGCTACCAGCCAGCGTTCATTCAAAACATATTATCCGTGATGTATTCAAATTAATTTCAAGAGGGATCCTTTCTGGGCGTGTCCTTCGTGCCGGCTTGGCGCTGTGGCGTCGCCGGTGGCCGTGGTGGTTGTTAAGCAATTTCTTCTCGAGCGAAAAAAAAATGCAAACAACCGAGAAGAAGCGGCCGCTTGCAACCCCTCGTCGCACTCATCACACGGTTAATTAGAAAATTGGAAACCTGCCAGCACTCTGAAGCCGAACCACTGCGGGCCTGCCTAAGCGCGGCAGCCTGTGTAAATCGAACACATGTTGGCGCAGGATGCCGGGCGGTGGCGCGCCGATGCTACAGCTACATGTGTAGGTGCCAAATGGCTTGACGATGATTAAGCATCTCATAATTCACCGCCACTAGGTGGCCGGGCGCTCAGAACGAGCCTCCAAGGGGGCAGTGAGTGCAGAGTGTGGGGGGAGAGCGAAAACATTTCGGTAACTAGGTGAACACAGTGTTGTGACAGCGGACGGCCGCCCGGTCAGCGGAAGCCACCGGGGACTGCAGGAAAAAATGGAAAGTAAAAAAAGTCTCGACCTCGGGTGCCACGGAACATGGAGGGGGCCTGACATCTTGATATGTACACTGCATCCGTCACCGAATGGCTCGATGGGCTGGACCCCAGTCCCCCCAATCCACTCGGTGTCATGTTGTTGAAGATGGTAAGTCCGATAGCGGCGAAGCGAGGACTTGGAAATTTGGTACGCCTCCCAGGGGGTGGTGGTGGTTGTTCCACGGGTGGGAGGTGACCGGGGTTCGTCAGCGGATGCCGATATGCAAGCATTTTTCAATTTCGACAGGTCGTCCCATCGTGGCTGGTGGCAGAGGGATGCGGGTCGTCACCTCTTTTGGAATTCAACGTGTTCCAGCTCACCGGGGGTGACACTGGCAGGAAGCACTTTAAGAGTCGGTCTTTAATGCCGTTATCTGGATCTGGGGAATGAGGGCGATTGTGGGGTGGATGGGAGCGATGAGGAACTCGGTGCCTGTCACAATATTCAGGCAAATTCTTACCTTTTCTACCAACTTTTTGATCACCCGTGATAGACAATCCAACGACCCCATTGAATGCTAAATTGGCACAGTTTTACATTATTTGTGCGCCATCCACAAGAAAAGCAAGCCTATCTCGTGCAACAAATACTCTAGTTCTAGCTCACGTCTAAAGCCGTTCTGCACCGCCCTACTCGGCATGCACCAGTGCGGCTTCCGGATCGACCATAGACCAAGTCTTCACGCTAAGGCAGATCCTTGAGAAGATCAACGAGTTTCAAAGCGATACTCACCATCTTTTCTTTGATTTTAAGGCCGCATGCGACAGCATTCATCGCCAGGAATTATTGGAAGCGATGGGTGGATGCGAGATCCCGGGAAAAAAATGATCCGGTTCTGTCGCACCATGCCCTTCGGAACCTGCACTGGATTTTGACGACGATACCCTTCAATCTAGTGTTGGAGGAGATCGTGCGCCGGACTGCTGTAAACATAGAAGGCACTATCTTCTGCAAGCCAGTCCAGCTGTTGGGATACGCAGATGACATCGCCAAACAACATACCGCGGTCCACGTCCGCCATTCACGGCAATTGAAGAACAGGCAAAGTGAGCTGGTCAAGGTCAATAAGGACGAAATATATGCTCTCGAGCAAGAAGCGATCCTCCGCGCGCCGTCTTGGGCCAAAACGTCACAATGGGCAGCTACAACTTTGAGGTAGTAAAGGAGTTTGTCGGTTTCGAGGCACAAGTGAGCTCCGCGTGGACAATAACTGGGCTCGAAACTACTGACGCGAAGGACCACAATCATGCTCCACAAGGTCCTCCACAAGACCACCGAAAGCTAAGCAAGACTGCTGAGCTGATTCTCGTCGCTTTCGAAAGAAGGATTCTACGTCGCCTATACAGTCCCATCAAGAAGGCAAATGGAGGAGCAGACACAACCGCGTATTCCACGAGCTGTACCAGGATGTGGTCCGGAAGGCAAAAAAACCGTCGACTACACTGGCTCAACTACCAGCAAAGAGGCTCTTCGAATTCGAGCCTCCTGCTGTTGTAAACACGGAAAGCCGATAAATTCACAAGACCGAACCTCCGGTAAAGAGACCAAGTCATCGAAGATGTAAGACAGCTTGGTCTTGATGGCTGGAAGCAGCGTGCCCAGGATCGCCACCGATGGAAGGCAGCAACTGCTCAGGCTTGGACCCTTTTTGGGTAGCTGGCCGGATGAACTGCCGAATTTTTTATTTTTTCATATTTTTAAGCTCGACAGGAACCCTTGCAATTA
The DNA here is from genome assembly GCA_916610145.1 of Eristalis arbustorum. Taxonomy (NCBI): domain Eukaryota; kingdom Metazoa; phylum Arthropoda; class Insecta; order Diptera; family Syrphidae; genus Eristalis; species Eristalis arbustorum. The sequence continues at coordinate 32,167,572 of OU744319.1, read as the reverse complement.
TTGCTCGAATAACAGAGCTCAGGAATCGATTACAAACAACTTTGAACATCTCTTCTGAGCTTGGTCCATCTGAGCATGAGGCCACCGAATTGTGTATTTTCTCGAACGTCTGTGGTTCCCTCAATGGTTCCTTTATTTGATTCAGTCAAACCCAAGTAAAACTAGTGAGTTTTCTTGCAAAGCAATCCCTCGAATCACCGCCCTTTATTAGGTCGCTCAACAGGGTTCGGATGGCCATCGAGCAATGGGTTCAATGTTCAGTCTCTCTTCGGTTAGCTTTCGACATGGCTCGACGAGAAATCACCTGGAAGCCTTGCGCTCAATGGCGAGGACAGCAACTCCTTGCGGCGGAGTGTATTAGCACCACTACTCTTTAACTTTGCCATTGACCTTGTTTTAGATCGCAGCAAGAATGACGATTGTGGTGGCCCGTGGCGTTGTGCGTCGACCTCGACGTTGGTTCGATTTCTGCTCTGGGCGACAAAAACACGGTCCCACCTCTTTCGAGTCACTGACAATGCTCCAAGAGTATTTTCTGTCTAGAAAAGGCTTCTCAAACTTGACCGCTAGAAGTCAGCATAAAACTGTGAGTCTCTTCCACTCGTGAGAGAACAATAGCACGCACAACAGGGTTGCTGAACAGCTAGGACCTGGCTCTCTACGAGGTGATGCGCCACCCAAAAAGAAAAAAGAAGGAACGACGCTTCCAAAGGTGTTCAATGGTCCCTTAAACTCCTTGACTTAAACGACGGCGATATGTCCACGATCACACATGTCAGGCGGCGTTTCAAGGCTCCTATAGTAGGCAACAAGTCGTGGGCTTTTTTGTTTGTTTTTTGCAGAAATTGTCACTTGCGTATGAACACAAAGAGTCTCCCTGTACCGCTCAGAAGGTCTTTTGCCGCCGGCATCAAGTGTAGAAGACCACTGGTAATGCTGTCAAGACGCCATCAGAAAAGCCGCAGCTAATGTACTTCGTTCACCTCAGCCGCAACAAGAAACTACGTCAATAGCCTGCTTGGTCAATATCAGTGTAGGTGCAGGCGGCGTCACGTTAAGGCGCAGATTTTAAAGCAACCAGGGGCTTCAAGTCGACACCGACGTGATGAGAGCTATGTAGCGCCTAGAGAGCTATTACAGGATCTTGGCATCAAAACACATTCGTCCGTGCAGGACAACGATTGGGAACGCCCGTTGATCCATCAAGGGCAGTAAGGATTTTACCGAGGCCTTTGTTGTCAAAGAAGGCGTTAGACAAGGCGCGGCACTGTTCTTTTTATCCTCGAGGAGATCAACGACAGACGTCAACGCTGGAGGTACGATCTTCCACGAGTATGTGCAATTGCTCGCATGTGCCGATGACATTGACATCATTGGTAGAACTCAACGGGCTGTTAGTGGGGATAAGTTAGGACTTGCGGTGAATGACGGTAAGTCCACCAACACCGACATCTTGGACAAACTGGCAAAGTGGACACATGCGGCTTGGATGTGGCTAAGGTTTCTGGCAGTCGAGGATCTGCAATAAACTCCGGAACTGACATCACCTCGGAGATAAAACGAAGGGTAACCATGGCTGCGTATTTCAATCTAGGCGGCAGTTGAAAAATAAAGAGAAACCAACCAAAACCTTGATAGCCCCAGTCCTGCTGTCGCTGGCGCCGAAGCATGGGCAGTGTCAAATAAGGACGAAGAGATGCTTGGTCACTTCGAGAGGAAAATCCTTCGAATTATATAGGGTACCGTTTGCGAAGAAGGAGTCTGAGAGGAGAGAGGCTTAACGACGAACTGTGCGACGACGTTGGCCTAGTCAAACGATTTTGATTGCCTCGTCTCAGATGGCTAAGTCATGTAGATAGACTGAATGGCTTAAAAAGGCCCTAGAGGCCAACCCTGAGGCACTACGTGGTAGAGAAAGTTCGAAACCGGAGGCAGGCGCCTCTGCACAAGACTGTGCTAGACTGAGGTCAGACTCGGGCGACAGCCAAGGCAAAAGCCACGCATCTGGTCCACAGTCCCCTGCTCCGACTCGTCAACCCACAAACATAAGCACACATGCTTCGCGTAGTCCATGTCTTCCAGATGCATTGTAAAGGCCAGTCCAGTCCTTAAAGGAGATCGAATCACGTCATCCCCCAGATGAATCAGTCATTCCGGATCAAGAACTGCTATCAACGTAGCCCATTACTTCGACAAACAATGTAAATGTTGATATCGAGCTAATTGTTGTCTAGTCGACACGAAAAGGGTCTTCGTTTGAATGAGATTATTTTTTGCGATACACAAACTTGCTACTGATTCGCCATTCAAACAGGCACTCAGCCCCATTTGTGGCCGCTTAATGACGCCTATTTGCAGGGACCTCGAATCCAGTTTAATTTGAATTTTAAATATGAATCTCACGGCACCTCGCCCTCGACGGGGAGAAAGCAAATTGCTTAATTCATGCAAATTGATAAGCTAACAGCAGTGGGCCGGGCGGATGGGAGATCTGCTTTGCATTTGTTTGGGAGACTGTTAACCTCTTTCTGGGTCGAAGTGGACACTTCTGGTGCGGGAAATGATGCATGGCGGGGATGATGGACAAAGGCTGCAATGTCTAGTGGAATTTCGTGTCTCACAAGAGGGAGATGAGAATGTGCGACGTCTACTGAGGGCAGCGCTTATTTGGATGGGGATTAGTTGTTGTTCGAGGCGGACTTAGGCACAGAGTCTTGAGCTTTAAGTCTTTAAGCGAATGCTTTATAACAACCCACATCAAGGCTTAGTTCACGCACATCAGCCTGATTTGCCCCGACAGAGAAGATATCTGGGATGACTTCCATGATCTCCCAGAAAGAACATGCGATCGATGCCACAGCTACGGCAACAAGATCGTTTTAATGGATTAGACACAGCCATCGGTAAACACAGCCTGCACGACAACCCATCTGGAAACGGACTCAGACTGGTGGAGTGTACCCTCCCTGTGATGAGCACCTGGTTCCCACACCTCAACATCCCTACGGGAACCTGGGGGTCACCTGATCAATGTTGCGATCGACGTAAGACACGCCTCAGATATTCTCGATTTCCGACTGTTCCGAAGAGCCAACCATTCCCTTGTTGTAGCCAAGGTAAGGATGAGGATGTCGGGAGAAGTACGGCGACGAGACAGGACACTACGGTTTGACGTCGGAGAACTACACTCGCAATCGATCGCGAGGAGATTTTCCGATCGAATCTCCCTGAAACTCCACGAAATATCGACGCCGCCTGAACATACAATAAACGATGGAAGGAAATCAAACGAGCTGCCACTGATGTGCGACAATGCCTGGATTTGACGACCAGTGCAGGCAAGCACATGCAGCCAAACGCAAAGCCTACAGGGCAACGCTGCATCGAACAACGTGGGCTGTTCGTGAGCTCTACGAACAGAAGAGAAAAGAAGAGAACTGACTTCCTCAGGAGGAAGAAATAGCAGGAGAAGCGCTCGGTTGGGGAGATGGAGTGGTGTTACAACAGGAAGAAGGTCTGAAGGTTTTACCAAAGCATCCGGAGAGTAGAGAGCTCGGACCGAAGCCTCCAGGGACGGAAATGGACAAATAGTAGGAGAATCGCAGCCGATGCTTAGAATTTGGGAAAACCACTTGAGCAGACTGTTAAACGGCAATGATGACATAAATTCCGCTGTTGGGCAGAATGAAGAGGGGGATGATGAAGAATTCCGTCCACCCGACGTAGACGAGGTCAAGATAGCGACACCTAGAATGAAGTCTAACAAAGCTGTTGGAGCAGAACTGTATAAAGCAGATGGAGATGATATGGTTGGGCGCACGAGCCAGTTCATCTTCAAGATATGGTCTGAGGAAAGCATGTCCAATGAGTGGAATCTCGGCGTCGCTTTCCTGGTCTACAAGAAAGGAGACCCCTTTAACTACGCCAACTATAGAGGGATAAGACTCCTTACAAGACCCTCTCTGCCGTTTTGTGTGAACGCCTGAAACCATTCGTTGACAATCTTTATAAATGTGGTTTCAGGGCGAGGAAGTGCACCATCGATCAAATCTTCACACTGAGACAGATCCCGAAAGACTCAAGAGAAGCAGATCGACACCCACCATCAGTTCGTCGATTTCAAGGCGTGCATAGAGACGAGCTATGCAGCGCCATGTCCATTTTTGACATTTCTGCCAAGCTCATCAGGCTGTGCAGGATGCCAACTGAGAGCTCTCGCTGCTCTTCCAAATATGGTAACGAACTCGCTGAGACCTTCAATGTGCAAAAGGATCTTAGGCAAGGCAACATTCTGTCATGTGATTTCCTCAAGATCCTACTTGAGAAGATCGTGCGAAACTCAAACGTGAGGCACTGACGAGATTTACGTGGTTGGACGAACGCGGCGATCCGTCAATGCGGGGTTTGCTAGCTTAGAAGCACAGGCTGCCAAAATGGGCCCGGCGGTAAACGAGAGAAAAACAACAAAGTACATTCATCACGGAAGGACGCACAACATCGACGTCTCGGACGGAGCGTCATAATGGGCAGCAGAAACTTTGAGGTATCTGCAGTAAGCACGGACAATAACACCAGCACCCAGATGAAGCGCAGAATTAACATCGCCAACCGCTGCTTCTTTGGGCTCAAGAGGCAATTGAGTGACAGAGCCCTCTCTCGAAGGAGCAAGTTGAATCTGATCATCCCCGTCCTGCTCTATGGCATGGACGCTGTTGAAAGCGGATGAAGGAGTTCTTGGTCGTTTTGGGAGAAAAGTTCTGCATGCTATCTTCGGTCCTGTTTGTCTTGATGGCGTCTGCAGGACAAGATTCCATCGCGCACTGCACAGGGGTATGCATCTAGTGAAGCGTCTTTGGATCCAACGCTTAAGATGGCGGAATCATGTAGAGCATATGGACACCACAACTCTGGCTGGAAGAGTCATCGATTCCGAGCCATTGGGAGGAGCAACATAGGACGTGCTCGAACGAGTTGGCGCACACAAGTGGAAAAGGACCTCAACCAACTTGGAGTGCGAAATTGAAGGCAGCTGGCTAAGGATCGTGACAGCTGGAGAGGATTGTTGAATGAGGCCCAGGTCCACCCCGGACTGTAGCGCCAAAAGAAGAAGAAGAAGGATAGTGGCAACCAAGCCGCACGAAGGCTACGATATTTATCCCCATCCACCTCTGACTCACGTCCGGAACCACTTTAAGATTATCCTCGAAATCATGCAAGAAAACTGTTGAGTTCTCAACGACCGCCGTATGATCCGCTGTCGATAAGCCGACAACACCGGCGATAACCCCCTAAGCACCCACCACCCAGTTTATAGCTGCAAACGAGCGCTTCCTCCGGCTCAAGTCATTCAGACACTCAACGATTTGCAAGTAATTCACTCATCCAAGCCCCCGGACAGGTTCCAGTCATAAACCCTCGTAATAGTTTGACTGTCATTTGAAACTCTTTCAAATTTCAGATCTCCCCCGGGACGCGTCCGAGTCATCGCCGAAGCTCCGCGAAACATCATTCGACTGCCCATCCTCACTGACATTGTTTCCAGACGAGCCCCAGTGCCCACCACTGGTTTACGGACTTGCCTTCCATAATTAATGACCCTGACGTGCCAACCCCCTTGCCCCCTTCCACCCGCAAAACAGACAAACTGGCAAGTAGCTTACGGCTCCATAAACCTGATGACATGATAAACCGAATTACTATCATTTAACGGTCATCAAATTCAATTCAGCAGCTGACGGGAATGCGAAATGTGTGTGTGCGCTCCGGCGACGGATGCGGAAGCGAAACCGAAGACGGACCCGATGCCGATGCCGATGCCGATGCCGAGGCAGTAATATTTTTCACTGCCTTGCGCTCACTCCACGACTGGCTACGTTCGTCATCGGCGTATTCATCACCTTAAGCGCCGTAATCATTCGCACGTAAACAATTGCCCATGCGGCGGCGGAGGGGGCGGTCGGTACCCACCCAACGGGCGTCGTAACTCGGTGCAACTTGCCATGTTTATGGGGCTTATCTTCACACTATTGCCCTGAATATTTCACCGAGGCACGTCCGTGTCCATGTCTCCGTCCGGCGGGGGCCGTGCGGGTTGGTGTGGGCTCACCGCCTGACCGATATTTAGATGGGTTCATCACCCCTTTTGCGGCGAAGTTAACGGCCACGTTTTTGTCCACCGCACGTCGGCCTTCATTGGCCCGGTCACCGGTTCGGGGATGGGCACACACTGCCGTGTTTAGCTGCCCCGTCCTGCGGCCGTCCACCTGCCATGGACGGCAGAGCTCCGCCGTGTTTTGATGCGGTTTTTCGGGGGCTTTCGGAACACGTCGCTGCCGACGCGAGTGTGACGAGGTGTCGTGGTGGCGGTTACTGCTACGGACTCATGTCTGGCCATCGCCCGCACGCACACACACTAAGATCGGTGGCAGGTATCTACAAGCCCGATTAGTCGTTCGCACAAAAACGCAAGCAAAGAGGACGCGAAATCTGCTCGGTGCGCGTGGCGGTGGTCCTTAACTCGCTGCGAGCTTAATTACTCCGCAGGGAACTGTGGAAATAATATTGGCACTTCGTGCATGTAGGCACGGGTGGAGTGGACGGAGCGAGCTGCCAATGACAGCCATTTACGGAGGCGCCACACCATCGACGCCGACGACGACGATGATGATGATGACTTCTCGCTCCGCGATTCGAGAGCGATCGCTTTACACTCCCCGACCGCCACCACCTACCACCGCCCAGGAGCAGAGGCTGGAGCGCTGCCGCAAGGCAGAAGGGCTAAAAGGCGCGAAACATGCGAGAAAATTGTTATTTTGCGTGGAAATGACTGCTGCCATTAGCAGTGGTTAAATGCCGCACATTACACACACATACGGCTGCTGAGCACACGGGAGTGAAGCGGGGTGGCTTGCACGCCTAAGGTGGATGGGTCGCTTCTATTCGCGGTTAGACAACGACGCGAGAACGCACAGAGGTGGTGGGAGGACGCCATTCAATTGGATTGATGGGCGGGAACATATCACGGTGATATTTTGCAAAGTGCAGACCATTAAGGGGCCTCGTCCCGGGGGACCGGGTGGCGACGAAGACGACGGCAGAGACCACCCGCCGTCGCTGCCTGATGGGTTCGGTTTTGCCCGATTCACATGCTAAATTGGGTAAGAAACGAGTTGTGTGAGGGCGGCTGCTGCCGAGTACACACAGCACACACAGCACACACATTCACGCACCGCAGCGAACAGCGGGATAGTTGAGCGAAGGAGTCACAGGATATCCATCAAGGACACGTTCTTCGGGGGCGGCTGGTGGGCGGGGTGCGCTAGGCTGGTGAATGTCATAATATTGCTATGTCGGGTGAAATATTAAAACATTTTAAGGACCCGTTCCAAGCGGCAATAATGTATCCGTCGTTGGATGGCCATGAAATGGATATGAAGCTGCCATCCGTGAGATTATGTCCTTCTGGTGGGTGTTGCCATATGCGTCAGTGTGATGCTCGTTTGGGAAGACCTTCAATATGATGGAGGAGGACAACACAGCCGAGGACTGATTGCTGATGCGCGGGTTAACGACCGTTCTACGTGACTGCGCGCGTGTCTGTGTGTGCATGTGATCTAGGAGGACGAGATTTCATGCGAACGTGTGGCAGGAGAGAATTGTGCTCGTTTCTGGCTGCCTGCTGTCGAGTGTCGGATGAGAATGGAATTTCTGTTGCTTGTCTGATGGGGAAACGAAACGCTTCGCGGAAGGAACTTAATTTTGTATCGGGCTGGGGATCGTATTGACGGCAATCATAATCGGCAGCAGTTTCCCCGGGACAGTTGAAGATGACCTTCGAATAGAATTTGAGATGGGTGGAGGTGGCAGGTGGCAGATGAGATTGACAGTAGCAGTAAAAACGTTATTGGCGATTGGAATGACGTGAAACACGCTGCCACGCTTGACGGGTGCTGTCTTGTGGCAGCTGATTATGTTGGTTCCTCGAAAGCTGCTCAACAATCTTTCAATAATAATATGAGTGGCGTTACAGCCCGTAGCGGGCCAGGGCCGTAGCTAATCACTCTTGTTGTGCGTGCTACAGACGTACAGTTTCATGTCGACTCCGAACGGCCAAGTTTGAGAAGCTTTTTCTAGACAAGAAAAACTCGCTGAGCATGTTAAGTGACTCCAAGGAGGTTGGGCTGTGAACATTATTTTTGTCGCACAGAGCAGACCTCGAACCAAGGACGTCGCGCACATATCCACAACACCACGGACCCCCACACACACAATCTTTTGCCCTGCTGGTCTATTTCGAGGGTAGGTTGTGAGGGCACACCTTAGATATGTTTAATTCAGATTGTTGAGCACTTCTGAGAGCACACGCTTGGTGCCTGTCGGTCAGGCGGTTATGACTAGCGAAAGAGGGTCTGCATTAAAGTCACTTAAAGTCACAGTACGGTATGTAGTGACCGGTGTTACCACAGGGACTCAATAGAGTCAAAGGGACTCATTTTTTTAGCCAGACTCGGGGACACATAATTCTCAGACTTGACTCATTTTTTTCATGAACAAAATCATTCAAACACCTAATGTTATTTTATTTCACATTTCCACTTTCATAACTTTGCAATATGTGAAAAATGTACTGCACCCAGGAATTGCTCTAGAATGACTTCGCTGCAGGAAAGGAATGCGGTCGTATCTTCACGGATGGCTCCAAAATCATTGAAGGCGCCGGCGATTGTGCTTTCGGGCTGTACTTAAGGACTAACCCAACCTTTTAACCATTTCCAAGATAGTTCAAGAATGCAGGAGAGCCAAGGATCAGAGAAAATTTCTCAGGATCTGAACGTGCGCTCGGACTTCCTGTGTCAGTGGTTAGTGCCTCTATTGACGGTTGCGCCTCTCGAGAGCGCATTCGGAGATGGCGTAACTCTTCAGGATGTAGACAGATCAAGAGTTTGCTCCCAAACGGCTGTAAGAAAAGCAGACGACTTACCTGCGTAATAACGCACCACTACGCCTTTGCCAAACACTTAGGTTAGGTAAGGCTATTGGGTTGCCAGCGATATTGCCAGAACATTAAGACCATTACAGGTCCATTGTGCTACTCAGTGCTGTTGTCATATGGTAATGGGACCAGATTTAAAAACCGGATAAAAGCATTTTAGCTCTGCTTTTATTGTGATTCGAACGGAAGAACCAACTTACTAAGAGCAGGTACTCAAAACTGTGCCATCCACCCATAATGTGTTTGGTTTAAGCGACGATGACGCCGGCGACGCCTGTGGAGGCGACGACGACACGGCAGAGCACTTCTTCAGTCACTGTCCCGAATTTGTTAGGATGGGGTGGCAGGTCTTCAGCGCTGATGTGGTGAGAGCTGATTCTGTAGGCCCTCCATCCCAGAATCGCCTGCTGGTCTTTCGAAAGAATCATAAGTTACTGCCTGGTTGTACAATGGATCAGTCTTGAGTGAAACATACTAGTTTCATTGTTCACATAAGTAGGCATTGCGTTCTTTGTTGGGACTCATTTATTTTCAAAATTACTCATTTTTTAAGTTTCTGGAACTCAAAGATAACTTAACTTGTGGTAACACTGGTAGTGACAACTAATATAACAAACGGCATTCGATTTGATGTTTCTCCTTTAGCTGAGCTGGGCCATGGTCAACATGCCTCTCCAACTAGGGAGTTTTTGAACTATGTGCCTCCAGTTAAGCACATCCTGCTGGTGAAGTCTGGGTTTTCCTCAAACTTTGAGCCTTGCGGACCACCAGACCCTCCAGACTTTGAATCTCAGCGAAGCCCTAGTAACGTACAACTGTTGTGGAATGATTAGAATAAGAATGCTTGAGAGGGGTAAAAAGGGATCGACTGATAACTGACGCCTTAGATGGGTCTGTTGTGATTTCTGCCATTTAGAGCCGTAGAAGAAAAACTGAGTTAATGATGAACCTTAGAAACAGCGCCAGCATAGGCCAGCTAAATCGCTCCACTACAAGCACCAACTGGTTCCAGTGCTAGGAGAAGTCAATCCACGTGGTATTACAATGGGCCGCCTCTGGCCTAAGTCTGACTACCCTTAGCAGTCAACCACTACAACCTACGCTGCAAAATTTAAAGCGAATAAGTCAAGCAAACAATTTTGGAAGGCCATAAAAGAAGTTGGGATTTGTTCTGAAAAATCTGACATCCCAGAGGATGTAGATTTAGATGAACTAAATAAAAAATTTACAGGCGGCGCATCTCCAAAAACGCATAAAACTGATTTCAATTTCTTCCCTTGCAACACCACTTCACCCGCTTCCTTTTTCTCTTTACAATGTGTCGATTTTACTTGCGTAGGAAATGCGATCTTATCTATTAAGTCTAACGCGGTAGGACTTGATGGTATAAGCCCCAAATTTATAAAAATAATGTTGCCTGTCATTTGTAAGCACATCACACACATTTTCAATACAATAATAACAACAGGTGTGTTTCCTCTTAAATGGAAAGTTGCTAAAATTCTCCCTCTTCCCAAGTCAAATAGCACGGACTTTAGACCGATTGCTATCCTCCCATTCTTAAGTAAAGTTCTCGAAAAAATAATAAGTAAGCAAATAACAGCATACTTAGATAAAGAGAAATTGGTGACGAAGTTACAATCAGGATTTCGCAGCAAGCACAACTGCATTTCTGCGCTTCTAAAAGTATCCGACGACATACGATCTGGACTCGATATTGATATGATGTCTGTGATTGTCTTTCTGGACTTTTCAAAAGCTTTTGACTCTGTTGATCATTCTATTTTATTTCACAAGTTGAAGTCACAATTTTTCTTTGATGAATCCATTTGTAGACTCGTGGCGTCATATCTTGATGGAAGAACTCAGATGGTAGTTAATGGTAATAAGTATTCAAAAAGCTTACCCGTGCTCACAGGCGTACCCCAAGGATCTGTTTTAGGCCCACTCCTGTTTGTTTTATTCATAAACGATATCTCTCAAAGCATAAAACACTGCGAGCATCATATATACGCTGATGATGTCCAGCTTTATAAAGTTTTCAAACTCTCCACTCAGGCAAGCGCACTTCGTGATCTCAATACAGATCTAAACTCCTTATTTATTTGGTCACAAATGAATCATTTATCCCTGAATCCTTCCAAAACAAAGGCTCTCCAAATAAACAGAGGAAATCTGTGCAATGCCGTTGACCCAGTTTGTATTAACAACAGCACTATCGAATATGTCTCTAAAATAAAAAATCTTGGAATCATCTTTAACGAACATCTTAGCTGGAAAGACCATATAAATGGTATCGTTCGCAAAATCTATTGTGTGTTACGAGGTCTCAGTCCAACCAAACCTTTTTTATCCGTTGAAGTCAAACTAAAGCTTATAAAGTCATTCGTAGTTCCTCTCATATTATACGGCTGTGAAATTTTCTCAAACATGGACTTTGAATGTTCTCACAAGTTAAACGTGGCTTTCAACAATTGTGCACGATATATTTTCAATCTAGATCGGTACGCCCACGTTTCAGATTTCGCTAAAAGAATTATTGGCTGCTCACTTAATGTATTTCTTAAATATCGTACAGTTGTTGCTTTACATAAAATAATAAACCGTCAGGCACCAGAATATTTATACACAAAATTACAATTTGAGCGTTCTCAAAGAACATTGAATTTAATACCACCTAAACATAAGTTTTTGAACACCGAAAGGCAATTTTTTGTTAGCGCAATTCATTTATGGAATGCACTCCCTCCGGAAATTAAAAGGGTAGGTACAGGGAACTATTTTGGGAAAAAACTTTTTGAATTTTATAAAACGAATTAATCACCACTAAATCACAATGATTGTAGTATTTGCTTTCTATTTTCTTACTTTCTCTATCCTCATCTTTCTCTTCTTCTTAATTTTTCTCCTTTCCCCCTCTTCATTTCCTTTCCTTATCATTCCTAAGAATTAAGTTAGGTTAAGAAAATAAAAATTTGTTATTTTAAGAAAAAAATCATTCCTGTACAAACTTATAAGTTTACGCTTAATTGTGCAGAGTTACATGAATAAATACATGAAATACCGCTAAAAATGAATAACATACACTGAAATGACGTACAATGACAGTAGCTTTCCAACGCATGTTCCAGTGGAATGATACAAGGAACGCCATCTAGACCCAATAACAATAATAAAACATGCAGCGGCATAGTATACAAACTTGGAATCATGCTTAAGATATATGCATACGTCTGATTACTTAAAAATCCGTAGAAGCTTCTGCAAGCCGACATGATCCATTTAGTCTCCAGGCCGCATTTGACTGGTTCTTGGTGGATTCTACGATTAGCGGTGTCATGCAATATACTCTAGTCTCACAGTGCGATGCCCACTTGTGAGCACGATCGACGTTCTTCTCAGAATGGATGATCACACAACCCACAAATGAAAAGCCAAGGCCTGGCTACTTTGTAAAGTGAACACGATCGCTTAGAGGAACAATTGTGTTCACTTTTGACAACTGAGTGGTGATCATGATCATGATGATGTGCGCCTCATTTGTTCATCGTGCGGGGATCTACTTCCGGTGCTTCTAAAGTATGCGATGAGGCTCCCCAGGTACGCCAACAGAATAGGGACCATCTTGCCTTAGAAGCAGAAGCAATCAGCAGCTCAAGACAAGAAAGCGCGAATGACCATTGGTATGCTGTGAAAAATGGTTTTGTGACTGGAGCAAGCACATATGTCGGTAGAGGACAGAAACACTATTGTACATGGCTTACAGCTGATACCTGGATCGATGAGCGTATAGCAATGAAAGTTCGAATTGCATCAGCCTCAGCAGTAGAGAAAACCGAACTAGAAGCGCATTGCCGGGTGAAGGAGAAAGAAGTGCCGCGTAGCGTAAGACGAGACAAACGTCAGTATATCGACACACTGGCTTCTAGGGCTGAGGAAGCACCGAATATGTGCGACGGTAAGACTGCTTATAACATCACCAAGGAACTCATTGGTGGTCGGAATTAGAAACAACACCCGGTGAAGAATCTAAATGATAACCTTCTAATTTGGGATGAAGAGCAACTCACTAGATGGAGAGAACACTTTGCGACAGTCTTAAGCCACCTAGACGATGGCGGAATGTTATCGACGTCTAATGAGTACTCTGTCGCAACGAATGCCCGAATTCGCACCGGACCTCCCAATAGAAGCGAAATAATTGCAGTAATCCAGTCACTCGAGAAAAACTAAGCAAAAAAGGGTATTGATGGCATCATCTGCGGAATTATTTCAAGCTGCGCTGAATGTGTCAGCAGACTTGCTGCATCCGGTGATGTACACAGCTTGGGATACCGAACGGGGATGATCATCAAGCCAAAAAAGGGAAACCTTATGGAATGCGGAAACCGGAGAGGTATTTGCGTTCTTCCAGCAGCATCCAAAATAATAGCTCTAGTAGTCCTGGAACTCGTGGTGGCCCGTGGCGTTGTGGGTATGTGCGTCGACCCCAACCTCAACGTCGTAGGTTCGATTCCTGCTCTGTGCGACGAGAACAATTTTCACGACCCCACCTCTTTCGAGTCACTGACAATGCTCAAAGAGTATCAAGAGCTTCCCAAAACAAAGCCGTTCGGATTCGGCATAAAACTGTAGGTCCCTTCCACTCGTGAGAGCACAATAGCACGCACAACACGAATGTTTGCTGAGAAGCTAGGCCCTGGCCCCCTACGGGCTGCAGCGCCACCCATATTATTAATATTAGTTCTGGAACGCATCGAGGAGCATTTAAATTCAACTCTCGATGCCGAACAGGCGGGTTTCCGCGCTGGATCCTCCTGCATCGACCACAGAAACACCTTACGGATCATTATTGAACAATGCCTTGAGTATAGGTCTCGGCTACATCTATTGTTCATCGACTAAGAGAAGGCTTTCGATAGCTTGAATCGAGATGCTATCTGGTCGGCCTTTCGCAGGATGGGCATTCCGGGAAAACTCATTGCTATTATAAATGCTACATAGGAAGGTAGTACGTGGCACGTCTTGCACAATGGTGAGTTGTTAGAGGAATTTGAGGTGCAAAGTGGAGTTCGTCGAGGCTGCATACTGTCACCACTATTGTTTCTGGTGGTTATCAGCGCTGTACTCCGTGCAGCATTGATGGACGAAATTATGGCATTCGATGGACTATGACATCTCATCTTAAACACCTTGATATTGGTCTCCTTTCGCATCGGGTATTGGATCTTCATTTGATGGCCCATAATCTAGAAGTAGAGGCAAACAAAGTGGGGCTCAAAAAATACGGCAAGAACTAAAGCGCCGAACTGAACATTGCCGGACAGGAAGTCGAGAAAGTTAACAGCTTCCTATATTTAGTCTCGGCTAATCGCGGTGGCACCGAACTGGACGTGAGCAACAGAATCGGGAAGGCTAAAGCTGCGTTCGGAATGCTATCCAAGATCTGGAAAAGTAATGCCATCAGCTTAAGAACCAAGCTGCGACTGTTCCGCTCCAACGTAGAATCGGTGCTGCTTTATGGATGCAGTACCTGGAAAGTGAACACCATTACCACACGAAAGCTGCAATCTTTCGTAAACAGATGTTGAAGAAACATTCCGGGATTTCTTGGCCGAACCATATCTCTGACGAACAATTGTACCCGAGAGGGCGCCAGGAACCTATAAACATCACGAAGGAGAAAGTGGCAGTGGATTGGACACACCCTACGGCGCGAAGACAATTCCATTGCGAAGTACACCAAGCAGTGGAATCCGGGCAGGCGGAACAGCGGGACGCCCAAAGGGAATCGAGTTCTTTAGGAATGAGTTGGAGGCAGCTCAAGCGCTTTGCAGAAATTCGAACGAGACGCGCAGACGTGGTTGACGCCCTATGCCGACGGAGGGGTTAAGGGACTTAAGTAGTAAGTAAGGTGGGTGGCCTAAGTGTTCCTATGTGGGTCCGGGGCTACTTCCACAATGTCAGACATTTTTGGAACCCAGCATGTCCGGCCGTCGATTGTTCCACGGAAGATCTACGCCTGAACTGATCCTGAGCCACACCTCTCAAACATAGTTGCAGAATCTAGATCTACACCCACTCCTGTTCAGCGCCACCACCCCAAGAAGTGATAGAAAACCTTCCGAATCGCTTCACCAGTGCCTCCAAACTTTGACCAATTTCTGCAAGTACAATGGTTGACATCATGGGAGCGCCTGATGCGAGAAGTCGCCGTTGTCCTGGTACCATTCGATCTCAATTCCAGGTCACTTCCGAATCACATTTCGATTGATTGATTCCCATTCACAAAGTTCACTGTTGGGCGCCACACACTCCAGTCCCCAGTCAGCAGCAGTGTCATTCTCAAGCCCAAGTTAGAAACAAAATTCCCCCAACAATGGAACAAACTCAGCATCCAAAGGAAGAAAAACTGCTTGTTGCGTCGTTCCTCCGGGTGCGGGTCGGGCGCCTAATGCAACACATCGCCCCGCCTCGTCAAAGGTATTCCAGTGACAAATTGAAAATATCATGGATCCTTCCCCCAGACACCGATTCCCGGTGAAGCTTTGTCAAGCAAAGAAACAGTCGCCGAGCAGAAGGATACTGCGACGCTTTTTCATTTTGGTTCACCTCCCCCTGTGATGTGCTGTGTTGTATTTTTTTTCTTGTTTTCTTTTCCTTTTTTGTCGACTTCAATTCAATTTCAATGGTAATTGTGTGAAACTTTTCAGAAACAAGAATCATTCACCGTCGTTTCGACTACTCACGTTGGTGGAGGCGGGGGGTTGGTGTGCGCCATAGAAAGTCCTGGAATGGATTTCCATCCCCCCCCCCACGCCGTGTGTGTGCGCGCCAACATGATGCACTTTAACTTCAACCCCTTTCGTCCTTTTTGTAATGTATTCCGCTCATGTGACACACATCCTGTGACACAGCAGATGAGACTGCGACCCAGGTTGTGGTTTTCACCTTAATCACCTGCTGCACTCCGTACTTAGTCGAGTGTGCCGTGTGCAAACAAGGTCAGCCCCCGGGGTGGATTTCAGGTTAATGTGATTAAAAATTGTCACACATGCACACGCGGGCGAATGGTTCACTCGTCGCGCTGGGTCACCGGCTCAGCTTGCGAACGCAACAGACCGTCCATTCATCGTGAAATTATAAACGGAATTGAGATTTAGGCTGGCATACGCTCTCGTGTGTCCTTGCTAATGAAGGGATCTGCTCGGATGTTATTTTTTATCCCCCTCCCCGTCGGCGCACATTTTTTGATGTTTTGTCCGTGTGCACGCTCGGATTACAACTCTTTTCACACACGGCACTCGGAATTATGATGAAGAGTAATTAATTACACTCAGCCATTTGATGCATTAGACGCTGGCCGTGCACATCGCTGGAAAATTACACTGCACCCGGAACGGAGGGATGCAGCACAGTGCGGCTCGGGTTGCTGTTATTTGGCAACGCATTCGAGGGGATAAATAATGCAGGCCATGCGAAGACGACCGTAATGGGTAACACAAGCTGATTGAATGATTTCGAATCGGGAGCGAGAGAGAGAGGCTGGCTTTTCGAGACCGTAATTAACGTAGTCCTTCATAATTTAATCAAGTGGGCGGCGAAGGGGATTATGATGCAATGCGAGGGGGATTGAGTGCGTGTGTGCCCGACCAGATGAATGGAGTGCATATTTTTCAAGCGAAATTCCAACCCAATCAGCGGATGTGTGCTTACTCGCAGCGTGCACACGTTTGATATTCCAGATATTTGACATGCAGGGCGCGGTTGGTTTTCATTCCAGGTCGACGGTGTGCGGCCGTCCTTTCGGTTCGGATGACAGTTGGTCGCTGATATTCAACCGTCGCGGTGCGGGATCGATTGCAATGACGAGGCTACTGTTGCAAGCGAAGCCTTGGCATTTCAGGGGATGTGTATGCGGGGCGCGTGGCGTTGTGGGTATGTGCGTCGACCTTAACCTCGACAGCGTAGGTTTGATTCCTGCTCTGTGCCGCAAAAATAATTTTCACGACTCCACCTCTTTCGAGTCACTGACAATGCCCAAAGTGTGCTTCTGACTTGTCAAACTTGCCCGTTCGGAGTCGGCATAGAACTGTAGGTTCCTTCCACTCGTGACAGAACAGTAGCACGCACAACACGAGTGGTTGCTAAGAAGCCAGCCCCTGGCTCTCCACGAATATTATATTATATACCAGGTATACCGGTATGAAGGGAGCGCCAAAATACAAATGTCTTGATAGGGAAGACATAAGACAATAGACATTTATTGTTTCATAGATGAATATACATATTGCTTTTTTTTTACACAGCTTGCACAGAGATATGACAGTACAGTTTTATCTTACTACTGAAGAATGTATATTTTAGATAATTGCATTCGTTTGTTCAAATGGGATTTGAAGGAAAATTATGATAAAAAAAACCTTCATTTAATTATATATATAGATTAACATTTTGTGAGTAAAATGATAAAAACATATGCAGATATTTGTAAACGGACATACAACAAAACCAAGTAATGATTAAATGAGTACATGAAAGGAAAATAAGTAAAAAATAAATAGATAAATAGGTAAATATATATACAATTAAATAAATAAATGAATAAATTAATAAATAAATAAGTCAGTGCACAAATAAATAAATAAATAAATAAGTAGATAGATAAACAAATAAATAATTTAGAGTGGTGTAAGCTCAGTAACTAGTGTATTTTCGACTAATAGACATTTCGAGAAAAACTTCTCATTGAGGATTTCGATTCTTCGGGCGACTTGAATAACTCCAGCTTTTTCGTGCAAAATCGCTGTTGAAATGTCCCAGGGTAAATTCAATATCATTTTGAGAATTTTGTTCTGTGCTATTTGTAGTTTTTTGATGTGTGTTTTCGCACAATCTCCCCATACAGGAGATCCATAAGTAATCAATGATTGAAAAATCACCTTAAACATAATCATTTTGTTTTTATGGCTCAACATCGACTTCCGGTTGATCAATGGATAAAGTATTTTAGTGGCGATGTTTAACTTATTGAGGGTATTTTTAATATGTATACCAAAGGTTAGTTTCGGATCCAAGTAAGCCCCGGGGTACTTGACAGAACTAGCCCATGGTATGTCAAGGTTATTCATTTGTAAGGTATTTTGAGGAAAATGGCAAAGTGATCTTTTTCTTGTAAAAAAGATCGATTGACATTTGCCCGCGTTAATTTTTACCTTCCAGTGTTTAAAATATTCAAATATTATGTTGAGGCCATTTTGCAAATTATTTGCAATTACTGTTCCATTTGTATGAGATGCATACAAAGCCGAGTCATCGGCATACAGAGCTATGTGGCAGTTCGGTATAGAAGGGAAGTCAGCTGTGAATATATTAAATAGTGTTGGTGCCAGGACAGAGCCTTGAGGAACACCAGCAGGTACAACTTTAGAGGAAGAAACTGAACCGACTAAGGAAACTGAAAACGTTCTATCACATAGAAAATTTTGGATCATTTTTGTAAGGTACACGAACAACCAAAATTGATAAGTTTGTAGATTAGACCGTCATGCCAAACAGAGTCAAAAGCTTTTTCTAAGTCTAGTAATACAAAACCAGTCGATTTTTTTCCCTTAAGCTTTGTTTTATTTGCCTGCAAATTCTTAATACCTGATGAGAAGTACTATGACTTTCACGGAAACCAAATTGCATTTGAGGCAGAATGCTACTATTTTTCAACAAAACGTCTAGCTTAAGTTTTATAAGTTTTTCTAATATTTTGCTGCATCCGTTGCGCAGGCTAATGGGGTCTTGATAGGAAACATTTGTTGTGAACGAGCCCTTATTTGTTTTGGGTGTTTGCTATGACATCTGTGAAAAATATTTAGTATACATCAAGTCATTGAATAGAAAAAATCTTATTTTTTCATCGTGTTAAAAATGTCGAATTTTGTACCAGAAGGTGATGATTTGCGGAAAGCATTCATTTTTTGTGTTCATTTGAAGAGAAGTGCTGCAGAGTCGCATCGAATGCTTGTCGAGGCATATGGTGATCATGCTCTATCAGAAGCAACATGCAACGGTTCAGAAATAATGACTTTGATGTGAGAAATGAAGAACGTGGAAGACCACCAAAAAAGTTTGAAGACGTCGAATTGCAAACGATATTGGATGGGGATGACACTCTGAGTCAAAAGCAAATGGCAGCAATGTTAAATGTTGCACAGCAAATAATTTCTGACCGTTTAAAAGCTCTGAGAAGGATCCAAAAATGTGCAAAATGGGTGCCACGTGAATTAAATGAAAGCCAGATGGAAAACCGAAAAAACACTTGTGAAATTTTGCCTCAAGGACACGTAAGAAAATCGATTTTGCATCGGATTGTTACTGGAATGAAGTGAATCCGGAAATCGGAAAAAAATCATGGGTTAATCCGGAACAACCATCAATATCGACTGCGAAACCAAGACAATGCTGTATGTTTGGTGGGACCAGAAAGGTGTGGTGTACCACGAGCTAATAAAACCTGGTGAAACCGTCAATACCGATCGCAACCGACAACAAATGATCAATTTGAACCATGCATTGATCGAGAAACGACCAGAATTGGCCAGAAGACACAACAAAGCAAAACTGGTTCAGGATACAATCAAAACACTTGGCTGGGAGCAGCTACCCCACCCGCCGTATTCACCAGACTTGACTCCTTCCAACTACTCGATGGGACACGCAATGGCTGAGCAGCACTTCGATTCCTACGAAGAAGTCGAAAATTGGGTGTCTTATTGGTTTGCTTGAAAAGACGAACAATTTTACTGGCGTGGTAATTCACAAAAGGTCCAGAAAGGTGGTCGAAATGTGTAGAAAACAATGGCCAACACTTTGAATAAAATGTTTTTACTTTCCCATTGATAATTAGTGTTTTATTTTCAAAAACAAAAATCATTGCATACCGGCAGACCTGGTATGTGTGGTTCCCATTTGGGGCACGACAACTTGGCACTTTCACCCTGAAAGCTCCCTTAAATCAGGCTCACGGAAGAGGAACTTTAATACATCATTGAAATTTTATTAGTGCACAAACGGGTCAGCGAAGGAAAGTTTTCAGAGAGTTAAGTTTTCAGAGTTTGGTCGTCGTCATGACGAGATGAGATTGTTTCGTTATGTTGTAGGAGTTACTCACCGTCGTATGGTGAGTAGCACGGCAGTGAGCGGGGAACTCAATGTTGAGCACTCGCTCCTTCGCACGGTAAGGGGACATGCTATGGTCAACGGTGAGCGGTACTGAAACGGAAGACGATATGGCTACGCGTTGTTGATGAAATACATAAAATTGAAGTCGAGGCATACGAAAAAAAACAACTTTTTTACAAAATAATTAACCTTCGCTGGCTTCAGAGCAGCAGTCCCCTGTCCCAGACAAGGGACAGCTATATATGATCCTTAACCTGCATTCTGCAAATTATAAGAATCACGAATCATGTAATCATGTGTCCACTGAGGCGGTCGGTGGAACAAATAGGGCCGCTATGGCAGTTGGAAGATGAACAATAAAAACCACCAGAAATGCCCTACTTACTTCTGTCAATTCTTTGGGGTGAACATTCGATGTGGGCAGGTCCCTGCCAGAGTCTCAGATTGTGAATGAAATGAAATCATCGTGTCCAGGGGTCACTAGTAAGCCTACTAGGGCCACCCTGGAAGTTGCCAGATGAGCCAGAAAAACATAAAAAATTCTGCGATCCTAGAGTCTACAGCACCCAAAAATGTATTTTGCACAATTTAAATTTACACAAATTTTAAAACTAAACGTAAAATACTCCTGAACTCTGTTATGAGCCGTTGTTTGCCAATTCTTGTTAATTCTTTGTATAATTCTATGCAACGAGCCATACAAGAATACAGCTCACGTTGGAATTGTGCAGCACATTTCCTTCTTGAATTAAATTTGCAGTTCATTTTACAGGTTCCTTACTCTCACTGCCTGCTATTGATAGGGATGAGGTTGTACCACACCTGACGAGTTCATCGGCTTTGCAGTTGCCTGGTATGTCACAGCGCCCCGGCACCCACATGAGATGAATGTTAAAATGCTGAGCCATTTCGTTAAGTGACAGCCTCCAATGAGGGGATGTTTTTGAGTAAGACATGACATTGTCCAGCGATTTTATAGCTTGACCCTGACTCTCGTTGTTTTTGAGCCATGACGACGCCTCTTCAATCGCTGTGGCTTCTGCTTGAAAAACGCTACAGCGATCAGGGAGCTTCAAGGAGGTCTTGGGAATATACACCCGCATCCACCCGTTTGTGAAAATACGCAGATGATCATCCAAAGTCTGCCTATTAGACATCCAGTCCGATCTGGAGGGAATGCTGATCGAGAATTTCTTCCCGAAGATAGCCTGGGGCATTAGACGGAAAGAAGTTGAAGTCCTTGAGAATGGCTGACTGGCCGGTGTTGAGTTCGGACCACAGTCGGAGTGTTTTGAGTCTCAAGGCTCCTCTTTGTCTTCTGAATAGTTCCAGTGGTGGAAGGTGGAGGAGAATATTCAGTGCGTCTGACGGAGTACTTCTCAGTGTTCCGCTGATGCACAGGCAGGCCAGTCTTTGTACGCGAGTGAGTGCCTTGCACAGTTGATAGCCTTGCTTGACTGAGACTGGGCTTGACACTGATTTCGCACTGGCAGTTAGTGCCACACAGCAGTGGGGATCAAACTGGGAGATTTTTGTATCCTCTAGTGAAAAGTACAATATCCGTTTTTTGTGGGCTTGCACCGAGTGCGCATGTGTGTGTCCGTGCTTCCGGTTTTGCTCAAATTTGCCAGATGCCGCTATGGCAATATCGTTCGCATAGGCAGTAACTTCATCCGATATGGACCCGTCAGTGTAGGATTGAGTTCTGGTCGTCGTTTTAGTTACATTCTTCAAGCCTGTTTTTTCTTGTAGTTATTCCATGTGTCCCTTGCTGTGAGTGCTGCTCCAACGGCTGCACATTCTCCGTCTTATGTCGGCTTCCCATGAGAAGTTGATGAATGGGATCCACAGGAATACTTTTTACACATTCTGGCCAAATTGCTCTTCAACATCCGCTTAAGGTTGATGGTCCTCAATCTGACAAAGCTAAAGCAGCATCTGTTTGCACCTTTTCCAGGCATCAATTACTGTACGAGTTTTATCCTTATCCAAAGTGTCCAAAATGTACTGGAATGTTCATTTGATGTAGTAAGTTTTAAATGTTGCAATAATTCCTTGGTCCAGTGGTTGGTCCAGGGATGTGGTAGTCGGTGGTAGGCACTAGATGGCGCACACAAGTTGAAAAGGACCTCAACCAACTTGGTGTGCGCAACTGGAGGCAGCTGGCGAAAGATCGGGCTGGCTGGAGAGGCATGTTGGTTGAGGCCCAGGTCCACCCCGGACTGTAGCGCCATCAAAGAAGAAGAAGAAGTCGGTGGCAGGAACAGAACTTGTACATTTCCTTGGATTTCAACTGAGGAACCATTCTGTAAAAACTGTAGTTGTCACCCATGCTTTTTAATTGGCCATCCAATGAACCGGCAATGTACTAAAATCGGCACCTTTCATTGCTCGAGGCTTAAGTGCACGATTGATAAGCAGGGGCTTTAACATCAGATCTCCAGAAGGTTACCGCAAAATAAAAATGTGACTCGATCTTTTCACTTTCTTGCTTTTGACATTTTCTTCAAGGGATGCGTGAAATATTTAACAAAATTGAAAAATTTAAATAACTGAATATACTTTGGTTGGAAAAACAAATTTGCCAATAAAGAATTTCTTTACCAAACACGTCGGATGGCATTGAAAATTCACAAGATATTCACACATTTAGAGACCAGTATATTTGCTTGTTCCCTTTTTGCGCTGATATGAACATCCTTCGCAAAAATTAAATTTGACGAACAAAATTTAAGCACAAACAATTTAAATCGTGCTAAATGGAATAAAATCAGGTAAAGAAATTAAAAATATTTCATTTTCAAACGATGTCATATAAAAACGGTTTAAAAACAGAATTAGGTGTGTATTTAAAAAAATAAATAAACCTTAAAATAAATTTACTTCTGCTCGTGATCGCTTCCTCATGATTTTCTCAAGTTCATTATTTATCACGATTCGGCCTCTGAACAACACTGCCCACGACTTTGCTTGTCAGGTTGGCGTTGCGTGGAAATAAATTGTTTCTTTTCTAAAGCTTAAAA
Source organism: Eristalis arbustorum (assembly GCA_916610145.1). NCBI lineage: Eukaryota > Metazoa > Arthropoda > Insecta > Diptera > Syrphidae > Eristalis > Eristalis arbustorum. Next base: position 32,144,385 of record OU744319.1, on the reverse strand, counting down.
TAAATTATGTTTTGATGAAATTATGAAAGTCCTGAAATTGTCGAACAACCAACGAAGAACGTCGACGAAGAAGCTCCACTTAACTCAAACTACTGCCAAACAATTACCGGGTTAAAAGTCATCGTCATTTGATTGATAGTTCCAGTCGCACCCCCATCAACCATCGATTGGAGGAAGTGCTCGAACTTAAACAAATGAGCCGTTGCGACACAGACAAATGGCTGACGTTGCGAACTGATTAATTAAACAGCTCTGAGTGGACTTTCGCTGGCACTCCTTTGCATCGGAATTCATGTCTGCAAGGTCGAACGAATCGATGGTCGAGGCAGGGAATCGGGCGAAGAAGGAGCGGCTCATTAGTGAAGTTTCGCCCGCCGAAAGAATGCGTTCGTGTCAAATAGATGACAGCGAAATGGATTAAACGCGTTCGTGGAAATTAGTCTCCTCTCAAATCGTAGCGGATTGAAACTTTCAGCAATTTGTGCTGCGCTGTCTTGACAAGTAAGAATTCGCCTGGGATCATCTTGAGAATCAGATCGTTGCACTTTTCACTTGTCTGTGTGTCGTGCGAGGCGAGGACTACATTGCGGCATCATTAGAACTCGTTTATTTTGAAACGAAGAGGTGTCACGTGTAGGGCGATGATAATCGAATGTCGTGCAGTCACAACTAGGTAATGACCACTTGCCATACTACCGAGGAGAAAAACTGGCGACTGGGTCATCTCTCGGGGATCGTTCATCAATTGCCAACATGACCACACCACTCGATTGGCTTCTCTAAAGCCATCTTCAACCCTTTTGGATGAGCTCGAAGGTAGACACGTGCCAGCCTGAAACTCTTTTAACACCAGTTGACCCCAGATGGAATTAAATTGACTCGGTACTATTATAAGATCTTCTCTGACGGTCTCTCTGTATTAACGCCTAAAACCCTATGTCAACAGCATGATTGGCAATGTGCGGGTTCAGGCCAGCAAAATCTACTATTGACCAAATATTCACTTTACAGCAGATCTTTGGAAGGACCCAGGAGTTTCAAGTCGATACCCACGACATATTCACCGACTTAATGGTCGCTTGTGGCAGTATCTGGAGACGAGCTATTCAACGCCTTGTCTAGCTTCGGAAGCCCTCCAAGACTCGTCCATGCAGAATGACAATGGAGGGCGGCCGATGCTCCGTCATGGTCGGTAGGGAGGGTAGACCGAGACCTTTGATGACGGAAAAGAATTTAGACAAGACGCCGCACTGCCATGCAATTTCTTTAACATCATTCCCGAGAAGATCGTGCTTAACTCAGGCGTCGACATCAGAGTCACGATCTTCCACAGGCCTATACAACTGTTCACATATGCCGATGACATTGACATCATCGGAAGAACACAAGTTGCTGTCAGTGGGGCGCTGGTGAGTATCGAGAAGGAAGCGGCCAAGATGGGGCTTGCGGATAAGGTGGGTAAGACAAAGTACATGCTGTCTACGAAAAAGGCCCACCAACACCAACTTCTTGGACACAACGTCACTACAGCCAGGTATAACATGGAAGTAGTGAACGACTTTGTGGTACCTAGGCTCCGAAGTTAATACAAACAACGACACTAAAGCGGAGGATCACTCTAGTCAATTGCTGCACTTAGGCACTCGGAAGGCCACTGAGGAATAAAGCCATATCACGAAGAACCAAGACATCCCTATGCCAGACTTTGAAAGTTCCAGTCCTGTGCGGCGGAGAGGCATGGCCAATCACTAAAGCGGTCGAGCATATTCTTGGTCGCTTCGAGAGAAAAGTTCTCCGAATTATTCTCGGTCCCATATTTATTGATGGTGCTCGGAGGAGGAGACTGAACGACGAACTGTACGATATGTCAACGACTGCGAACCACTCCTCTCAGCTGGTTTAGTCACTTCGAGCGAATGCACACCAATGCTGCGGCCCGGAAAATCTTCGACTCCAACTTCGGGGGACAACGTGGTCAAGGAAGACCACGCCTCCGGCGGAGCACTCAGTTAGGAAGGGACCTGAATAAGTTGAACGTGCGTGGCTGGAAGCAACTATCACAAGACCGGGCTAGATGGAGAGGCATGTTGGCTGCGGCCCATATCCACCCCGGACTGTTGCGCCAGTCCAAGAAGAAGAAGAAGAAGAGATGTAACGCTGCAGCCCGAAGGGGGCCAGGGTCTAGCTTCTCAGCAACCACTCGTGTTGTGCGTGCCGTTGTTCTCTCGCGAGTGGAAAGGACCTACATTTTTACACAGACTCCGAACGGCCAAGTTTGAGAAGCTTTTTCTAGAAGCACCCTCTGAGCATTACATGAATTTTGTTTTTGTTGCACATAGCAGGAATCGAACCTACGGCGTCGAGGTTGAGGTCGACGCACACAGCCACAACGCCACGGCCCACGCCAAATAATGATTTTAGCAATATCAATAATTTTTTAATTCTTTTTAGCTATTTTTAGCTAGTTTCGCTTTGGCAACCGATGCTACTTCGGCTTGTCAAAACAACTGAGCTCGAAACTCCTGACTCGAAGGACCAAAGGCATGCTCTTCAAGACTCTTATTTTCTAAGCGGAACTGCGAAGCTGATTCTTGGTGCCTTCGGAATAAGAATTCTACGCCGGATATGTGGTCTCGTCTGCGAGGAAAGCGAATAGAGGAGAACACAACCGGGAACTCTACGAGCTGTTCAAGGATGTGTATGTAATCCGTCGACTACACTGGCCCTTGCACATCGAGCGAATGGACACCAACGCTCCAGCAAAGTGGGTCTTCGAATAAGAGCTTTCTGGTTTAAGCAGGAGAGGAAGACCGTACCTTCGGTACAGACACGAAGTCATCGGGGTTTCAAGATAGCTTGGCCTTAATGACTGGATGCAGCGTGCACAGGCCTGAGCAATTGCTCAGGCGCGGAATCTTCATGGGTCGTCTGCCTGATAATTAAGTTGCACCAGAAAAAGATGCAGGAAAGGTCGACCAGATCGACGACTCTGAAGATGTTACGATGGAAAAGTGCTTCTTCTTCTTTGATTGGCGCTACAGTCCGGGGTGGACCTGGGCCTGAACCAACATACCTCTCCAGCCAGCACGATCTTTCGCCAGCTGCCTCCAGTTGGTTGAGGTCCTTTTCCACTTTTGTGCGCCATCTAGTGCGAGAACGTCCTCTGACGCGCTGTCCCAATGGCTCGGTGTCGAGGACTCTTCGGGCCGGAGCTGTGGTGTCCATCCGCTCTACATGACCTAGCCATCTTAAGGGTTGAATCCGAAGACGCTTAACTAGGTGCATGCCGCTGTACAGTTCGTGGTTGAACCTTCTCCTCCAAACGCCATCAAACAAACAGGACCAACGATCGTACGCAGAATTTTTCTCTCAAAACAACCAAGAGCTTCTTCATCCGCTTTCAACAGCGTCCATGTCCCTGCGCCATAGAGCAGGACTGGGATGATCAGGGTTTTGTACAAATTCAACTTGATGCTTGGTGGTATGGCTCTGTTACTCAATTGCCTCTTGAGCCCAAAGAAGCAGCGATTGGCAAGAGTAATTCTGCGCTTGATCTCGGTACTGGTGTTTTTCCTATTTATGCCAGACCCTAGTTAGACGAAGTCCTTAACTACCTCAAGGTTTCTGCTGCCCAATATGACGCTCTGTCCGAGACGTCGATGTTGTGCGTCCTTCCGTGATGATATCATGTACTTTGTTTTGCCCTGGTTTATCGCTAGACCCATTTTAGCCGCTTCCGCTTCAATGCCAATGAGTGCTTAATCTACATATGCTCATGTTTAACCAACTTGGTGTGCCAAACTGGCTGGCTGGGGGATATTGTTGTTTGACGTCAAGGTCCACTCCGGATAGTAGCGCCATACAAAGAAGAGGAAGGAACAGTGGAACAAAGCTTGTTTGTACCTAAGGCGGACAAGAACGTCCACGAAAACCCACTGAAAGTGGAAGCAGCACGCTTAAGACTGCACCTTTTGGCTGTGGCCCATCTACACCGGCAGAGGTCTAAAATTCGACCAGCTTAAATTGCAGTAGGTCATGGAGGCGTTCGGTTTAAGGGACAGCTCCATTTTGGGCTCAGCAGAACAATGTGGGGCCTTGGCCTTGGCGAAGTCTGTTGCCAGGACGACTTTTCGACGCGTTCCAACTCTTGTGACCGACATTTTTGGATTATTTCGGTCTAGCATAAATTAACCAATTCACTGGCGAGAGGACAACTGAAAGCACAGCCAGGACCACAAGAAGCAGCGTGCACAGGACCGTCACCGATGGAAGGCAGCAATTGCTCAGGCTCGGAACCTTCATGGGTCGTCTGATGGATAAGAGTACTTTTACACAAGCTAAATCGGACAGCAAGCTTTTCCGTCTTGTCGGCAAGAGAGGTGAGACATGGGAAAAGCTTCACCTCAGTTTAGTCTCATACCTAAGAATGCTAAGCCTGGGTAGTGTAACAGCTGGTAGAGAACCCACCACCAAAGCTAATGGACGCCTGTATGAGTTGATTAGACTGTTCGATCGCAGAATGAGGGTACACACATCTCTCGTATCAACGCGCAAAGCCTATGACCTAAACTTGATGAATACCGGTACGTCTTCTCGCACTGACATGGCATGTGTTTCTCGCCAGATAAGAGTGACCAATATTGTAATCTTGCTTGTTATAGGCTGTACCGAGCAGATAGAACAGAACGCTCCGGAGGTGGGGTAGCAATCTTATTGCGCGAACCACTCTGATGAGAAAATATCTATAAAGAGAGTAATGAGTGGCCAGTGGGTTAATCCGGGACAACCATCAACATCGACTGCAAAACCAGATCGATTCGGCAAGAAGACAATGCTGTGTGCTTGGGGTGGCCGGAAAGGTGTGGTGCACCACGAGCTCCTAAAACCTGGTGAAACCGTTAATACTGATCGCTACCGACAACCAATGATCAATTTGAACCATGCATTGATCGAGAAACGACCAGAATTGGCCAGAAGACACAACAAAGCAGAAACCGGTTCAGGATGGAATCAGAACTCTTGGCTGGGAGCAGCTACACCACCCGTCGTATTCACCAGACTTGGCTCCTTCCGACTACCATTTGTTTTCATCGATGGCTGAGCAGCAGTCGAAAATTGGGTGCCTTATTGGTTTGCTTTAAAAGACGAACAATTTTATTGGCGTGCTATTCACAAATTGCCAGAAAGGTGGTCAGAATGTGTAGAAAACTACTTTGAATAAAATGTTTTTATGGAAACGAGGCATGGAAACACTTCAGAAATGGAAGTAAGAACCATGAGCAACCACCCACCTTTGTTTGGATGTCTTTTCTTTTGCATCATTGCGGCACGTTTCACAATACGGAGCCGCAGAAGGAAGACTAAACCCACAGTAATCCAGCTGCAGACGTTAGAGGAGCCACCGTTGACGAAAAGCCAATTCACTGTATCGAACTTCGAGGTGTGAACCGTCGTGGCCCGGCAGAATGTACGACTTGTACATGATTTTAATCACCCTGCTTGCTGCCAGCACGCGTCAATTGATTTAGTTTAGTTGCAGTTTGACTCCACGCAAGTCAACGACCATCAGGCGCTGTGTCAGCAATTAGTTGTGGAAAATTTGTATAAAAGACGGAGACAATAAATAATTTGACGAGTGCGAATCACGAGCGCACAAGCCTATCACGTTGTCTTAGTTTCCACAAACTTCATTGATTCCATGAAATCCCCAAGTCTGTCGACTGTCAACCTCAGTCAACCCCACACATCTCTCTAAGCGTTCTCGTACACTGTTAGATGTCTTCTTCTCCGCTCCGCATGTTCACCTAACACTTAGCTCCAACCATGTTCCCGATAATGTCGTCCATAGGCTTAGAGGATGAATCTGAATTCGCCGTTCAACAGGCGTCCTTGCGGTTTTGCCCGGTGACACGGGGAGAGAGAGAAAAAACTAACGAGGCTACCCCACCTGTCCTGGCCCACTTCGAAATGTCACTTATGCAAAGGCCCCCCACTACACAGATGAAGCCATCCAGCGACACACTGGGCGGCCCTCTATACGTGCGCAACTCGACTTTGACGTGGGTAGCTCCACAGCTCTTCACTTTGTAAATTCCCCGAGAGCCGGTCGGTTGGTCGGTCGGTCGGTCTGTCCTGACATCCAACACGGGGACACCTTAACCCGGGGGAATTCAATAAATTATTTAAGAGTGAGAGAGAAATCGTTTTATTAAAGGATCCCTCAGCAGGCGAACGGCATAACGCACTGGGCACACCGACCGACGTGCTGTGGGCCTACTCTGATGGAAGTTGGGAGACTTTTGAGAACTGTCGGTGGCTGCGACATCTGTCTTTCATCTTCCGTTCGTTGGGGGTGGGCCAGGTGTGAAAAGCGAAAACTTGTTCTCCTTCGCCGACTGTCCCGCTGGCCTGTTCCCTTTTTAGTTCCAGCTCATGCTCCTGTTCATTTGCCACAGCCCAGGAGGAGGAATTCAGTTGCTGGGACACACAGACCGGCACACTAGTTGGCAAGGCGACCGAAACAACACACCTCTCCAACACCATCCAGCCATCGCCAAGAAATGATGCGAAGTGAGGTGGAAACATTTCCGAAATTCGGCCTGCCTGTGCTTTGCTTCCATGCCCTCCCGGTGGGCGGCGGATGTATCAAAAACAATAACATAACTTTGCTTAGGAAGAGTGAATCCTTAATGTTCTGGGGCGGGAGTGTTTTTTTTTTTTTTTCTTTTTTCTGTCACTTCTGATTTCCAGCACCACCGCATCGCACGTCATGCGAAATGTTCAAACAGGGATCGGAAAGGATATTGAAAAATATGTGATGGAGATGGAGTGGGATCTGGGGCCACGCGTGAGTGCGAATGTGCGGGCGACAGCCCGATGATGGGTTGCCACACACACCTTGTCAGGGTATTCATTGTGTTTGAATATCCCTTTTCTTCCTGCTGAGCGGTGTCCCGGGTGTAGTTCTGGTGGCGGTGATAAATCCGTTACGCCTGGGGGCTATTTTGGGATTGAAAGAGATCAGAAATCGCTCCAGGATCGATGTACATGCCCATGAATTGTCGGTGTATCCTCTTTTGTTTGACATAATTTCTGTCCCACCCCTCGGGAGTGGGGGTGCCACAGCAAGGAGGGTGGGGAAAAAAAAAAGGAAAAGGCCAGGCAACGGCCATCATTGTGAACTATGGATGGGCACGTTTTGGGGGGAAGAAAAATGTCGGCAGGAATTTCAATTTGTTACGCCAAGGTGAGCGTGTGGGAGTGGGCCTGTATTGAGTCTCTGCCGAAGGAGGAGGGCAAGGACTTTATGGCTTCTTGAGTTTATAATAAATAGGTTATGAGACGGGAAAGAATGGGGGAGACAGTCAAGCGAGAGAGGACTGATTGAATTGATTTTCTGAGGAACAGAGCTCTGCTATGCTCGTCACTCTGTTGACATGGTACACTGACCACCGATGAGGCGGTCAACAAGTCGTAGGCTGTTCACAGAATTCACTTGAAAATCCACAAAAAGCTTGGGTCCATCCAAACGCCGAAGTTTGCTGGTCACTTGCCGGACACCAGGTGATAGTGTTCACTCATGCATACGTCCTTTGATCGGAAGTCAAATTTATAAGGTAAAGTCAAATCAGTTCCTGGCACCCTCAAGCGACGGTGGCAGGGGCCGGGGACTGTGGGCTGGTTCACTTCAAGGGATTCGAGGGCCTGGTGGGCGGCAGCTATTGACACTCGTTTTGAATAGACCCGGTATCTGTGGCAACGCAAATCTGCATCTGGGGCGATCGTAAGCGGATAAGTCAGACATTTTGAGGCAGGAGCAGGCAGAGTGTACGTCTGTTCACTTGTGAGGAGGCTTCTTTGTTCACTTCACAAATGCTCTCCATGGGCGATAAGTGATTGCTTGTGAGGGTGGCGTCCTGTGGTGGGCCTTTTTTGTGGTCAGCACGTGTGTGGCGTCGTTACGGGACCGGAGTCGAGTGAGGGTTTGAAATTTGGTTCTCGCTCATTCAGTCCTCCTCTAGCAGGAGCTTATGGCAGAATTGGTTGAGATCTCACTGGAAATACCGACAAATGGGAGGGAATGGAAGGTGGGTACGGAAACACCGTGTCCTTTAAGTGATAGGACCTTCGTCGCATTTGACATCCTACTCGACTGACCGTTGAATCGAGTTAGGTATCCAAACCATGGGCATCACGTACACTTCACTCCAAGAACAACACGCGACGCTGCCACGAAAGATATGGTGTCCCCTCTGGATTTTTGGAGTTCCCGCTGCTCGGAGCAGTGTAAGTCGGATAATAACGACTTCCGCTGGTGCAAGTGTAGGTGAACATTCCTCCAGCTGTGGCTGTAACCTCTTGGTGTCGTGAACAACTCAGTGTAATGACCCACACGATTCCGACTTGAATGCGTCACAAAAAGGACTCGTCGTCTGATAGGTTTAAACACGAAATTGATTCCATCGGGTGATGGAATAGTCCTTCTGGTGCACATCATGTAACCGTGCTAGCGTGGACGGTCACAGTGAGACGACGGATCGAGCCGTCCACAAAGGGGTATGAAGCAACTGGATGAGAATGAACAACAGGTGACGACTGTTCAGTAAGAACTCAGAGGGCGCTAGAAATATTAAAACTTGGCATAAGGTCTTTTTCCTTGACATCATTTGAAAATTCAGCAAATGTGTCCCACTTGTTCACAAGGACGAGGTTGACCGCATGTTATTTTTTGGTTGCCCTTAAGAACCTGCAGACTGGCCGTTGATGGCCGTTCAAAAAATCAGACTTAAGGCCAGTAGCATGCGGACTTCAGATCCTTGGAAGATCACCTGTGAGATGTACGTACACGCAGTCATCAAACATGATTGAAAATCACAGCTTTTCACTGACACGCTACACGTGTCAACTGGGAACTGAGACAAATTAAAGTAGCCGTGCCAAGAATGCACTTGTAGTTGAAGACCAGAGACCAGAGACCAGAGACCAGACCCCTTCGAGACCTCTTCGATCGTCCAGTTGTCTGCTATCTGACCGTGAGTGGAGGTAGTGTTGGTGTGTAGCGCACGTAGAGAGGCAAAAAGCTGTCATCCGGGCAAGCATCCCACGTGGGAAATGGGGCAACAGTCCGGTACTCGGATAGCAAGGAAAACAACTAAAGGGTCTCCCAATAAGAACTTGACCACATTTTTTTGTTCAAATAAAACCCAAAGCATTTGAGGTTTTTCAAAAACTATGGGCTTGAAGTGCAATCGAAACATTGATGAATCCAGAAACCAACTTCGTTCATATGGCCACCGCGGTCGGGCTTGCGTTTCGTTGGTCCCAATTTTTGCCGACTCGGCCACGCGTTCATTTTGGCTCTGAGCCCATCCCAGGTCGTCGGCTTGTTGGCTCAACCAAGGACTTAGGGTAGCCCCACAGAAAAAACGTGAAGCGGCTCATCGACTGGATCTTTTCTTCAGATCACACGCTCGCCACACTTACTCTTCAATAAATCGGCTGTAGCGTGTGCAGTGCGGCTTGAGGCACCATCCTGTTGTGACCACACCTCGTCCAGGTTTGCAGTTACATTTCGCGATAACGCTGGCCATTCACGGTAAGACAATCGTGATTGTCGACGGAATAATATGACAAACCCCTGTGAGGAGTTATTTTTTGTGGCGAGAATCACTACCGAAAATTTGAGGCAACGCTTGTAAAGTATAGCACAACGATATGGTGTGCTGTCCCGGGATGATCTACGGGAAGAATTGATAAGACGGAGATTTGACCAGAGTGGGCGAAAGGAGGAGCTGCTACAGCGGTTACTGAGCGCGACAGACGCGCCAAAGTTGGTCAGCCAAAATTCCTTGGTGAGCGGTACCGTGTAGAGTGCTCTAGACGAAGCGACAGAAGTAGAACGAAGCGAAGCAGGAACTACAGAGTGCACTTGATTCAAATGCGACAAGCCCAGGTAATATAGACCAGAGCGGGGCCACAAGAGGCACTACCTCTCGCAAAGTCCAAGGTGTGTGTGTGAAGTGTATTCATGGTGCGCGATGTTACAGAGATGATCCCTGAGTTTAACCCAAAGAATAGGTGTGGTCTCTCTTAGTCGGCATGGATAAGGAAGTGACGAGTTGGAAAAGAAACTCCTGGCACTGCAAAATTATGGAGTCAGGGAGCCTTGCATGACGCATCTGTGGACGAATTTCTCGATGACCTTTTCCTACCATCGACGATGCTGTAGACATCCATAATCTGTCGCGGGACAGGCGACAAAAGCCGATCGGAGACACTGAAGAGTATGTACTTGATATGAAAAAAATTAGCATCACGGGGTCGACTGGATGAGTCAGCAGTTCTTAAATACAACGTGTTAGGCAAGGCGAATGTCTGGAGGCTTGTCGAGCAACGCCGATGCGGACGGTTCGTGAGCTGGTGAACAGAGTTCGTTGGGTCGGAGGAAGTTGCGAACAAAACGGGGAACGGAACCAAAAACTGTCGGCGACACCGTTGCAGTCACCCACTCCACATTTCGGTTGAAAATTTTTATAATTTGCAGATGTTGCTCGTTCGTGTGCCTTGAAAGTGTCAGTTTGATGATTAGCGAAAGAGTGCATTAAAAAAATTATTTTAAGTCAGTTGAAGTCTAGTGAAGTCAAGTGAAGTCAAGTGCAGTCAATTGAAGTCAAATGAAGTCAAGCCAAGTCTAAAACCGTTAATACCTCCTGTAACTGTACACTAGACTAGACTTATGATAAGGTTGCACTTTTGTTTGCTTAGGTGCTAAGAAAATAGGTGAACACATTTCTGTGCAGTTTAGTTTATTGGCCTGCCAGCGAAATCGCCAGCATAAGTCCATGTGTTTTGGCTGTCAGCGAAATTGCTAGCAGAGCAAGACCATCGTTTGTCCAAAATCATTCTGATATCCAAAGTCCGACTACTGCAACTGATCGACAACTTCAGTGGAACGACTTCACCGCTCGGCTGCCTCGCGCTGGTGGACATGTCTCGTTTTATCTGACTTTATTTCCACCGGAACTGGTCTCTGTTCGGCAGGACGACGAAACCTGATAAAAGGTTGTTGGAAAACAAAAACAAATTACTGCTAAATGCGACACGCGATGAAGAATTCAATTGGACGCCAATATTGCGGGATTCATAACCACCCCACGAAGAAAAACACGATTCGGTCTTCGACGTCCTATGTGAGCTCAGAAGTTCCTACGGTGGAACAAGGAGCTGTTGGCAGGCAGCACGAAATAAAAATGGGGCTAGCCAGGGAAGCTGGCCAATCCCTGCGGTGGTTAAAGCATGCAGAGTGCCCTGGAAACTTGGTTCTGTTCCGAGGTCTCATCGACTTCTGCAGGCGTGGCACGGAAGACGCTCGCGCTTAAGTTGTAGCCCATATGCCAGTCAGATCTACTATACGGAACTGCGATTGGTTGTGGGTGTAAAGGTCAAATTTGGCGTGTGGAGCCTTGGCCTTGACCTTGTTCATCATTCAAGCTTCCACTGCCTGTTTAGGGACGCCGACAATGAACCCCAACTTCATCACCATCAAGCTGCCACGTTTACATTCTTCGGTATCAAGCCGCTCTTGTTTTTTCGGCCCGTCCGACTCCACTCTGGGGCAACTCCCAAGCGCTCACCTCCACACCTCCAGGTCAGCTCAACTCCCTCACGCTAGGCTAGTCTCCTAGCAAACTGGAGCCGTCTTCAAAGAAGCAGACATGGCTCTCCAGACGATGCCAACAAGTTGAGGCCTCCAGACTGGACTTACCCTGAATTCCAGGGAAAACCCCGCGAGAAAGAAACCTCTAAAGCCAACCACAAGCACCTGCCTCCTCCCGCTCCAGACGGGAACTGCTGACGCAGAACGAGGTGCACAATATGAAGGATGTCAGCGATTTGAAGAACGACTAACGAGAAAATAATGATCGTCAATTTGCCGCCGCGGCAGACAAAGAGATAGAGAGTTCGTCGCGCGGCTCCCTGTCACGCCCGCAAGGCCGGAATGTAATTAAGACACTTCCATGCGTCGGTACACATTTGCCCGAAAGGTGTCATTTGACGAGTTCACAGAGTCCTTGTTCAGCTCAGTGCCCTGCCAAAGCACTCATCACCCCTTAAGTGGAATCGAGCATATTCACGAGACAATCGATGGGTTGGCTCCCCTCGAACGCGTCTCAGCCAGAGACGCGGTAATGGGATCCATTGCCTCGTCATCGAATAAGTCGATGACAAATGCTGTGCACCCAGTGGAAAGCAGATACTCCGTGATAACCCTCAAGTGCTTCCTAAGTGCGGAACGAAGCCAAATGCGTGTCGAGAGCACGAGTATCTGAATTCATAACCCCCATGCACTTCCATTACGCCAAAACCGACACGACACCACTCCAGGCCCCCGGTCCGCTTGTGCATCAATAAATTTTGAAATAATATCAAGTTCACAATATGTCTGCAAACAAGGGCATCCTTCTCACCCCGACCTCGTAGCCGCACAGCTCTGATGCTCTCTGCAGCTGCACGATTTTTGTTTTTCGCTTGCCGTTGCCGGGGTTTTGTTTATAGGGCAACAGATAGCAGCCCTCGGGCGACGGACGGCGGAGCTAGTGGTTTCTGTCGAGTCAAGTCGTTTCCGATGCTCGGATGGAGATGGAACCACTGCTGCAGCAACGTTTGAAAAGTGGGAGTAACCCGCACATATCCTTGTCAAGAATCGTTAAGAAAATAGCACACAATGTTTCATAAGCCAACTCGGTGTGATGAGAGGACTCGGTCCGCTCGACGACGTCGCTGCTGGGATATGATGGAGCCCATGCAATGCGGATGTCGTTGGCGAGCATTCGATAAGGACCAACCGGATGTGACTGGCTGGCTGGGAGTGCTGTCATGCCGGCGGAGGGAGCTGGGAAGGTGACTGCGACGATTTAGATTTTGTGGAAAAAGCGATGAAAAAATCATTTTTTGTTTGTTGCGGGGCAGCAACACAAGTGAGTGGCACTCGGAGGACAAGATAATTCGCTTGCCAGACCGATGTTTTGTTTCGAACCCCGCCTCCCCCTTGACGCGCGGGGTTGAATACGGAGATAAGCAAAATGTTAATGACACTTTTATCTGAGTTTGCGGGCCGGAGAGAAGGCCTGCCGCCCGCAGGCCAGTGACTGGGCGAAATGGGATGGACAGGCGCCTGTGCCCATCTTGGTTCATCTCGAAATGATGAATTGCTCCCCTGACCCGATTGGGGTTATTTTTGGATTGACGTGGTGGAACGAGTTTTGAGGTGAAGCCAGTCGATTGGGGCAACAAACCTGTGCTTGGCTTCCTCTTGACGATGAAGCTCATACGTCTGCCAGAGGCCAGCCACCCATGAACAAGTCCATTTTGAAGTCCCCTCCAGTCGAGGCGAACTTAAACAGCACTCCACAGTCCGCAGACTTCAACTCGTTCGTGGGCGGGAGTGAAACGCCTTTTGCTCACGTAACTCGAATTTGAAAGTCTCCTTGAGATTAAGAAAAAAAAAAAGACCATACCCCGCCTGCTGCAGTTAATGGCATCGTGGGCGGCAGTTTAAGTTTTGACAAATGTTGAACATTTAAAAACTTTCCCAGCACGCCACTAATTCGGAGTGCAGAGAAATGTTCGACGATAAGTTTTAAGAACCCCTTTTTTTTTGCTGTAAACTTTTTCACTCCAAGAGGGCACCCCTAGTCGGGGGGAGAGAATAATATTTTAGTGGTTGTCTTATGGTCATCGGCTTCTGACGAGGGGGCTTCTCTTAATTTTTGGACTTAATTGTGATGCGCCTCAATTGGAAATGCACTCGACAGCGGAGGTTGTTGGGAGGAAAGCGAGTCGAGGTTTACACTTCATTTCCGGTTGTGGCTTAAGTTTTGAGTGTCATTCAGATGAAAGCATGCCCGACGAATACATGGTCCATCCATAAAAGGGCGAGCCCATCTCCTGCCACTACAAAGACATCGCCTATTAGATTCTGCCAAATTAAGGCCGTAGTGCGTAGTGTTACTCCTCTTTTTGTAGCCTGGTTCGGGAATTTGACTCATTTTTTCAAGAGCAAAATTACCAATTCTATTTCACATCACCATTTTCATAACTTCGCAAGGTGTGAACTACGCTTTAACATTTCCTTAACGCTTTCATTTAAAATGCCTGAGCACATACTAGTTCAGCACCCAAGATATGGCCAGACTTCGAGGCAGGAAAGGAATGTAATGTATCTCCTTTGGATGGTTCCAAAGGGCCACACCATTAGACTGTACACCTTATTAGGTAAATTCGCGTCCGTTTTCCCAAGCGGTTACTCATGCGATCCTAATGGCAACAAACTATATTGCGAAGAACAGTTGAATGAGCCGCCAAATCTGTGTTTGTAGTGTCAGCCGTGCTTAAAGCCTTACTCAACCCTTTAACCACTTTAAAGGTAGTTGAGCAATGCATATCCTCTCTGAATTAAAATGGCAATCAAAATTCCATGAAACTCATAAGGCTCCCAGGACACCAAGGAATCGCTGGAAGTGAGATCGCCAACGAACTTGCTAGACAAGGATCAGTCTGAACCTGCACTCGGACTACCTACGTCTGTGGTTAGGAATTTAATTGATGGTTGGACCTCCAGCATGTAGATAGACCAAGCGTTCGCTCGCGGCATTCTTGTTGTCCGTTGACAGAAAATGTTGCAGACGAGCCATTGTGCTTGATTTAAAAAAACACTCTCTGCGACGAAAGTAGGCAGGACAGTGACACGGCAGAGCACTTTCTCTGTCACTAGTTCGCCTTTGCTTGGATCAGGTGGCAGGTCTTCGGCGATGATGGTCTTCCTACGGAACTGTAGGCCTGGTAGTACAATGCATCAGTCTTGAGTCTGAGTGTTCCAGTGTATTATTAAACCTCCAACAAAAAAAAAAACATGCTAGTTTAATTTTTCACATAAGGAGGAATTGTTTTATGAAAACCTTTGTTGAGACTCATTTATTTTCAAAATGACTCGTTTTTTAAGCTTCTGGGACTCATACATAATTTAGCACGTGGTAACACTGGTAGTGCGTCGGGTATTCAAGTATTTTCACAAAGTCAGTACAATTGCTGGGTTGCGCGGAAGACGGTGACATAATCACGAGCTCGCAACGCCCCGCAGTGGAAGCTCCCACGGCAAAGCATCACATCCCGCTACCCTATCTCACGAACAAATGCTTCAATGTTGTCTTCCAATGCGTCAAGAAGCGGGCTTGTCTGTGTACACATGAGCTTTAACATGGCCCCACAGAAAGTAGTCTAAAGGCGTTAAATCGCACGATCTAGGCGGCCAATTGACCGGTCCCGGATGTGAAATAAAATGTTCACCAAACTCGCCTCTCAATAAGTCCATTGTTGCGCGTGCTGTGTGGCATGTGGCACCGTCTTGTTGAAACCACATGTCATGCAAGTCAAGCTCTTGCATTTCGGGCAAAAAAAAAGTTGGATATTATCTCACAGTAGCGCTCACCACTCACAGTTACGTTACGATTCGCATCATCTTTGAAGAAGTACGGTCCAATGCTGCCACCAGCCCAGAAACCGCACCAAACTATGCTTGGTAGCTCTTGCAATGCTTTTGGCTGATATTCACTCCAAAATCGACAATTCTGCTTATTTACGTACCCATTGAGCCAAAACAGAGCTTCGTCGCTGAACACAATTTTTCTGTAAAAAAGTGGACCTTCGGCCAACTCTCCAAGAGCCCATTCACCATGTACGTTGCGGTTGGTCGTTCGGCTTCAATTCTTGCACCAGCTGTATATTGAAAGGCATCACACCTAAATCCTTCCGCAAAATTGTCCACGTTGTTGAGTTACAAAGGCCCAATTGCTGCGAACGGCAACGAATCGATAATTGAAGGTCATCATTAAGACTGGCCGATACAGCTGCGATATTTTCTTCAGTTCGCACTCTACGTAAGCGTGTTGGTGGTTTAATGTCCAACAATGTGAATTTGGTGAGAAATTTAGTCACAATGGGCCGACTAGCCGCTTCAGTGGGTCGGTTAATCTGACCATAAAATGGAAGAAGCGCGCGATAAACTTTCTTAACAGAGCACGCATTTTTATAATAAAATTCAATAATTTGCAAGCGTTGTTCGTTTGTAAGACGATTCATGGTTTAATTATGGACCAAACTGAAGACGTTTGACAGTAAAACAAAACACGAAACGTGAGTCAGCTTTACAATGTTTTGGTAGTGGAGGCGTTTGTCTACCTCGCTCGGGGCAAACGTGAACTCCGCAAACGACAACGCAATGTTGAAGGAGTATTTCTGTAGTCTGTTACGTCCAGAAGCGGTAAAGGTTTTCGCCTAGTTCAAGATCTCTATTCATTTAATCGTAAAGTGGGAGCGTATATTGCTACGACACTTGTTTATTCTGATGTGGCGCTAGCGGAAGTCTTAGGTCCATGGTCCTAGCGCTAGCTCGGTAGCCATTGGGACTAAGGTTCGAATCCCGTGGCTGCGTTCTTCACTTTTTTTTGTAGCGTCCAAGTTCTACTCTTTATGGTTCCATGACCTTGAGTTGGTTGAAGTGGTAATGGGAATTAGCGGCTCTGCAGATGGGCTGATGTTGTGGAGAACCGCAACCCTCCAAAAGGGAAAAACCAGCCGATGCGTAGGAAGGCCGAACCCATCCACTTCAGTCACAAACTGAACTCGTGGAGTGTATGTAGATAGTGCATCGGAAAAAAGGAGTAGTGCAGTGTGGTTTTTTTTTTTGTGACAGTGGTTTAGTGGATTTAATTTTAAAAACAAGAGAAGAAAGGTAGGAAGGAGTTATGTTTTGAGCAGGAACCAGTTTTTTTATTCCACTGATTTCAGCGATTCGGGGTTTTTCCTTCCCCCACTTCAGATTGAAGAAGCTGTTGCACAGAAAGATAATTGCCGTCAAGAAACCGAGCGAGAGCCAGGAGACAATCGTGGATTAAGGCGACTCCGGAACTTGTCAAGCGGTATTTAACAACCTGAGGCTTTACAGCATAAAGGCTAAATAAATCCAAGACCAGGGTATTTATATATATATTTATGTATTGTGGTGGGCAGCGAAGTTCGCGAGTAATAACCCAGGCGGTTACAAAAAAAAGTATTGAACAAAAAAGAAATAGTTGCGATAAGCTTAGGCGGTGGCCGTGTGCGTTGGTGTGCACGGGAATTTTCGTATCAGACCGGCGGAGACACGGTTCGAGTACGAGACGGTTCACTTGTGTTACTATTGTTATTTTAGGGAGGTTAATCGCGTGGCGCCCACAAACAAAACATCAAGACCACGGCCTTCTCCACGGCTGGTCAGGCATCCTCCCGATCGAGGTCGCGCGGAAGTTCAAAAATCGGTGTAACAAGTCCCTTTCCATAAGCCAATTGGTACCACGATTTCTGATAACACAGATGAAAAAGAACAAGTCGTTTACATCGAAGAATGCTTCTATTGCAATAAATAAGACCATTTGTCGGTGGCCAGCAAGTCTCCTCAACATTGGCCACATCTGACCGGTGAAGAAGCAAGAACTTACATTTGCTGTAGAAAGTGTTAGAGCACGACTGTAGGTGGTCAGACAACACAGAAATTGGACAGCATATGACTGGAAACAAAAATGTCTTCCATTTCAGGCCGACGATTCCATCGCGAAAATGAACTCCGAAAAATGTATCATATATTCATCCGTCGCAGAACCTTGGTGGCCCGTGGCGTTGTGGGTGTGTGCGTCGACCCCAACCTTGACTTCATAGGTTCGATTCCAGCTCTGTGCGACAAAAATAATGTTCACGGCCCCACCTCTTTCGAGTCACTGACAATGCTCACAGAATACTTCCTGTCTAGAAAAAGCTTCTCAAACTTAGCCATTCGGATCCGGCATAGAACTGTAAGTCCCTTCCACTCGTGTGAGAAAAATAGCATGCACAACAGGAGTGGTTGCTGAGAAGCAAGGAACTGGCCCTCTACGGGCTGTAGCGCCACCCATATTATAACTGCCCTTCGAATCGTGCACAATAGGAGTGGTTGCTGAGAAGCAAGGAACTGGCCCTCTACGGGCTGTAGCGCCACCCATATTATGACTGCCCTTCGAATTCGTCATAACCCGTGACTCAGTTGAGTTCATGTAAAAATTGCAATTTTGCCGTGTTGGTGTTGATCAACTTAGTTTACAAGCCTTCAAGTATGACTCTCTCCACTTACTCCACCACACCAGCTCGTATTTCACCGCCAAACAAACGAACAATCATTTCACAGCTAATCATCACCCAACATCAAATGGATTCTGGAACAACTGTCCGCTCTGAGCCACTAACTGCCTCTATTCACAAAATAAGCGACAACGAAAGGAGGTTGTTTTTTTGTCAGTCACAGATGCAACTTGGTGAACCTTTGTCCGCCTTAATGTGTGCCAAGGCTACATGCTGTTCGACGAAACGCTTTCGCCGTTGAGCATGAATCCACGAAATTTATCGCATTACGATGACTGCATGGAAGCATTGTGATGTGCTTTGTTCTTGTTCTTGCAGCATGACTCTTTCTTTGTTCTTTCCCGAAATTCAGACGAGTCATTGGCGAAATCTCGAAAGAAAAGGCTTCGAACTCCATGCAGTCCATTCAAGGTTACAACCTGTCGTCGGGGAACTGGCCAGCTGCTGGGAATTTGCATTTTCCCTTAATACCTCTTAAAATGGCACGACCATGCTTGAGACTTGGGGTCTAATAGTGAGTAGTTGTGTGCAGCCACCTCGTGACTTACATGACGGGGTAATCGATGGTCTGTAATCTTGTAAACCATCCGTGGGACAGGCAAGCGTACGCAATCAGAACGCGGTGTGGTTGCTGTAGAACTTAGACCGAAGTTGGGCTCTTATTGCGTGGCCACCAAAATTGGCAAGGAGAATAAAGGGCGTTTAAATGAATGGAACATGTGCTTGAATTGAGGGCAGCACTCTGGATCAGTGTTACCACAGGGACTCTAGAAAATCAGAAGGACTTGACCCGGGGATTTGAATCTAAACACCTTAAACTTTGTTCCCACTTAGCGCGAAATTGCACAATGAAAGGTGTCTTATTTCATAATTTTCAAGATTTTCTGGTTTCCTTTTTCACATAAGGAAGCTTATGAATCCCTTGTTGGAACTCATTCTAAGGTACATCCTCTTAAGGAAAGGAGACCCTGTAATGCGTGCCGTATAAGATTTATTCCGCCGTTCTGTGTAGACGCCTGAAACACTACGTCAACATACTGAGTGGTCAACATCAGTGCGCGTTTAGGCCACCGAAAGCCACTCTTGACCAAATATTCACATTACGGCAGATCTTGGAAAATACGCAAGAGTTGCAAGGCGACACCCACCATCTATTCGTTGTTTTGAGAGAAAAGTTCTGCGTACGATCTTTGGTCCTGTTTGCGTTGATGGCGTTTGGAGCAGAAGGTTCAACCACGAACTCTACAACTGTTAAGCGTCTTCGGATTCAACGCTTAAGATGGCTAGGTCATGTAGAGCGGATGGACACCACAGCTCCGGCCCGAAGAGTCTTCGACACCGAGCCATTGGGACAGCGCAACAGAGGACGTCCTCGCACTAGATGGCGCACACAAGTGGAAAAGGACCTCCACCAACTTGGTGTGCGAAACTGGAGGCAGCTGGCGAAAGATCGTGCTGGCTGGAGAGGCATGTTGGTTGAGGCCCAGGTCCACCCCGGACTGTAGCGCCAATCAAAGAAGAAGATACCCACCATCTATTCAACGACTTTAAGGCCGCGTATGGCAGTATACGTAGAGACGAGCTATACAGCGGCATTCCAGCATAACTCGTCCGTCTTTGCAGAATAACGATGCAGAACGCCCGTTGCTCCGTCATGCATGCTGAGACACTCCAGACACTAAGGTAAGGATTTTACCGAGACCTTTGATGTCAGAAAAGGATCTAGACAAGAGTCCAGAGATTTCCTTAACATCATTCTCGAGATCGTGCATAACTCAGGGCGTCAACACCAGAGGTACGATATCGGCTCGCAGATGACATCAACATCATCGGGAGAACAAAACGGGTTGTCAGTGAAGCGTTTGTCAGCATCGAGGAGGCAGCGGTCAGGATGGGGCTTGCGGTCGATGAGGATAAGAAAGGTCCACTTAGAGCGAATGGACACCAATGCTCCGGCCTGGAAAGTCTCAGACTGCAGCCGTTACTTTCTTGGATCATCACATGAAAACCGCAAGACAGGACAGTCAAGGAACCGATTACAAATAGTTGAAGCTGGCTGGCGGCTAGCAACAGTCCCAACTGGAGACATTTGTTAACTGGGGCACAGGCCCGTCATAGGCTGTGGCGGTATACGACTTCGACAGAACTGTGACATCCAAGCGACTCTCAAGTAGATGCAACGACGTCCGATTTAAATCAATGGAGATGGCTTTCATCGAAAAACAACGTTGCGAATGATGATACAAAATGGAATCAAACGTCGGCGCTTTCAAGACGCGAAAGACGATTTAAGAGATCATTACTCGTATACCAACCAGAAGATACGAGGCCTTGGAAGACAGACCGAGACCAAGGAGAGCAGCAAGCGGAGCTTAGACCAAAATATGCATTGCCTCGCAGGGTGGACATTGAACCAGTGATGGATCTTAAAAAATGTATATCTTGGAAGAAGCTGCTTCGCAAAACGGCGTGGGTGCTTCGATTTGTCAAGAACTGTAGATATCACAACGCTGTGCAAGAACAACAAGCCCCTGTTCACCATATTCGACCCGGAGAACATTCTTCGCGTGAAGGGACGAATCGCGCGAGCTACGTGTGTGGACAACCGTTTGAAGAAATGTTTGCTGTTACCGAGAGATCATCATATTACGGCCCTGTTGCTGGCATACTGGCATGAAAGAAACCACCACTATCGTCATGACACAATGCTTAATGAAATACGTCGACGACTTTGGGTTCCAAGGCTTCGAAGCAAATTGGAAGCAGTTAGACGACGTTGCAAGGTACGCTCAACCAAATGCTCCTGAAAGTCTTCTTTGTTCAAAAAATGCATTCTCTCCCGTTGAAGACCTTACCAAGCAAATTAAAATCAAACAGCGGGCAGAGTTCCAGGTCAAGAGGTAGATACAAAACAAGACGTAGCTCTTCCAGCCGAGATAAGGACACCAAGAAATTGTGTTACTACGACAGAAAGGGGGGCTCACAACGCTCGAAAATGTAAGGGTTCTTGTTCACTCAGCGACAAGCAGGATGACGGCATCTTTAACAACAACCGGGAGTGAGCATTCGCTTTCTCATTGATTTCGATTCAGTTGTTTCCGTCACCCCCATCTCTAAATTCAACAAGAATCTCATCAAGGCAGACCTCAAGCCTAACGCTACCAACAAATTTCAGATGCAAGCATTTGGTTAGCATGTCCTACAATTAAGCCTGGGTCTACGCAGACAATTCAAATGGTCCTTCATTTTAGGCCAACGATGAAAACTCAGTTTCGTTGCCACACAAGATTGAGCTGAAGGAGATACGACAAGAAGACCACACCTCCGGTATAGAGTCCGACTTAAGAGAGATTGGCCTTGATGACTAGATGAAGTCTCCAAGGACCGTGGATTGCACAAGTTTTCTTTTTCAAAAGTCGAATAAAATGAGCAAAAAGTCCGTATATGGTAATTACAACATCGTTCAAGTGGCTGCTTCGGTTGGCTTCGCAGTAGCGCAGGTGACTGAATATCCGATTCTGATGGCTTGAGGCTGTAGCGCACGGGTTTCTTGAATTAATCTCGCCTTAAGTGCTTGAATCGTAACACCATTCCTTGACTGGTTCTCTGGTCCTCCGTAAAAGAGAGAGCATCGAATCGCAGCTCCGAGGCGGCCAACTGACATCAAAGACGGCTGATAACACGAATTTGGTGCGCAAAATATCGAATATGACGTGGGTTGTGTGGCGAGGTATCTCGGCTAAGACGCGTAATGTTGGTTTCCAAAGCATCAATCGTAGCTGGCTTATTCCTGAACACCTGAGGCCTTACATATTCCCAGAAAATATAGTCCAAAGGAGGCGCGATCTAGGCGACCAATTTACCGTCAAATTAAGTGCTCACCAAGATAACTTCTCAACCAGTCCACTGTTTCACGGGCTGTATGGCTCGAAGCGCCGTCTTGTTAAAACTAGAGCTCACCGAGACCGTGTGCTTGAACTTCAGGAACCAGTTGTAAAGCCAAGCTGAACCCATTCGCCACGGTCTTCACTCTCAGCTACAGCTGCTGTAGTATCTTCACTGCACATGTGTTGTATGTGGTCTAATGGGCCCATCGGTCAATGCCTCGACTTGAATAGACTCCAAAAGAGAAAAACTATCGCGACATAACCACAAAGAGAGTTGATTTCGTGGCCCAGTCTGGGATATCGGCTTCAAAAACTTCCCCATCACCCCGTGAAGGCTCAACCAAACCGATCCTAAAGCTGGCAACAGAGCGACAGAAGTGCTTCCTGGAAATGTCTGAAAAGCCATCATCGACACTATCAAGATTTTAGACTCTGCCACCACTCGGCTGAACCTGTCTCTAAAGCCATTTCTCCGGATAAAAGTGGGCTCAGCTCCCATTGACACGAGACCAGCTGTGGAACTCATGCCACAGAGACACACAAAAATTCTGAGGTCTTCACTTGTCACTGGTTTCCGTAACCACCCATCAGCCAATCACTTCAGTCGTTCCTAGAGAAACCCCTCAATTGGTCCTCGCCGTTTTTTTTTCTTGACCGAAGCTCTATCCCGTGAACTTTAAATTCACAGAAAATCACCAAAACTTCGGCCGGAAAATCAGCATGGAGACAAGATCAGAGTTTTTACCGGAAACCCGAAGCCTTTCAAGTTCCATTCAAAACAAGCCCAATCTTCTATTTTTAATAGACCGCCGCCCCTTCCCGGAAATCATCACGAAATGTTTTTTCCCAGAATTTGACACGATTCTGTGCGAACCACTGACCGCACTCGAGTTCAAGGAGGCCCCTCGCTGTAATCTAGGCAAAGTCCCCAGCATCGGCCCACCGTCGTCGAGAAAGGAAATTACACACAAAGCACAATCAGACTCACCCTTGATGTTTGTGAGGAATATCAGCAGACATAATCCAAGGAGGCCCGTTCGTATCCGGACGGGCTGCAGGTCGATCATTTTCAGAATCATTTTCGAAGTCACGTTCAATCACAAGAAACAAACACTCGCACTCGAGCACTGAGCCAAGGAAAAATTCACTTCACGACACGAACAGCACTTGTGGGCGAGATACAATCAAAAGACACAAACAGTCGGCACTCATTTCAAGCACGCGGTTGCACAACTTTGAGCAGCATCTTTGGCAGGCGAATTAATTTGCGTTGCGAGGCACAGCACGAAAGACAAACATCGATCCGCGGCGAAGGATTGTCGTGATCCGCCCGCAGGGTGGCAGGGAAAGTGTGTCATTCACGCGATTCGAGCAGCACTCAGCACTGCTTACATACCGCCTGTCAGAGTCGCACCCGGAAATGGAGTTGCCTCCTGTGTTCCACTTCACTTCACTTCACTGTGTAATCACATAAATGGCTTTCTTCCTCCTTGACATCACTGGTTCGGAGCGAAAAGAAGCACTCCGCCGAAGGTGCAGGTGGCGCCTTCGAGGAATTATATAAATCACACTCGCACTGGCACCCGTCGAAACGAAATCACTGCGGGAGCAGCGTCGACACTAGTGTGGACTAGTGGATCGTCTATCCAGCCTGCACGCTCGAGATTTATTCACGCGACGACGACAAGCGACAAACGCCAACGGAAGCGGCAGCATACACCTGCCACCGCTGGATGATGGAGTAATTGATGATGAATCTGAACCGCGGAAGAAAATATAAATCAAACGCGTGCTACACATCTGAGATACAGCACAAAACTACCCGTCCGAAGAGATTCGTACTGTACGTACCGAATTCGGGTGAACATGGATGTGGGATGTTTTTCCTTTTTTCAATGCTCTGTCGTTTTCCTTTTCCTCTTCCAGATGCCGTCCGAAATCGGTTGGGGAATTTCCTCGCGAAGCAGCTGACACTGCCGGAGAGTCGGACGAGCGAAGAGACGGATTCAGTCGGTAACTCTCTTCGCTGGTGGCGTGGTACATGCGTCCAGTGGTGTGCTCATCGGCGAAGGGAAATTTTAACAGAGACTTAACAGACAGTTTGCAGAGGATTTTTGTTTGCTTGTGCGGTAGGTTCAGGCATTTGAACATATTTCGTGACTCAGCACGGGCGACGAGGTCTTCTTTGCTGGTTACAGTGGGTGTTGAAAAATAACTCGATTTAAGCTCTCAGGTGGTGAACAAGACTTCAGTGCCACTGTTGGCTTGATGATTTGATGGACGTCTGTCGTGGAAGGCAGCTTTGTCTCGGCCTCAGGGGCTCTATGGGTCGCCAGTTAGCACAGGTCTATGTGGGTTACTGCTTGTAAGCAGCAGTCACTCTTAGGCCAGTGTGGCCAACCCTCACGCCAGATGGTGATGAAGATGGGTGACTCTTATGTTGCACATCGTCAAGACTGATCGAAAAGTAGGCCCATCCCAAAGTGCGCAAAGGTTTCACCCTCTTCCTGGTCTTTGCAGGTTCTACAGAAGTCGTTGCAGGGCTTTGTTGAACGCAACGCACAGTGGTGGCGCTGAGAAGAGTTCTGAGACACAGCCTGCTTAGACTGAGCCATGCGATTGAGTGTGGGCCATAATTGCAACGTAGTGTCATCTACCATTGGTGTGAGCAACTGTTTGGAGCAGGGCAGTGACAGTGTCACTTCCTCAGGTCCGCAATATATTGGAATGTGTCCTGGAGCTCGAACAGCATGCTAAAATACTTGTCACTCTCACTACTTGAAATGAGTCGTTTCAGGGAAGTGTTCGGGTTAGATGACATTGATCGCCGCTTGCCTTCCGTGCGTCTTTGCTTGTCTTTCAACCATCTATGAAGAGGACCAACTGAGCATGAATGTGTCGAAATAGCATGGGTTTGGGTTATTCCACGCTCCAAAACAGTTCGTGCTGAGCGAGCGAATTACCTTGAAGTAAGCCTAGTCAGACAAATAAATGGAAATTAGTCAAGAGAGCAGCAGAGTGTCCTGTATCGGAGCAGCAGAATATTTGGCAAGAAATTGCGACCTATCCCCAAAACTACACGGCTGGATGAAGAAGTTGGCTGAGTGTCAGCCCTTTGTTATAGGGGCCCCGGTTCCAATCCCAGTCACAGAAAAAGTTACTATGCTCCTATCAGGCTTTCAAATCTGGTCCTCATTTGCCATTGACATTAAATCTATGGTATTGGGACCTGCTGTTCCGCTGGCAGCCCAATAACCTAACCTTACCTAATCCCAAGACTATCCTGTGAAGGTACACTGCGATAGTGAGGCCAAGTCTGACATGTGGCAGAGTTGTATGCTGATAGGACCCTCTATAGTCCGACAACCTAGGGTTGCTAACAGGAATACATAGACCCGCATGTCCTGGTGTCACAAGAGCAATTTCCACCGCTCAACATCAAGCCTGTCGGTCTTGCTGAACCCTCTCCCACTTGACCTCTACTTGGAAATGAACGCCGAAAGGAGAGTCATTAGAACCAAACCAATCCACATGCTGGCTTCCAACTGGATAGACGTTGCACTGAACGAATTGAAAGCGGCTGCAATCTTGCTTGACCCTTCCAGTATTTTTTCTCTAAATTGTTAAGCACGCACTGCTCGGTCAGAGTCCCTGATTACGGCAGTGTTTTCAATTTCCAGCCGGCCGGTGGATGAGCTCAAGCTGAGTCCTACGGCACTGGTAGCGACTCATCCCAGGCAATTCTGTATATTCAACCACATCTTGCTGATGTCAAGAAGAAGGCGCATGACTAGCTAATGAAAGAAGAAACTCCCAAACCCCCACTCGAATGCTATGACTCAAGAGAAAGAGTGCAACAGCGCACAAACTTGTACTTGTTTAAGCGCTCTCTGGCCATAACCATCGGATGTACCATGGAAACAAAGTGGGACTTGTCCACGACGTTCACATCATGATGAAGTAGAAAAAGAAACTCTGTCACTGTCCAGGCCTATTCCTGGAAGAAATATTCTAATACAGTGATACCTCGACTTACGCTACCCCGTTTTACGCGAACTCGGAGATACGCGTTCTTCATTTGCCCATTGGTTCAAACGTGTTGGTCGTGGAATTGTTGTATGTATGTAGTGCACAGTACTGATTTATCTTTAATTATCCAAAAGAACCCAAACACAGTCTTTTGCGTGTAGACGAAACCGCTCTTTTTGGAAAAAGAATGCCTTCAAGAAGGAAGAGAAAATCTTTCCACGTTCTAAAGTCGCCACTTGTCTTCGATTGACAGTGATGGTCGGTGCGAATGTAGCTGGTGATTGTAAATTAAAACCTCTCTTAGTTTGTCGCTCAGAAAATCCACGAGCCTTAAAAAACAATCTTAAGCTGGTTTGCCCGCTATTTGGCAATCTAATGCGAAAGCTTGGGTGAAAGCCGTTTTGACGGCCGGTTTGGTCATCATTTTATTCCTGAAGTCGAACGCTATTGCCAATTGAAAAACAAATTGACACTGCACCAGTTCATCCTCCTTGAATTCTAATTAATTTCAATTTATAGAGATCCAATTTTTGTTGTAATTTTGCAACCAAACACAACGGCTTGCATGAACCAATGGACCAGAGTAGTGATGGGAACTATCGAATGAATTGCCCTATCGATAGTTAGTAACTGAATGATTTCAACTATAGAATAGTTGTATTCATTCATTCAATCATTCATTCACCGACTGAGTTGTTGACACAACAAAACAACAAATCTTGCGAGCCCAAAAGTACAATAGTATTCATCTAGCACTTACCTGCAAAACGTAGTGTAAGTGTATTCTATTTTCCTACTGAAACCACTACTGAAATATATAAAACAGGCGAAGCAATTTCCAAATATACCACGCACTTGATAGAAAAAACAACCGATCGCTTTCCGCTTGGATTTCCTTTAAAAGTAAAATGTTGGCCAAGAGCTTAGACTAATGCAAGCTCATTTACTCAAAGTTAACAGCTTGCCAACCGACTCGATAGTCCCAAGTCCAAACGAATTCAAACATTTTCCATCATGCAACTGAACGAATCGGGACGAAATAGGACTCGATAGGCCAAAGACCAAGCGCATAAAAAACCATTCATTGGACTCGATAAAAAACCATTCGTTCAGCTAAAACCATTCGAACATATTTCCGTCACACAAATGAATGAAATCAGTGGAAAAAAAACCATTCGAACTCATTTCTCGACTGAGTCGAACTATCGACTCGAACCAAACCATATACGTGAACAATCTGTCGTACAAATATTTTGGCAATGTGTGCGACAGCAAGCTTTTCCATCTTTTATGCAACGGAGGTGAAACTTCATGTGCAATTAGCGTGTGTAAAGGCAGCCCAAGAATGATTTTCGACTATCGAATAAATGAATAGTTTACAACTATCGAACAACTAGACAGTTTTTATTCGATAGTTCCCATCACTAGACCAGAGTCATTAAAACATTAAAAGCTTACTACACAAGGCGATCATTTGCACATCCAAATGAAGCTATGAAACTAAATAGCTAGCTCCCTGTCAAAGTCTTTTGGAAGCAATTCAATGTTTTAGTACGAATTATTGGACAACCTTGAAATGCGATTTGAAAAAAAAAATCTATGAAAGGCTTATGGAAAAAGCTGTGCCCAGAAGAATCAGTTTCAAATTCGAAGAAATTGGTGGTATAATTGAAGAAGCAGTCGAAATTGACAAACAGTTAAATTCAGAGGTGGATAATGATGACGTCTGAGAATTGCTGGATTCACACAATCAAAGCGTACAAATGACGAGCTTATGGAAATAAAAAAAAACGTAAGAATGATGAAGAACCTGATTTATTAGACGGGAAAATGACGATTTCAAACTTAACCGACGGCCCCAGTAGAATTGAAATTGAAAAAAAGTGTCATACATTTTAGAAAAAAAATAAAGATGGTAGACACTAGGAAGGGAAATCCCCCTCCTATGGGGATCACAATGGGTCCGAATGGGCCAAAGTAAGATGGGGCTCTTGCACTTACCACAATTGACAATTGACACTCGCTTTCGCGGCCTGCTCTTCAAAGATAAATTGTTGAAGACCATTGCGACTTGGATTCCAGCCTCAAAATTGGCGGTTTTCAATGTATAACGATGTGAGGGTGTGGAGAAACGCGGCCATCCACGTGACTTTTGATTAGCCCAGCGGTGAAGGTTTCAACGTCATCCGTTAAAGTGGGTTAAGGAGTTGACGTGTACATCCACATTCCTCAAATCTTGCCAAATATTCTGTAACATCGGAACAGACTAAATGAAAAGTAAGTTCCTACATAAAATCATCTCCTCTGTGTAACGCTACTAACTGACCGCAGTTTCGTACGCCGAGCTGGTTGGGGCTGTTCTGTACGCCACCTTAGAAGCAAGCGCCATCCCCACGTTCGACACGTTTATGTTGCTCTGTAGACCAGCGCTAAGTTACTCATGTCCTTGCCAAATTAAGCGTTGGACCTGTAAAAGCCATCCTAGACCCGGGTCGCTGTTCAGTTCGCAACGTGAATCAACGCTCGCATAACATTTCCCTTTCCTTGATCCGTCGGGTGACGGTTTTATTGTTTTCATCCAAGCCTAGGTCAACGAAATCCCAAAAGCCTTCAAGTACACCTTTAATTTGATGCGAAATCGAGTGCAAAAGCACTAAAAATGCCAAAATTCCCGGTCGTACCCAAGGTCAGTGTTTAGCTTCAGAAATGTATACATTTCGACGGGGTTCGCCTTCAATCAAAGCCGAAATGAATGATCCTGACGTTCGGGCAAACATCATCTTTCGTTGCCGCATGCCATCGGCATAATTGGAATCGAAGCCCATAATGCGAGCAACACGTCGAAAGCTGACGCTCATTAAAAACTCCCGACCACCTCTGCGGGGGTGTTCTGCTGCGAAGTACACTCCCCCCACGTGTGTGTTTTCACTCCATTTCCGGGCAGAGTAACCAGATAATCGAAGAACCAAAACTCGTGAGGCCATGACCACCGCCGTCAGCCTCAGGCGAGCACTCCGAGCGGCGCAGAATACACCTCAGGTTGCTTTTAATTGCCGGCCGAGGGCACTGAGTCCAGCAGTGCACTCCAAAATCAAAGGCCCTCTTGCGGGTGATCAGTGTGTGCGTGTGTAAGGCCGCCGCAAAAATCAGTGTTCCGACCTCCGGCCAGTGGATGAACGTCGTACGACGTCGAGTGCTGACACTGCCTCTCCGGATGGGTGACACTTCGAATTTCTGATGGCACCAGCCTCTAGTCAACAGGGGCCCCCAAAAACACAGGTGATGGCGCAATAAATGTCCAACTGAAGTCTAGCCGCTGGAGGAGTCTCCACACTCCGCCACACTCCGAGTGTGTCGCTCTTCTTCTCACGTCACTCCTCGCCAGCGACACACGCGAATCGTGGCCACGGACTCCTCCAGCGGCTGTGCAAATGACTCTAATGTCGACCAAGTTGACATTTATTGCGACGGCATTTTATTTGCACACCATTCGTTTACAACGAGCCTAGTTCCCACGGTCTCTGCAGTCGGTGGATGGGACTGGGGCTGACTGGGCCCCTGCCTGTCATATTTGACATTTCTTTCGACAGCCAGCAAGTCACCTGTTTCCCCACAAAAAGTGCAACAATCGACGAGCGTCTCTTAACCTGCCACAGGCACACACTCTCGCTTGCCTCTCTCAGTCTGCCCGTGTCTCTTCTGGCGCTCTGAGAAAATGTCCCATTTAAGAGCAGCCGGTGAACCGAGGTGTAGAGAATTTTCGAAGAAGGATTTCGGTCAGACATGCGCGGCGACGGCGTTCGGGGCAGAAATTCAACACACGAGCACCCGCGAGATGCGGGATTGCTTTCTAGTTCATTCATAAATCGCTGGAGAAAAAGTGCTGTCCTTGCATCGCCGCGGACACTTGGGGGACCGTCCTCGCTGGCGCAGGGACTCCATGTCAAAGGGGTATTCCCGACTTGGACCGACTGATTGATGTTTATTTTTAGCGAGTCGAAGGAGTCCGTCGCATAATTAATGAATAATCTGCTGCCGGGGTGTCCTTGCTGCGGGCTCAAGGCTGTCACGGGGATGTGGTTTCAAACTCGTCGGCAGACTTTGAATGAGCGTGAGCATTGGCAGATCTACCACGACTGTCGCCGGAGTCGGAGTGGGCTCCGGTGGCCGTGGCGTGCACACGTAGAGAGCGTATCTGTCTGGACGTGTCTTCTGGGAAAATGGTAATTTTTCGGTCGTGCTTCGGGCAGTGGTTGGGTGACAATCTGTTTGTCAGCTTAGAGTCATGTTCGGGGAAGTTTCACAGAATTCACAGCCACTCAGTGCCAACGTCTCGGTGTCATTCACCTTGAACAACTGCTGAGTCTGGTCTGGAAGGACTTCCCGCATCACTGGAACGAACTGGCTCGGGAGAATGCCTGACCCTGACTGAGTTTGTAGCCATTTTTGCCGCTCTATCTCGACTTGCATTCTGTTTCGCACAACAAGCTCCTATCCTGTGTGCGGCGCTGCGACACATTCGGTCCGTTCCAAGACCGAGCCAATTTATCTGGAACGCCTCTAGATGGCACAGCCACATCAGGCACGTCCTACGGAGGACTTCAAATATGTCCATGCACACAGACTCGTGTATTCCCTCCTCATGTGGGATCTGAACTAAAATTGTTCGACCCTTGCCACTGCACTGAAGCGGAATTTGGCTCCTTCTCAAACGCCGTCTCCGAGTCCACAGAAGGGCCTGATCTGGAGGCTTTTGTTTCAACGGCAAAAGGCCCGATTATGACAACGACCTTCTGAGGCTGCGTGAGGACTTTGGAGAGAGATAGGCTCCAGTCGATGGAAGTCCTTGAGTTCAAAGTGGCTGCGCTTGAAGTTTTAACTGCTGCCGGACTGTTAGAGCAGGTGACGATATCTGTGCTGGATTGCGTGCATTGTTCCCATCAACAGACAGTTGTATTCGTGATGACTTGGCTCTTAAGGCGGCGGTTCGGTCCGCCTCTCCTTCACCAACTGATTGCTGGGCTCTGGCTGCTTCAACGTTGTTAAAGACCTCACTGAGTGACACGCTGTGATGTGATATCTTCGGTTTAGTTCTGATGACTATCAGGAAACAGACACAGACTTTTCCACTGTTACCATCATTGCCAGTAGGTACGCAGCGAGTCGAAGGCATTGGGGTGGATTGAGTGCCAAATGAGGTGTACCCCACCCGCAAGGAAGGGCGAACAATAACCTAAGGTCGTCAACGGGTAATCGTTCCTTACCCGAGTCGTAGTGTCCTTTTCGTTAGCTTTAAGAATCTTGGTATCGTAGGGTGCTGACCTAGGTTTCCTAGCCCAGATCCTCAAGACCTGTCGTGGGTCAGATAGTGGGTCGTCCGGGAAGTACATGGCACCGAACAGTAGAGAAGGAGTCCCCACAGCTGGAGTCAAGTTGGAAGGAGCTGAAACCCGCACGATGGCACGTCAGGTTGGAGGCCCTAGGGTCCACAAGGCGATTCGGGAGCTAAGTATGTAAGAAATGCCGTACATCGAGGTCTTGGACACAGGGCTACACTAACTCTTGACTTCTCTTGCGGACGACCCCTGAAGGGTCTGAGCCTGAGACTTTCATCGATGAGGGTGTGGAGCACTCCGACTCCTTTAGATGTTCAGGCAGTACATCAGGAAGGTACATCTACACACCTCTGTCATTGTTGCAAGAGGAAGGATCGCCTCTTTTGTAAGTGGCTGGGTAACCATCTGTGTTCACCACGAAAAGTCACAGTCAGTGCCTAGCTGTCGACTGGTATGTTCCGCCCTTGATGGTGTGCGGCGGCGGGCAGTATATATTTTGCCTTGTCCTCAGGAACAGGACCTAGCTTCTCAGCAGCCAAAGTATTGTGGGTGCTATTCAATAGACTCATAATCACTGGTAGCAAGGATGTGTTGCTGTTCATGGCTGCTGGCCTTTTGGTTGGTGTGCAAAGCTCCCTCGCGATTTCATACGCTTGACAGGCATTCCCTAACACGACTGGCGATTGTCTTTAAACTGCTCTGCGAGCAGTTATACACTGTTGGTGTTGCACTACCCTTGGGCCGATGGTGGTGTGACTGGCTGGTAAGCCCCCTGTAATGCAAAGTGCTTCTAAAGAGGGGTGTTTTTTGTGTGGCTGGCGCACTGATCAACACCAGCTGATGGCAAACAATCCCTGCGACGACAGCGACGCCGACGGGTTGATGGACAGAGGCACCTTCAAGAGTTCGAGATGTGGTTTGGCAGCTACAGCGGAATGGAATAGCTAGAGCGTCTGGGATTCCAGATAGGACTGAAAGACAAATGGTGCACCTCGAAATAGAACTCAACCGCTTTAGTTTAATGACCTCTCTTAATTCTACTAAAGTAACCACACGAGGTTCGACCGTAAGACTGTCCTCGGACCGTCGTGAATTGAACGGGATGGAGTTCTCGGTTGGCGGAGACTAGCGATTTAAGGCAGATGCATTGAATCAGTTGAAACTTATTAGAGATGCGACATGTGGAATGTCTGAGCCTGAGCTAACGCTGTCTCCATTTGCTGACACTGCCAGGCGCGTAGCTCCCACTTATCAAGCAAGCCTTGTACACATCAGCAAACTCTTGTATTCTCGATGACCGATAAGGGTTCTGAGCTTCTGAGGCTGCGTGAGGGCTTTGGAGAGAGATAGGCTGCATTCGATGGAAGTCCATCAGCTGTGTTCAAATTATTCACTGCTGCCTGACAGAACAGGTGAAGGTATCTGTGCTTGAGACACTTGGTATGCCTTCCAGGAAAAATAAGAAGTACATAAGTTCCACCAGTCTTTGTACAAAATTGGATCTCTTAGCGAGTGAGGCTTACAAGTGTTACACAGTTCAGGGGACACTCTCAAAGATCTTCCCGCGGACGTTAGTCCCTTGGGAAAAAATCATTCAGCTACACGAGTCAACCTGTGCGTCCACGAATCCAAAGCACACTTACTCCGGCCAGTAGAGTGCTCAACTACGTACCTTCTGGGCGGGACGCAATTGGAGAACGACATTAAACCACTTGATGTGCGTGTAACTGGAGGCAGGAATCGAATGCATTAGAGACGATTGTTGGTCAGCTATTGAACAGTTGCGTGACACAAAGAAAAAGAAAGAAAAGATTTGCTCCTGAACGTCTACAAGATCGAAAGTAGATAACAACATCAAACGAAGTAGTTCGTGATCGAAAAAAGGGTGGTCCGGTGCAGGCGGTGGATAAGTAAGGACTGGCAGGGAAGCGTCTGTGGTGAACTGACCGTACTGGATCCCCAGAAAGCTCAAATTTGAGTTGGAAAATACCAGGCAGACCAGAGTCCAGACCAGATACGTTCGAAAGTGAGGGTTGAACGCTCAATGGTTGGATGATAGAGTATGTTCACTGCTTGGTTCTACTTCATGGACTTCGCCCATAAAAAGGTGATGGAGACTAGCTGTCTCCTTGAGCCGAGTTGGAAGTACCAAAGACCAGCTGGTCTTTACCTGCACATCGAGTCCCCTTCATCACGCATAATAATTGTATGCGTGGCGCAACACAGCCCGTAGAGGGCCAGCGTCTAGCTTTTCAGCAACCACTCGTGTTGTTCTCTCATGCCAACTCCGAACGGCCATGTTTTGGGGAAGCTTTTATCTAGACAGAAGTATTCTTTGAACGTTGAGCATCAGTGACTCGAAAGAGGTGGCGACGTGAACATTATTTTTGTCGCACAGAGCAGGAATCGAACCTACGACGTCGAGGTTGGGATCGACGCACAGACCCACAACGCCACGGGCCACCAGACTTGGCAATTCATCAAGCATTGGGCTTCGTTAAGTTTCGTTCACTCTTTGTTGGGAGTACACATATGGCAGTCCTTTGAGCCAAGTGATTACCATCATCTCCTGTCCATGGTTTGCTGGTGAAAAATTAGGCCCTTGAGTGGCTTCTTTGAGAGAAGACTAAATTAACAGAAATATGCCAACAAGTGATCGAATAAAACGACATTCTCCACCAAAGGCCTTCAATTTCATGGAAAATTAATTCTTGATTGAAAACAATCTACGTCCCAGCACAGGTAAGGCTATTCATGATGACCCCAGCCTCGCCATTCCTCCTCCCCCATTGGACAGCAAGAAATGCACAAATCCAAGAAAAACTGGGCACCACTTCAGCCAGACTCGGCATCATCCGCAATCCGCCACAATCTGGTTAATTTTAGAATTCACCAAGTCACTCGGAGCCCACGGGCTCCTGTTCGTTTCTTTTTCCCGCACACACACACAGAAGCCGGACATTCTAGGAAGGAAATATTTGTAATCACTTAGCTGCATCCCTGCACGGGAGGACCTTCCCTGGGAACAACCAACTGCAGTCAACTCACCGTGGGGCGCCAGGATCGCTGGACGACTGACTGGGCACAATGCGATTGAATCTGTTGCCGTAACAAGCTGCAAGTTAACTGAAAAACTTGTTTTTTTCTTTTTTTGAAAGACGATGGACCCGATTTCCGGGAAAAAATGCTTGAATGATGAGCATGCACCTGAGACAGACGTACGTCAGCTTGTCTGCTGCTGGAGCTGTCAGTGTGCGGTTCCGCAAAATTAAATCGGCTTACATGCTTTTGTCAAAGCGCTGTGGGCAATGTCACCTGTTCGCTGGGGGTTTCTCGGAATGAAATGGACAGGGCTTGGGTTGGAGAGGATGTGTGAGTGGATTACTCGGGCAAGGCCACTCGAGGTAATCTCGGTGTCATTCGATGTGAAAGGAGTCATCCCTGAGCATGCCAGGATGAGCGAGTTTCGGTGAGCAAATGTAATCACGGACGCAAGCGACTGAATGGGTGAAACAAACCGAACGCGAGGAAATGTCCATCAGTTGGATTGGATTGTTGTGTGATGGGAATCTTCGAATAGTACTGTTTGCTTAGAAATTCGAATGTGACGAGGACGCGGTTGATGTTTCTTATTTTTTTCTGGCTTCATGACATACTTTTCAACCAGAATAAATGGTGGAGTACAAGTCCTTATCGTCTGATAAAAGTCCACCCAGCTATTAATATAACAACCGTTCTTGATCTTCGTATTTCGGTATTTTGTTTGCAAATGATTCCCTGATCTTCTGATAGCGCTACAGTCCGGGCCTGTGCCTCAGCCAAGAAGCCTCTCCAGCTGGCACGAACCTTAGCCAGCTGCCTCCAATTTCGCACTCCAAGTTGGTTGAGGTCCTTCTCCACTTGAGTGCGCCATCGGGTTCGTGGTCGCCCTCTATTGCGTTGTCCCATTGGTTCGGAGTCTCCGGGCTGGAGCTGTGGTGTCCATAGGCTCTACATAGCCTAGCCATTTTTAGCGTTGGATCCGAAGACGCTTCTTTGTCTTCTCCTGACGCCATCAACGCAAACAGGACCAAAGATTGAACGCAGAACTCTCTCGAAGAGCGAGGTCTTGTAAAGGGTGATTTTTTAAAAGCTATAGGAAAGTTTTTCAAAAAAGAAAAAAAAAACACACCAAATTCAGAAAAAATGCATGAAATCCTTATTTAAATCGATAGTACGGTCCATATAGTTTAATGTTTGAAGATTATTTCATGCAAATGTTGATCTTGACTGCGCCTCAAATGGTCCATCCGCTTAGTCCTACTTTGGCTACTCCTTCTAACATTTCGGCCGGTATCTCATGAATAAATGCTTCAATGTTGTCTTCCAATGCGTCAACTGAAGCGGGCTTGTCTGTATAGACATGAGCTTTAACAACAGCCCCACAAAAAATAGTCTAAATGCGTTAAATCGCACATGACCGGTCCCGAACGTGAAATAAAATGTTCGCCGAACTCGCCTCTCAATAAATCCATTGTTGCGCGTGCTGTGTGGCACGTGGCACCTTCTTGTTGAAACCACATGTCATGAAAGTCAAGCTCTTGCATTTTGAGCCAAAAAAAATTGGATGTCATCTCACGGTAGCGCTCACCATTCACAGTTGCGTTACGATTCGCATCATCTTTGAAGAAGTACGGTCCACTGATGCCACCAGCCCATAAACCGCACCAAACCGTGACTTTTTCTGGATACATTGGTAGCTCTTGCAATGCTTCTGGCTGATATTCACTCCAAAATCGACAATTCTGCTTGTTTACGTACCCATTGAGCCAAAAATGAGCTCCGTCGCTGAACACAATTTTTCGGTAAAAAAGTGGACCCTTGGCCAACTCTCCAAGAGCCCATTCACCATGTACGTTGCGGTGAGTCGTTCGGCTTCAATTCTTGCACCAGCTGTATTTTGAGAGGCATCACACCTTAATCCTGCCACGAAATTGTCCACCTTGTTGAGTAACAGAGGCCCAATTGCTGCGAACGGCGACGAATCGATAACTGATGGCCATCATTAAGACTGGCCTATACAGCTGCGATATATTCTTCAGTTCACTCTCTACGTAAGCGTGTTGGTGGTTTAATGTCCAACAATGTGAATTTGGTGAGGAATTTAGTCACAATGGCCCGAATAGCCGCTTCAGTGGGTCGATTAAACTGACCATAAAGTGGAAGAAGCGCGCGATGAACTTTTTTAACAGAGCAGGCATTTTGATAATAAAATTCAACAATTTGCAAGCGTTGTTCGTTTGTAAGACGATTCATGGTTTAATTATGGACTAAACTGAAGACGTTTGACAGTGAAACAAACCACGAAACGTGAGTCAGCTGTTTAGACCAGTGTTTTATGGCTAAAAAATCACCCTTTGCTTCGTTGTGCCGTGTTAGTGAACCGGCAGACCCATTCCGTCTCAATGTTAGCAAATGCCTCATTGACGGCTAGCTGATTTCTGCCAATCACGTAAATGTCGTCCGCGTATGCTAGCAGTTGAACGGACTTCTGGAAGATCGTGCCTCTAGTGTTGGCGAGTGAGTTTTGCACGACCTTCTTCAGGACGATGTTGAAGAAATCACATGACAGCGCGTCGCCCTGTCCAAAACCTTTTTTAACATTGAAGGTCCGGTTGAATACATTTATAAGCAACTGACTTCTTTCTGACCTGCGTCGAAGAATTTCACTTCCGTTCAGTTATTTTTGACCAGTGGTTGTAGCAAATTCGTGCCAGTTATCACAATATGGGTGTCGGAATTGCTTTTTAAAAAAATGCCAATTTGACATCTGGCATAGGTTCGGCTGCGTGTAAGACATCTTCGACCGATATACCAGGTGTAGGAATCGAAGTGCTGCTCAGCCAATGCGTGTCCCATCGATGAAAACAAATGGTAGTCGGAAGGAGTCAAGTCTGGTGAATACGGCGGGTGGGGTAGCTGCTCCCAGCCAAGTGTTTTGATTGTATCCTGAACTGGATTTGCTTTGTTGTGTCTTCTGGCCAATTCTGGTCGTTTCTCGATCAATGCATGGTTCAAATTGATCATTTGTTGTCGGTGGCGATCAGTATTAACTCTTTCACCAGGTTTGAGGAGCTCGTGGTACACCACACCTATCTGGTCCCACCAAGCACACAGCATTGTCTTCTTACCGAATCGATCTGGTTTTGCAGTCGATGTTGGTGGTTGTCCCGGATTAACCCATGATTTTTTTCCGTTTAGGATTCTTAGAGTAAATTCATTTCTCATCGCCAGTAACAATCCGATGCAAAACCGATTTTCTTACGTGTCTTCAAAATTTCACAAGTGTTCTTTCGGTTTTCCATCGTCTTTCATTCAATTCATGTGGCACCCATTTTCCACACTTTTGGATCTTTCCCAGAGCTTTAAAACGGTCAGAAATGGTTTGTTGTGCAACATTTACCATTGCTGCCATTTGCTTTTGACTCAAAGTGTCATCTCCATCCAATATCGTTCGCAATTCGGCGTCTTCAAACTTTTTGGTGGTCTTCTATTTTCTTCATTTCTCACATCAAAATCATTATTTCTGAACCATTCATACTGGTACACCTGGTATTTGTGACCAGCACGTTTTCAGCCAACTATTACTAACCTCGCTGCCAGACTTCGACCTTTTAGTTTACTTCTTGGAGACATTTTTATTCATGTGCATTTTGGCAACACATTCACGGCCAGAATTTGCCGCATTTGAAAATGCGTCGTCCAATAAACTGCGAAGTGGCACTTGAGTATGGCCAAGGAGGAGCTTTACAAAAGTGCTACTTTACTGAAGAGGCTGAGGCTGAGACTGGCACTCCATCCTTGAAATCCAAACTCCGAGAAGGTGGAAGAAGGGACTCACATGCTCATGGTCTAGGCTTTAATCGAGAATCTCTGTCACATTTGCACCTTAACAAGGAAAAAGACCCGGTCCAGCAACAACCAAGCACATGTCTGCCTGTCTGCTACTGGGCCATTGCTCAATTCCCTAGGGGTATCCTTGCCATCTTCTTCTCAGACAATGATGCCCCTGCTAGACATGACTTTCTCCCTAGTTCGGCTTGGTGACTTCTGCTTGGTGACAGTCGAAAGAAGCGATGTTGCTTGGGGTAAGTGGTTCTTCTCCGACCGACGATCCATGGAGGTCTGGTCTGAGTCTTAGCAAGACTGATCTGTCTCCCATCCGATGTCGTCAAGATCTCCTGGTTTTGCGCCCGCGATGACTTGGTTGTTACAAGGACGTTCGGTCTTTCCCTCCTTCTCGAACTAGGAGGCCAAGTGCTACTTCGCTGCCTTTGAAGTCAAGTACGGATTATAACTCGAGCCTACAAGGAAGGGGGTTCGTTTAACAATATAATCCACATCGACTGATGCTTCCCAGCCGCAACGTCAGTAGTTGTGACAGTCCGCACTGAGACAAATTGTCGCCATAATCTCGGGATGACCTTTCAAGTGAATCCCCTTCAGATAAATAGAATAGTACGCAATGCTCAACCCTGTGGGCTGCCGCCTCGCACTGAGCTCGTGCATCAAGAGCTCCTCCACGAGCCACACACAATCAACGCCCATCAGACTTCGTCTTCCACAAGAGCCACACCCACACCAGCCACACGCCACCCATCCTGGCACATGAACGAGCTGCAACGAATCCACTTTAAGACACCATCAAATCCCACTCGATATGAATGAAGCATCGTTTGAGTGCGGAGCGGTGGCACGTTAGGCGTGGGTAAGCATTTAATTTCGCATGACTGCAACGCACTTTCGCAAATCCGCACACTGGCATAAACCAGAAAGGACCAACAAATGAAGGCGATAACCTGCCGACAAAGTCCCCAACCAAGGCAATCAATTTCACCCCATGGCGAGGACGCAACAGACAACAGCCATCAAAAAATTCTTTACGATCAATTAAAGCGTTCGTTCTTCATTTACATTTTGTCGTCAAGACCTTAGAGCAAAGGACGCGATCAGCGGTATAACCAGCGGCTTACGGCTTACGGCCAACAGCCACTCAGACGTCCGTGTGTAAATCAAAAAATTGAAAACCATAAACGACGTGCTCCGCCCCCGCGATAGCGGCTGCCCCATTAAATCCTATTAAGACTGCATACAGCAGCTGCACGGGAATACATCCTTCGTGGGCGCCTTCGCATTCGCCCTCGCCTTCATTGGCATCTTGGCTAATCGTCCGTTAAATCTTTTGATTACATTCGGAAATTGAATTGCCCCGTCCCCGCGGTGATTGCGAAGGCAGCGCGGTCCATCGCGAGAAGGACGACTGCCCTGCGCTGGGTCATGGGCGGACGGAAGTCCGTTAAGCATGATGTAGCCATTCGGGTTTTGGGGGACGCGTTCCTCCCCCGCTTTTACGCCGAATGGAGCTGTTCCCCGTTGGCTTTTATGGCGTCGAACAAGATGCACCGTCTGACACATGGATGGCGTAACGATGTAAAATTGGAAGGACACGCGATGGTAACGATGTCAACCGCTGCTCGTGCAGTGAAATGTGCGTAGCGGCGCTGCCGCGGAAGGCGTGGGAATAAAAAACGGGGTGGAATATCATCGTAAAGTTGAGGTGTTCTGGGATTGACGGCCTTCTCTCCGCACGGCAGCGGGGGACGCGACACATTATGCGAATGAGCCCGATAGGTTGTTGGTGTTAACATTGATTTCATTGAAGGGTTGTTATTCAATTTCAACCCACTCGACGGATGATGGTGCCGTGATCAATTTTACGACTGATTCTGATGAAATGGGACATTCTGTTGCACGACAGCGAGACACTATGTGATGGGCTCTTGGAAGAAGGCAACATTTTTGGGACGGGAAATGGCAGTCGAGATTGAAAAGTAACGACACACTGGGATGGCTTGAAAATGCGCACAGAAGGGGGAACAGGAAATAGGAACTCACTTGGATGGCTGCAAATGCTAATGGAAGCCTATGTCCCGTGGACGACATGTAGGACGGGCAGAAAGACGGGTCTGAAGGGTCGCACATTTTATGGTATAACTTGGATATCCGTTTGATTAGGAAAGGGTCGGCAAAATTCTGGAAAAGTTCCTCAACTGAGTTACTGTGCCCTGGGCTGAAAGGATCGAGAACTTGATGTGTAGAACAGTTGTTAAAAATTGTCGGATTCTGAGTCTGCGTGGATCTCGAACTCGATGAGGGTGTGCTATACAGGGACTCATTGATGGAGTGCTGAACGCGGCTTTTGAGAGAAATTAGTTTTCGTACCTCTGACTGTGGCCGAGGTCTGTCGTTCGGGCGATTGCACATTACAGGCCCTCGACGCCTGGAAGATCTGATCCCGAGCCCACCACCGCTGACGCTGACGTTTGACGAGCGCCCTCTAATAAGGTCGACACTCATAAATTCTGAGGCTCCAAATGAAACTCGTGAAGTCCAACCAGGGAGCTGATGCCGATGGACTGCCTGCAGAGCATTGCAAAGCAGCTGGCGATGATTTGGTACCGTTTGTACACCAACTTGCAAAATCCGGTCGAATGAGTTTAAGCCTTACGGATGGAAGCTCAGCATCGTTTGCCCGAACCACAGAAAGGAGACTCCTTTGACGTTTGATGAGATCCCTTAATATGGACCGTCTGAATTGCAGTAATAATTCTATAGGTGGCGCTAGTCCCGGTAAAGGACCAGAGCCTAGCTTCTCAGAAAGGGACCTACAATCTTATGCCGACGCCGAACGGCCAAGTTTGAGAAGCTTTTTGTAAACAGGAAATTGAGCATTGCCTGTGAGTCGAAAGAGGTGGGGCCGTGAAAATGTTTTTTGTCGGACAGACCAGAGATCGAACCTGAGACGTCGACTTTTGCGGACGCACATAGCCTCAACGCCTGAAACCATTCGACAACAACCTGATATTCTCTTAATTGCATGGTTAGAGGCCGGGGAAGTCCACCAAAAGTTCACACTATGGCAGAACCTGGAAATGACTCAAGAGATGCATATCGACACCCGTTGT
This sequence comes from Eristalis arbustorum, assembly GCA_916610145.1. Classification (NCBI taxonomy): domain Eukaryota; kingdom Metazoa; phylum Arthropoda; class Insecta; order Diptera; family Syrphidae; genus Eristalis; species Eristalis arbustorum. Next base: position 32,102,922 of record OU744319.1, on the reverse strand, counting down.
GTTCAAGTCCGCATAGGACAGCGTGTATAGAGACGACCTATATGACTATATGACCTGCCAAACTCGTCATGTTGTGTAGGTTGACGATGAAGAACACTCGCTGCTCCACCAAGGTTTGCAACGAACCCATCAATACCTTCAGTCTCAGAAATGGTTTTTGACAAGGCGACACGCTGGGACTTTTTGAATACTTTGCTTGAGAAGCTCGTGCAACTCATGAGTCAGCACAAGAGGCACGATCTTCCAATGAACCGTGCAGTAACCAGTATCCATGGAAGCCACTGTAGTGGTTGGTCGGACACAGCCGGCGAGTGTTTGCTGCCATTGAACCAGAAGCGGGCTTAGTTGTGATTGAGGCAAAACGAAGTATGTGCTGTCACCGAGAAAAGGCGCACATCATCGACGACTACGCCAGAAGGTCACCATAGGCAGCTACAACTTGGAGGTGGTAAAGGGCTCCATCTGCCTTGGCTTTCAAGTCAATAGTACGAACAACATCAGTACCGAGGTCAAACGAAGAATAACTCTCATGTCAGCTTTGTCCTCTGGCTTCATTCATTCGGAAAGGTATCAAAGGATAGGGGCGACGGAAGCCTAAGTTGGCCGTCTTCTACAAAAGTTCTGCGTTCGATCTCTGTTGCTGTTTGCATTGATGGCGTCTGGAGGATATGATTCAACCACGAACTGTATGGGCTGTTCAGCGGCATGGACCAAGTTACCTTCGGAAGCAGTGCTGCAGATGGCTAGGTCATGAAGAGCCCATGGACACCACAGCTCCGGCGCGAAGAGTCTTCGATACCGAGCCGTGGAGACAGCGCAACAGAAGATGTCCTCCCACGGGATGGCGCACACAAGTGGTGTGCGTAGCTGGAGACAGCTGGCGAAAGATCGTGCTGGCTGGAGATGCATGTTGGTTGAGGCCTAGGGCCATCCCGGATTGCAGCTGGGGTGCAACTGGAGACAGCCGGCGAAGGAGCGTGCTGGCTGAAGAGGCCAGGTCCACCCCGGACTGTAGCCAATCCAAGAAAGGGAAGAAGAAGAAGTTTAACTTCAACCTTTCCCTGAAGTTAACGCCGAGGTTCTTGGCCCGTTCGGTTAATAAAAGTGAAATAACATCACCAGCGGTGTACAGAAGTCCTAGATCCGCCTAATAGCGCCGCTGTGCCAATCCAAAGATGGTCCAGAAAATCAACAAACAAGCCTTACTAACCACTGTCATTTGTTTTGGGAGCACTATCCAAATGCAATCATCAGCGTCGTGTCTCCAGAAATTTGATCGAGGCTGCAGTGAAGTTTGAATAACTGCTTTTGCATTTGCTCACTAGAGGACGCCAGTTGCGTTGGGTGGCATCACAACGAGCGGAACTAGTTTCAGAGCACTCATTTCCAATGCAACCCCAATTCTCTGACAAGTTTCAAGTTCCCAATAAAACGCATCACAAGGGCAACACAACCCCTTCTTTTCGCACACACTGTATTGTCAGCAAAAACAAACACGCCAACCCAATTGGGCCACTTTTCTCTCACCCTCGTTAAAATTTACAGCTGCCCCATCCCCCAGCCGAGCCCGAACATACTCTTTTGCTAACAAGGACTTCATTGCATCTCACACCCACCGCTCCACACACCCAACCAACCAACCAACCACCCACCGGTCGACAATTCCAACGATAAAAGTGAACAAATTTTTTTTTTTTTACTTATTTTTACGATGTACCTCGCCCTTAACGCTCATAAGTAGCAGCTCAAATTCGTTAACGATGCCAACTTTTACCAACTTCATAAATCCATAAATACCCTTCATGGAGATGGCCTTGTTTGGCGGGAGCGTTTGGGGCAGGGGCCCTTGGGCGGGACTGTAACCAGCTTATACGCGTTTCGGACAGCAAAAATTGATTTTATATAGCTGCTGTCCTTAAGCGAGGACTTTGACATCGTTTAAAAGTACTCTCATCCCTTCCGGTGGGAGTGCGCCCACACATACACACACTTTATCCGTCTCATCAGCGGAGAGCTGCACAGAGCTCCATAGAGCTCCCCGGAGACCCTCAGCTGTGGCCCAAATGCAACAAGGGACTGAATTATGTATGCATTCACATAAAAACGAGTTACAAGCACCCGAGGGTGGGCGAAAGACAAAGCCGAGGCTCCTTGAGGTGAGCTCAAGCCCAGCAGGCGGCGTCCTCCTTCCGCCCGGATTGTGTGCCGTCGGTACAATGGGATTCCTTTTAATGAGATTTCGGAGGAAGGGTGATCTGCCTCAAAGTGAGAGTTAAGGGAGTATCACTCTCATCATTATTTATGACACCACCGTGAGTAAACAGTTGCTGGGGGGTGGTTGGTGGTGGGTTGCGGGTGGACTCCCTTCCACGACCACAGCCCGATTCATCGGTTGTGACGCTCACGAGTCGTGTTCGCGGAACATTCACGGGGCCCGGCGCTCGCATGCTAAAAAGCGTTTCGCGTGTGCGCTAAATGAATTCAAATCGTTTGCAATTGTTATTGCAACGATAAAATTCCGTTCGTGTCGCAAGTGGGTGCTGCTCGGTGTGGAGGGAGCCCCGATGGCAAATGGGGGGGCGGGGGTGGTGGTGATAGAGTGCTCTTGTCAGGATGTACGGATATAGTACGCTTTCATGGGATCCAGCGTTTAACGCCGTCACTGCTCTGCACTGCACTGTGGCGTGTAACAATTGCTTGAGTAAACAATTGAAATGTTAATTTTTTCCTCCCCCCTCGGGTCGGGCGGTGGGTGAGATATGAATTTCGTCCCCATGTGTACACATGTGCACATGTCCGTGTGTTGCTCGGTTCGGTGGAAGAGAAATGAGGTTAATGCACGGGTGCCGTGTGAAAATCGCAAATGTTGCACCACCATCCACCACCACCACCGCCACCGCCACCGCACACCGCCACCAGCCATCGGCAGGAACCGCAATCAGCAGCAAGCATCGAACGGCAGCAACAGCAAACTCTGCCGGGCGACGTAACGTGCTAGTAAATTGAAAGTAAAGTGCTGCGCGCGGGACACACAGGAATTGAGTCCTGAATATTGTGATTGAGGGCTGGATTTGCTGAGAGCGGAGGTAATTGATTGTTGGCATTTCGGATAACTTATCCCGGCGCGGATGTGCGACGGGGCGTCATAGATGCGGCTTAAAGAGCGTGCCACGCGGGGGATTTCAGCCCCACCCGCGCAACACGAACGATCGTCTGGGGACTTCTTTACTTCCTTTATTCTCTCTATCCGCTCGGCGAATCGGGTTCTTTTGGGCTGATGGTGTTTCCTCTGTGAAGTGTTTGATTGTGTCAATCTGGTAAAGGGTGTAGTTAGAGCGAGTGTGGAGTAGCTGTCTCTTTGACTTCAAATTGACACACTGTGGTAGGGTGACTGGGGACGTTTTTGAGACTGTTGCTGTGGAGAAGGAGGCCCTTATTGGGCGGAATGGCAATTGAGTGCGATTGTCCCTGCGGGGACTGGTGGGTGGGTGTGCATTGGAATGAATACCTGGCCATCTCGTTAAGAGGTAGAAGGTGACAGGAACCAGACATTTGATTGCGGTTTGGCTGGATAAAGTTTCGGCCTACAATGGTTTTTCTTCTTCTTTGTGTGGCGTTGCAGTCCGGAGTGGACTTGGGCCTCAACCAACAAGCCTCTCCAGCCAACACGATCTCTGGATAGCTGTCTCCAGTTTCGCACACAAAGTTGGCTGAGGTTCTTCTCGAATTGAGTGCGGCACCTTAAACGAGGGCGTCCTCTGTTGCGTTGCCCGACAGGTTCGGATTTGAAGATTCTTCGGGCCGGAGCTGTGGTGTCCATACATGGCCTTGCCATCTTAGGCGTTGAATCCGTAGACGACTAACTAGGCGCATGTCGCTGTACAGCCCGTACAGTTCGTGGTTAAATCTTCTCCTCCAGACGCCATCAACGCAAACATGACCAAAGATCTCACGCAGAACTTTTCTCTCGAAGCGACCAAGTGCGTCTTCATCCGCTCTTGAAATAGTCCAAACTTCCGTGCCATACAGCAGGACAGGGACGATCAGGGTCTTATATAATGTGAGCTTGGTCCTTCGAGAGATGCGCCTCTTGAGCCCAAAGAAACAGCGGCTGGCAAGAGATATTCTGCGTTTACCTCGGTACCGATGTTGTTCGTCCTATTAACTTGGGAGCCAAGGTAGTTTAGTTTAGTCACTGTGAACCATTGTGACGCTCTATCCAAGACGTCGATGATATGGGTCCAGCATATACCTCGTTGTGACCTCGTTCACTGCCGGACCCATTTTAGCCGTTCCCGTCTCAATGTTAGCAAAAGCCTCCCTGACGGCTCGCTGAGTTCTGTCAATCACGTCAATGTCATCGGCGTATGCTTACAATTGCACGGACTTCTGGAAGATCGTGCCTCTAGCGTTGGCGTGTGAGTTTCGCACTATTTTCTCCAAAACGATATTGAAGAAATCACATGACAGCACATCGCCTTGTCCAAAACCTTTCTTGACATTGAAGGTCTCGGTGAGTTCGTTACCGACCTTGATCGAACAGCGAGAATTCTCCATCGTCGCCCTGCACAGCCTGACGGGTTTGGGAGGAATGTCAAAACTAGACATGGCGTCGTTTAGCTCGTCTCTATGCACGCTGTCATATGCGCCTTGAAATCGACGAACAGATGGTGAGTGTCGATTTGCACTTCTTGGGTCTTTTCCAGGATCTGCCGCAGTGTGAAGATCTGGTCTATTGTGGACTTTCTGTGCCTGAAGCCATACTGATTCGGACCAGATCAAATTATTGTGAACGGCGTCATTCGAGTATACAAAACGGCGGAGAGGATCTAGTACGCGATCTTAAGGAGACTGATCCCTTGATAGTTGAGGGGTCTCCTTTCTTGTTGATCGGGCAAACGATACTGGGAATCCACTCGTCGGGCATGCTTTCCTCAGACCATATCTTGCAGATGGGCTGGTGCATGCACCCAACCAGGTCATCTCCAGCTGCCTTAAGCAGTTCCGCGGGCAATCCGTCCAGCAGCTTTGTTCGACTTCAGTCTTGATATTTCTATCTTGACTTCTTCGAGGGGACGGAATTCGTGTTCATCATCGTCCAGATTGAGTGGAACATTCTGCCTGACAGCGGTATTTTGATCCTCATCGCCGTTTAACAGTCTACAGAAATGATCTTTCCAGATTCTCAGTATCGACTGCGTTTCTACTACCAGTTGTCCATTTCCACCACGACAGGCTTCTGTGCGAGTTGTATATCCATTGGATAATTGGTTTACCCTTTGACCCTTTGATAAAAACTTCGGACGTCATTCCTGCCATAACACCTCCATCCTCCCTCTTCTCGACCACGAGCTTCTCATGAGCTTTCTTTTTCTTCTGAGAAGCCGGTTCTCTTCCCTTCTCTTCTGTTCGTAGAGCTCACGAACAGTTCTCGTTGTTCGAGGCAGCGTTGCCTTGTAGGCCTCCTGCTTGGCTGCATGCACCTGCCTGCACTCGTCGTCAAGCCATGGGTTCCTTCTGGGTGGTGTCGTAAAACCCAGCACATCAGTGGCAGCTTCTTTGATGGCTTCTTGACAACGACTCCATTTTTCTTCGATGGTTTGTGCAGGCGGCGTCGAACTTACAGAGAGTTTCTGGGAGACTCGGTCGGCAAAGATCCTAGCAGTCCGCAGCGATTGTAGCTTTGCGACGTCAAACCATGGTGTTCTTTCTCGACTTCGTTGTTCTCGTGAGTATCCTGATTCTTAACTTGGCTACAACAAGGAAACGGTCCGAGTCGATGTTGGCTCCTCGGAACGTTCGGACATCAAGAATACTGGAGGCGTGTCTGACGTCGATCGCAACGCGATCAATCTGGTTGACGGTTTATTGATCTGGGGACCGGCATGTCCCTCCATGGATGTTGAGGTGTGGGAACCGCGTGCTAGCCACAGAGAGTTTACGTCCCATGACAAAGTCCACCAGCCTTAGTCGGTGTCGTGTAGGCTGTAGGCTGTGTTTCTTCTTTGCCTAGCTTAGCGTTAAAATCTCCTAGAACGATCTTGGTTTCGAAGCTGTGGCATTGATCGTATGTTCTTTCTAGGAGATCATAGAAGTCATTCTTGCTATCACCATCTTTGTCCTCCGTTGGGGCGTGGGCGCAAATTAGGCTGATGTTCCCGAATTTAGCCTCGATGCAGATTGGTATGAGGCGTTGGCTTTTACAGACAAAGCTTAAGACTTTTTCCCTAAGTCTGCCTCGAACAACAAATGCACATCCAAATAAGCACCTCTCCCAGCTCCAATCACCGCAGTAGATGTCACAGTTTTTCATCCTCTTCTTGCCCTGCACATTCCATCACACTTCCTCGATGGCGATGACATCTGCTTTATAGCAGTCAAGGAACTCCGCGAGTTCAACTATATTGTGAAGGATAGCTGGACGACGTAGCTGCGTTTGTAATGACTACCAGGCTATGCCTTAGGCCGTACTCAACCGTTTAACGAATTCCATGAATGCGATTCATCTCTGAATTTCATTGGCATTCAAAATTCACTGAAACTCATCAGGGTGCCAAGACAACTTGCCAAACAAGAATTACAAGAAACTTTCTCCGGATCTGAACCTATGCTCGGATCACCTGCGTCTTTGGTCAGTGATGGCTGGACCTCTCAAAAGCACACTCGTATAATGGCATGACTCTCCACGATGCAGACAGATCAAGCGCTTGCTGCTAAACGTCTGTGAGAAATACATGTCCCTTCACAGAAAAGATTGCAATCGAATTACCGTCGCAAAAACGGGCCACTACACCTTTGCCAAGCTCTTAAATGTGCTTGGCTTAATCGAGGATACACCGATTGGTGAGGACGACACTACGACAAGGCCCTTCTTCTGTCACTGTGCCGCCTTTGCTTGGATCAGGCGGCAAGTCTTCGGCGCCGATGTGGTGAGAGCTGAGCAGAAGGAGAATTTCCGGACCGATAATGTGGTTCATCCGACGGATTCCATAATAGAGTGGAACTTCGATTGCGGATGCGAGTGTGAGTCTCCCCTTTTGGATTCTGTTCGTCTTCAACCACAGTCACTATCTTGGTCATGTTTTACTTGGCTCTCACTCCGTGGCTTATCTAAGCTACCCCCTCTGCATGGACATTCCTTGAGTAAGGTTTAAGTTCGCTTGGCTAAGCCAGCAGATAAGAAACGACCAGCATTACTTGCAACGCCACTGATACACAGCCTCTCCACTCGATTCGTTCGACACACAGCCATAAACAACGAATGTGTCCATGTTCCAGCGAGTTGAAGTCAACCGCTCACTGACGAGTCTCACTCTAAGAATGTCACACATTCCTAGTGGCAGGCAGCCGCATCTTTAGAAAACGAATCGATTGAACTCAATGTGCACCCCGGAAGTCATTGAGTGCGTGAAAGGCCCCAAGTTGAGAGGATGGAGTAAAATATCCCCATCATCAGGTATCAACGACTTCTGCCGCACTTTGATAAGATATTCATGGGATCCCCAACCGCACACATGGAATGCTGAGAGCACACCACATCGCTCAAGGAATCCCCTCCTCACTGCACCGCCAGGCACTCCCGATCGCGTGAGAATGAGTGAATTCCCATTCCCCTCGAGGGCATAAATCGTTAATCAGAGATGGCACCCCTCTGCCGGCACACACTAATTAGTGGCATCCACACAATCCCAGCCAGCCCCTGCGTTTGCGGGTATCCATCACGCACTCGTCGGAGTGCCCCGCAACAAGATGTTTTCTTTACAAATCTGCAGAATGGGTTGAATTCAACTTGAGGAACAATTGAAGGGTACACCTCCTTGGCGGGAGTGCTCTTGAAGCCTTCCGCTCCTTATTTCCGTCAGCGAACTGCGAACTGAAGTGGAAAATGACACATTTCCGCTGTACACCGTTGTGCACATATTTACCTAGCCTCTCGTTTCGGAGAAAAAATGGGGTGGCGAGCGGCTGGTCGGGACGTATTCTCATGTCGCCTCTGCGTGTTCGTCCTGGTGCATTGGGAGAACATCGTTTCGCTGGATGCGCTTTTTGTTTTGCCCCATGCCCTGCCCGGGGGATGGTGGACGCTTTTTTTTGCGCGTTATTTCCTGGAATTAGTTCAATCATCGTCGCTCGTCTCTTTAACAAGGACTGCTGCTGCTGCTGGTGGCTGGGAGTCAGACTGAGAGGAAGCTGCATTATGCTCGGCTGCGTTCCAGTGCACAAGTTGTATGGATTTTTTCCCTTCAACTCGGCTGTACTTCGGTCTGTCTGAGCGCCTTAAAGCCAGTGGATTGACTGACGATGGAGTGCACTAATGAGGGAATTCGACTGCGACAACGACTCGGACGCGGTGCGATAAATGGGACGAAAGACAAAGTGATGGACCGAGCAGAGGAATTACCGTCCTCATGCGCGTCGGAGGTTGCCGCAAACAATTGCCCTCCTTATCGATCGCACCCGCAGCATCTCTGTGCACCCGTCAGGGCGGTCGTTTCATTCAATTGTCTCCGAAAACACTCATAAATCAAACGCATCCCTTTGAGCGGCACAATCTAAGCTTGAATGCTTGCGGTTGAATGCAGATGACCCACGCATCGCTTAACTAGCAGATGCAACCGTCTCCCACCGCGTTCACGGCCCGCTGACTTGGGACAATGGGGAAGAAACGAACTAAAAGTCATAATCACCCCTTAGTCGGCAGATAACAATCGTTTTTGCCCATAATTTGTGCATAATGGCCTCGTTACAAAGCGATGATACCGTCACTTCCATTCGCACCCAGCAGCCAGCAGCGAGCGCCCACGCAACCGTGCGACGCCCCCGGCCAGTGCCCAGTGTGCTAATCCACCCTAACACTTCATCGGCACACTCAGCCAGCACACACCCCTGTGAAACGACCCCTCCACCGGGCTGTCGTGAACAACACCCCGGCGACCGATTCGATTTATCTCTTCATCCTGGCGAAAGGACACACAACAAAGCGATAAATGCCCGCAATCACAGCTGCAGCCGCACACACACCCCACGCGTCCTTGACTCCTGGCAATCAACCCGCAACCGGCTTCGGTTCATTTGATCTTGGTGCTCGTCGCGGGCCCTTGACGCAACTGAGAAAAAATAATTATCGAGTCAAAGCCGACCCCTTAAGCGATAATCTCCACCCGAGATGACAGACGCACTCTCGGCTCGGATTTCGGAGAGGCGGCGGCAGCGGACGGCGGCACGTATGACCCGGTGGGCGAGCGGTGCGTAACGTGATACCAGGCCGTGACTTTGGCAAGCGGCAAAAGCAAATACACCCCAGGGAAGGGCTGTTCACTTGGGGTCGTCCTCCTGCGACGAAGACACTCGTCATTAAGGCGATCTCCGGCTGATTTTATTGCGATGTTTGTTCTGTCTGAGAGGAGCGCTGCCGCTTAGAGGGGGTGGGTGGGCTGCAACAATGTGTCATGCAAGAGTCCGTCATCGCCGCCGCTCTTGCATCACACACTGTCCCTTCGCCTGGGGGGCATTTATTCTGATTTCCGTGAGATTCGGTGTTGATACCAGGGCCAGCTCGATGTCGTTACGAATTTCGGCAGCGAAACTGCACACATCTCCCGACTGCTGCTGGCGATCACACCCCACTTGGCAGCCCCATCTGCCTCGTCCCCACAAGTTCATCATTACCGCGCTGTGTGTACCCTGTTTTTATTGCGCACCGGGTTTGTTTGCCCGAGTCTCGACGAGCTTGTCAATGGGGTGGTTAACGACAGCTCCCCAGCGCAGGAAATCCTGTGTCTTACACGACGACCAGGGCTCATGGTCTGCCTGCAGCGTGTTCCGTGTTCCGTGGTCCTGTCCTCCTGCCGGGGGTCGCCCGGTGTGCGAGGAGTCCTTGTTTGTTCCGGACTCTTCTGCGCCCTTTAATGATGTAGCAGTTACGAAAGTGGTTACATTGCTTGTTATTTTGATTGCCTTGTTTACTCCCAGTCCCGCGGGATGGGGGTGCTGTTGTCTGGAGCCTTTCATGGGGGAGGAGGTGGGGGTGGGTTAGTGAGCCGAAAAGGAATCTGGGGGGAAATTGGCATTTCACGGGACACATCCGAGAGTTGCCTCCTCATTAGGTTATTACTTTTATTCTCGCTCCGTCGCGCCCGCAGCGCCTGTCTACGTTTTTTTTTCCCCAAACGTGTCACAAGGAAGTGGTGGAATATCACTTTTTTTTCCTTCTCTCGGCCAGGCTCGAGCACGTCCAATTTGTAATTGAAACATTTCGTACAATTTCCATAATTACGCGCCGGTGCCTGTCCGTGAGGCCACGTGACCGAGCCGCTGTCGACCTCCGGGGCAGCGGCGCCCACTGCACAGGTGTGGAGGGTTCCGGAACAATTTGGCTAACGCCCACACCGCAGCCGGGAGGTCCTTCAAGATTTCATTAAGATCTCTGGGGATTTTTATTTCCGTTCGATGCGCTGCTGCCCAGAAGGACCCTTATCAGTTCGTCTGTGGCTCTGTCGGTCTGCGTCTAAGTGTCTCAGAAGACAGAGGGAGCGACTTGAAAATCAGCGGTGGCTGTGCCCGCAGCGGACGAAGCGCTCTGCCTTTGAAATTACCCAGCGATGGGGGAAGAGGGCGCTCGGAGCCAGAGTAAACTTTGAGGATATTGACATAATTAGAGCGCATTAAAGTGTCCTTAATGGAAATTAATTAACTTTATTTTTGTTTCGCTTCACCGTCGACGCGCGGAAGGGAGTGCTGCGGAGGAGTGGATGTGGAATCGCTTTCCTTGCTATTATTGACTCGGATATCGTGTGAGCCTAATGAAGGAATCGTTTTGGAATTTTCCTTAAAAAACTTTCATTTCTCTCTCTCTTTCGCTTGAAGTCGTTTTGGTTGTTTTTTCGGTTGTTTTCAAGGATCAGCACAGTCTGGGCTGAGGGAGGTCTGTATTCCGTGGGCCGTCGTTCGGGAATGATGATGACGACACGCTGCGGGACAAGAACGAATGTGATGGCTTCACATTCGCTTTGACGAGCTTTTCACGAAATTGCCTGGACCTAGGTAGTGGCGAAGGGGAGTGCCTTTGTTTTTAATTTTCGCACCCCAAGATCGTTATGTTTTACGTAAAAGTATCCGAAATGAAGGCACAGCACAGGACTGGGGGTACAGAGGAAGGCTACCTGTGCACAGTTGTCACCAGTGTCAGAGGATGATGGTGAGTATAAAAAAGAGGGAGACACGACTTTATCGATCCAAACTCAAAAATCTCCAGCCGCAGATTGAAAAATCTCACAGCATGTCTCTCGAAATTCAATAGCTTCCACTTAGTCGAGTTCAATCGGAATAAACTAAGAAGAAGCCCCTCCAACTTACCTTGATGTCCACAAAACATTTTTTTTTTGTTTTCAACGCCATCTCGTGGCCCACTCGCAAAGTGCGTCTTGGTTTTGTAATATTTTCGTCGAAATGGGCTCACGTTATGCTCATGAAAATCCATCAGCTTTAATAGGATTTTAAACTTGCTCGTCTTCGGGAAAACCATTACATTCCGTGCTCCAAAGCAGCCATCATTTCCATTACGACGCCATAAATCGCCGTCCGTCTCCGCGACGACCCCCACTCAAAGCCCCGGCTGGAGGGGAGAAAAGCGTTCCATCCCCCAACCCCAAAAAAAAAAACATTCAAATTTAAATCTTTAAGTTGAAATGCTTGGCGGGGGCAGTTCACAATTTATAACTACTCTCCCGACCTTTCGGAGTTGACTCCTAATCTCATTTTCACCCTTTTTTGGACGACTGTGCGTGCCCAGGTGTGAGGTGTGCTCCGTCCTGAGGGTTAGCTGCGGAATACCAGGGGAAGCGCCGTGCCATCGGAGATGATGACTCCCACTCTAGGGGCCTCAGTCCCCCACACACACACAAGTTAGCTCAAAAGGCAGCAGCCCTGCTAATCCCTTCCCAGACCGTGTCGTTTGAAGAAGAAAAAACTACTCATCACAGAGGACTCCAGCGCCCCATTTTTTCCGTCGGCTTTCGGTTCCCCCCCTTCCCGGCGATTCGTTAATTCCGAAATTACAAAATTCCTTATTCGGACTTACGGCAGCCGCGTGAGTTGGCGCGCAAGCGAACGAACCAAAGAAGCGGAACGCAATCCGACGATTTCCATTACACGTACGGCTGTCCTCGCCATCGCCATCGTCAGCGTCATCATCGCGAGAACCAAGCAACCAGAGTTGTGGGGGAATTACTGGAACAACGACACAGTAGTTGGCCTGCTTCCATCTCATCCGATGCCGGTGCCCCACTTCGCAGCTCCCATTCGATCCACATCGTGCCTAGGTCCCAAGTGTATATTTATTTTATTTTTTTTAAAAAGAGAAGTGATTCCCCTTAAATGGTTGACGACTGCAGACCGTGTCATGATGAATGGAGGACGGATGGTGATTATTTTTGAATAAATCGCGATACAAGCGGAGGAACAGCAAGAACGAAAAAACCAAAAAAAAAATCATAGAAGAACCCAAGAGGAAAACCCAGCAAAGCCCGGATGAGGAACGATTCTGTGCGCTACCATCGGCTTGCTTGCTTGCCCGCTCGCCACCCCCTCTCAGTGGGATACTGGACGTGATGGTGTGGATTGAGTAAATAGCACTTAAATTTGCATTTTTCACAGAAAAAAACGACGAGAACTCGCTTACAGCTTAAGCCTCTGCCAGGGAGACGGGACACAATGGTAGTTTATGTAGTCGGACTTGGCTTATGCTCTGCAATATGCAAAGTGCCCTCGGGTAGTTGTGGGCGGCGGCAGAGGCTTTTGTCGGGATCCCCAGTGATAGTGGCGAGTGGTGAGACGTTTTAAGTAAATTATCTCGAATGTAGTGCAATTTATTAATGGAGAAGGTAATAAATATCTGGGCGAGGTGGCGCGTGATGGATTTAGTGTGATGTGTCTATATCAATGAGAGATGATGATAAAGGTGGTGGCAGAAGCAAATATAGAGAGATCTAGAGAGAAACACAGACAACACAGACAACACAGACAACACAGACAACACAGACAACACAGACAACACAGTCAACACAGACAACACAGACAAGACAGACAAGACAGACAAGACAGACAAGACAGACAAGACAGACAAGACAGACAAGACAGACAAGACAGACAAGACAGACAAGACAGACAAGACAGACAAGACAGACAAGACAGACAAGACAGACAAGACAGACAAGACAGACAAGACAGACAAGACAGACAAGACAGACAAGACAGACAAGACAGACAAGACAGACAAGACAGACAAGACAGACAAGACAGACAGACAAGACAGACAAGACAGACAAGACAGACAAGACAGACAAGACAGACAAGACAGACAAGACAGACAAGACAGACAGACAAGACAGACAAGACAGACAAGACAGACAAGACAGACAAGACAGACAAGACAGACAAGACAGACAAGACAGACAAGACAGACACAGACAAGACAGACAAGACAGACAAGACAGACAAGACAGACAAGACAGACAAGACAGACAAGACAGACAAGACAGACAAGACAGACAAGACAGACAAGACAGACAGACAAGACAGACAAGACAGACAAGACAGACAAGACAGACAAGACAGACAAGACAGACAAGACAGACAAGACAGACAAGACAGACAAGACAGACAAGACAGACAAGACAGACAAGACAGACAAGACAGACAAGACAGACAAGACAGACAAGACAGACAAGACAGACAAGACAGACAAGACAGACAAGACAGACAAGACAGACAAGACAGACAAGACAGACAAGACAGACAAGACAGACAAGACAGACAAGACAGACAAGACAGACAAGACAGACAAGACAGACAAGACAGACAAGACAGACAAGACAGACAAGACAGACAAGACAGACAAGACAGACAAGACAGACAAGACAGACAAGACAGACAAGACAGACAAGACAGACAAGACAGACAAGACAGACAAGACAGACAAGACAGACAAGACAGACAAGACAGACAAGACAGACAAGACAGACAAGACAGACAAGACAGACAAGACAGACAAGACAGACAAGACAGACAAGACAGACAAGACAGACAAGACAGACAAGACAGACAAGACAGACAAGACAGACAAGACAGACAAGACAGACAAGACAGACAAGACAGACAAGACAGACAAGACAGACAAGACAGACAAGACAGACAAGACAGACAAGACAGACAAGACAGACAAGACAGACAAGACAGACAAGACAGACAAGACAGACAAGACAGACAAGACAGACAAGACAGACAAGACAGACAAGACAGACAAGACAGACAAGACAGACAAGACAGACAAGACAGACAAGACAGACAAGACAGACAAGACAGACAAGACAGACAAGACAGACAAGACAGACAAGACAGACAAGACAGACAAGACAGACAAGACAGACAAGACAGACAAGACAGACAAGACAGACAAGACAGACAAGACAGACAAGACAGACAAGACAGACAAGACAGACAAGACAGACAAGACAGACAAGACAGACAAGACAGACAAGACAGACAAGACAGACAAGACAGACAAGACAGACAAGACAGACAAGACAGACAAGACAGACAAGACAGACAAGACAGACAAGACAGACAAGACAGACAAGACAGACAAGACAGACAAGACAGACAAGACAGACAAGACAGACAAGACAGACAAGACAGACAAGACAGACAAGACAGACAAGACAGACAAGACAGACAAGACAGACAAGACAGACAAGACAGACAAGACAGACAAGACAGACAAGACAGACAAGACAGACAAGACAGACAAGACAGACAAGACAGACAAGACAGACAAGCCAGACAAGACAGACAAGACAGACAAGACAGACAAGACAGACAAGACAGACAAGACAGACAAGACAGACAAGACAGACAAGACAGACAAGACAGACAAGACAGACAAGATAGACAAGACAGACAAGATAGACAAGACAGACAAGACAGACAAGACAGACAAATCGGTCACTTCCTTGCGCACCACACTGTTGCAGCAACCACCGTGATGCCGTGACACGACAACAAGGTATGTCGCAACTGCAAATCGTTGTCATTTGTTTGCACAAGTGATGTGGGCACTTGTCAGCCGATTAAATCCTTTCGCGGCGCCTTTACATGTCCTCTGGCGTGGCACGCAATGGCGCTCCATCCGCCGGATGTCCTCGGTTAATAGTGCGCCCGTAGCGAGCTTACACCCTTAACAGTCGAATAAAGTCGAACACGCAATTGCGGATTACTCGCTTCCGGCCGAGGGGCTTTCCTCGGCAGTTTTCACTGATCCCTCAGCGAATTATTTTTCGCCCGCGTGTGCATGTGCTTTTTGGAAACAATTTCAAAAGTGGAACGTCCTGTCTGCTGAGCTCATTCCGAGGCCGGGAATCACTTAAAAATTGGAAAACACTTCATGCGGTGGGATGTCCGCATGTGACGCTGGCGGGGTCGGTCGGGAGAGTGCACACAGACGCCGGAGTCGGTCATTGACTTGGTCGCGGCTAATCGAAGTCAGTCATGGACTGATGAAGAGAAATTTGACGATCCGGCACCTATCCACATCCCCAGCCATATACTCAAGCGCCCGTCGCACGGTCCTCATCACGCACTGCTCAAAAATAACTTCCGTTGACATCGTCAGAAGGCAAAACGCCATCTGCGGCCGTCGCGAATTAGGTGTTTGCATTCATCACCTCATCATCACGACACAGCTTGTCCACCGCTCGATTAACACTCAGCCAATGGCGCCCGTCCCCCAGTCGCGCTGTAATAAATATCAAATATCCCGCACCCAGCGGAGCATCACAGCGACGGAATCGAAGCATATCCGTGTCGGTTATGCACCATTTTGGCTGCGTCGCGGAGGCACCAGTTTGCCGGTCCACCACCGTCGCCACCGAGCACTGATTCATAATCACCAGCTGCCGCAGAGGGGGACGCGCGCCGTCGCCGCCCATCACTCAACGGGCCCCGGCGCAATTGTCGCCGCATCTGGGCGCGCGAACAAAAAAAGCAGCAAAAACGGGTTGAGCCGGCGATTATTTTGCCTTTTTCCAGATGGATGACAACTTTATGGCCGTCATCCTGACGGGCAGACTCTATTCGCGGCACAAAGGGAAACAAAAATTGCGATTCAAACGGACAAACGGAGCAATTTTTCGTCCGCCCGCCCGACTCGGGATGACTTTGTGTGGGCAGACGCTGCCGAATGCAGGAACCACACACGGGCGGGCGCTCGCTCGTCTAAGGACGGCCGGTTTAATAAAAACAGATGGAGCTCCGACAGCCGGGCGGCTGTAGCGACTGTGCGACTGCAGCGCCTAGAATAAATTGAAAAAAAAAATAAATAAAAACCGAGAGAATACGGGAAACCCCCGGACTGATAGCCAGCGGCGGTCGAAATTTATCGAAATTT